>BQKN01062903.1:0-123987 GCA_022839385.1 Asparagus kiusianus
AATTCATTTCTTCATTAACCTCTTATTTACAAAGTCAAAAGTACCAATTATGAGTACTAAAAAAATATACATATATGTAGGAGAAAAGTAACTAGCTTTCATTCTTCTTGATCCACGAGGGCCTCTGGAGATGGATCGGCCGCATCGACAGATGCCGGAGTCTCTTGGTCCTGAACGCCAGCATCAGCGAAAGGCTCAGGCATCACAGGGGCTACAGTCCCCCCTTCCATCAGCAGAACGACAGCTGCGGATTCCTCACCCATGCCTTTTGAAGACTCGCCTTCATCACCTAACAATAACCTCCCTTCACTCACCTCAAAATCCCTAAGAAGATCAAGACAGCAAGAGACTTGTAAGAGATAAAAGCTCCCAGGAGGAGGATGCAAGCTAGAGGGCACTAAAGCGGCAAAATAATCAGCCCCGGTTTTGCACGCTAAGGCTACCTCAAGTTTTCTATTGGGGCTATGGCGCCAGTCTTCGACTACCTTCACCCTATGCTGCGTTGATTGCTCTTCCTCGAGGTCCCGCCTCAGCTGCTCGATTAAAAGGTGACTCGATTGAACGACTTCCTCATGGCTACCCTAAGGGACTTCTCAGAATCAATCTCCTTGGCATGAGTAGTCAGCTTCTCGTCCCAATAGATGATGTCTCGTTGAAGATGATTAATCTCCCTCCTTTGATGAGCTACTTCACCTTTCAATTCCATTATTATGGATGCTTGCTTACACCCCTCGGCATGAAGCCCCTCCAGCACTCGTTCTCCGGCATCCACTTCTCAATGCTAGCTAATTTCGGTGCTCTTCACCTCAGCCTCAAGAGCGATGACTTTCTTCTCGGCCTCTTCCTTGGCCGCTTTCTCCTTCGCCAACTGGGCTCCCATTCCTGTGGAGCATCATGCATATGGGTGGACCGCTCATACAACTCCTGCTCTAACAAAGTCTAACGGACTAAATGAGCCTTAAGGGCTAAATGCAAACCAAAACTTGGCATCCTCCTTAAGACCCGATCATCCTTTGACAAGGAGAATTGTTGCACGGCTGTAATGGGAGTTGAAAGAGACCCAAGAATTAAAGTCTCCTTGTCCAGAAAGTCGAAGGAACAAACTTGTCATCTTAAAAAAAGTTCTTTTCTCGGGGAACAGGGACCTAGCGGCACCCTCAATAACATCGCTTTGGCCTTCTCCCATTCTTCAGAGTCTATTTCCAAAATCCGATGAGGGTAAAGGCCAAGTACTTCCCTCTTTCTCATTGACATCATAATACTCGGAGGTCTCCTCTGCTTAGGCCTAGAAGGAGAGTGTCGCCTGCTCAGCTATCTCCCCCACCAACCTAACTGGCTCCCTACCCGGTCTATAGGATGGTACATACTCAGAAGTCAGACTGGTTGCTCCAGTTAGGGCACCAGCGATGGTATCAACCTCACATGCCCGGATGAATGGTTGATCATCAGGCAAATGTTGCCCTAAAGGCAGGCTGACTTGGGTAAACCCAGAAGCTTAAACCACGATGGGAGGATCACGACACCTAGTGGATGACCTCTTGGACCACTTTCCTACTCCCAGCTTAGCGGCTAATTCGCCCATTTGAGACCTCAAATGGCACACTTCCTCAGGAGCTACATATCCTCTTGGTATTTTTTAAGGCCTAGAAGCAGGCCCTGGCTTCTCGCCCGCAGTCTCAACCTCCTGGCCTCCAGGGAGAGGAAGTGCCAACAAGTGTAGCCTAGCAAGGTCAGACTCCGAAGGCAGTCCAATCGAGATGTACGCCACCCGAAGTGATGCCGGATCAAACAGATTGCTTCTCTCACGAGATCCAGCATAAGAACGGATCTTCTCCAGCTGTCTTCTCTCATCAGCCTCCAGAGGACATGGCCTCAAGGCATTCTTATTTATTTCCGGCCATTCCGAGCAGGAGAGAATCTCGTCCACTTCAGAAACCAATATGAAATGCTCCTTCCAATCCTTATTAGACTCCAGAGCGTTGGAAATCAACTTGGAGCCGCTTGTATAATGAAAGAAGAAGTGTGGATCCTTCTTGGTTGACTTGATGTCGACCAACTGCTCGAGCAACTTCAGGGAAGGCAAGACACCAACTCTAGAGTAGATAACAATGAAATCCGTAAGAATTCCCACCACGTTCAAAGCGAGCTGGGATGGAGAAATCCCCATGGCTAAGCATGCCTCCTTCACAAAAGGATGAAGAGGCAATCAAAGTCCCTGCTCAAGATGCGCCACATATACAGGAACTCTACCAGGGCCGTGGTGATAGATTGGATCCGTTCCCTCCGGGCCAATTTGAAGTCCCGATGGATGTCGTAGAGGCTATCGAACCTCTAAATACTCTCAGCAGAGACCTTCGAAGCGATGGGAGGAAGGAGGTTTATCCTTTCTTCACTATGACCGCTAACATAGCTTGATGAAGCCATTAAAAACTCTGATTGGAGAAAGATCGGGGGCTAGAGAAGAAACGTTACGAAAGCAAGGGCAAAAGTTGAAAGGTTTTTCTCCCCTTCTCTCCAAATAAATTTATAGATTCCCATCGACAGATGGAGCAATCCAAACAACTATTAATTCTCTACAATGAGTGGCAAAGATTCAATTAAGGGGGGATGGGCATTTTTGAAATTTGAAATTCAGAATGACGCGTCCGTTCTGCAGCCCTATGCCACATGGATCTCGAGAACATGAAAGCACCATTATTGAATCTCTGATAGCTGATAGACAAGCTGTCACGTCATGTCAGGCAACGACATTCCAAATCCTCCCAGGAACGTGTCGTCTAAAGAAATAAGATGGTCCCATTAATTTACGCATTTTGCTGACCAGTGAAACGATGTCCACCCTACCAACGACACGAACGGCGACGCCGGTCAGCATAACAGACTCTAACTATTCAGATAAGTCGAGATTTCCTTGATAACCAAGCCAAGATGACACCTCCCAATCTCAACTCAGGGTGCAATACTGATCGACCCTAAAAATAGAAAGCAAATTCTTCCAAACCTACAGAGAAGGTCGTACCTCACTCAAACAAAAGTCCAAGGTTCTATAGAATAGGGGGATAATACTTTTTCATTCATTAGTCAAGTATTACTAAAATTAGAAATTTACAATGTTAAGAAAAGAAATCTCCTATGAAGTCTAGTGTGGATCCGTTCCGACTTCTGAAGTTGGGGGTAGAAAGCTTCCTGAGGTAGCCGGCGGAAGAGTCGAGCGATCTTGTTCCTTATCTGAACTATCCTCAGACCCACTTAAATCGAACCCTACTCCTCTGGCCTCCAATTCTTCTAATTCGCCCAAGCAGCTGGCGACCATGGAAGGATAGTGAAGGAGATTAAGGTTGTTCTTCAACTCAGCTGGAATCTGGGCTGGTATATAATCGCATCCGGCTTTGCAATCTAGTGCCACTTTGGTCCAACCGGCTAAACTCCCACGATATTCGTCAAAAATATCCTAATGACAAATATCAAGAACCTCCCGGTGATGCTCGTCGATGATCTCTTGGAGGGGTCTCGACTTCAGATGCTTTATTTCTTCTTGAAGTTTGGCGAGGGTCACTTCCCTTATATATAACTGATGCTTTGCATACGCTGTCGTCGTCTTCTCCACCCGAACTAAAACCTCTGCGTGAACCCTTTCCTGTAGCACCTCATTTAACTCTCGTCTAAGTTTGGCAACTTAAGAGACGTCTGAAGTAGACCCTTTGGCAATCTGTTGCTGAAGGACTTCCTCGTTGGTCCTCAATAGAAGAACTTTTTTAAGAAGTTCCTGATGCGAGGTCCAGAGATGATCCACCTGATTGAATAGCTCATTCTCCAATAAAGCCCCTCGGAGGAAGTAGCTATGAAGAGCTTGATGAAGACCCTGATCAGGAATCCTCTAAAGGAAATTCTTATCCTCTGGGAGACGGAACTGATCGATAGCCCTCCCCTGAATTTGGCAAGACCCAATGATGGACCCCCTAGCGTTAAGATGGCGTTCGGCTTTAAAGCAGAACTCTGGCCAAGGGTCCCTCACGTACTTAGCAATGGGTGAAGGATTCCTAATAATGCAGGATCTCAGCTGATCCTATTCTACGTCATCCACATCAGTAATCAACGGAGCCTCCGAAGGAGGGACGTCTGAGCGGAGGCGATTGGCCGGCCTAACAGAAGATTCCTCTAGATGATCGGCTAACCCAGCTTAGGGCATTGCAGTTGCTCCCATCAACCCAGTGATAAGGGCAATGGCTCTATCCATGTCGGGAGAAGTCATTGGCACGACCGATACCCCGGTCATTCGTAGAATGGACCTATCTAGCATAACCTCAAAACAATGGGAGCCTGAATATTTCTTGATCAACTCAATATCGACCTTTTCTTCTTTAGATAATGCCCTCTTGACAAGTGCATCCCTTAGGATCTCAGGCCAATCGGAACAACCCATCTCCAAATCATCCCGAGCCACCCATACAAACTTCTCCTTCCATTCCTTGTGGGAATCCGGGAGGTCTACGATCAACTTGAAGGGCCCCGACATCTGAAAGTAGTAGTGGGGCTCCTTCTGGCTTGCCTTTACAACCACAAAATAAGCAAAGAGCTTCGTTGTGGGTTTGATGCCCAACCACTTAGATATAACCGCAAAAGCTACAGCAATGACTATAGAGTTTGGCTTCATCTGCACCGGCGAAACCCTTAAATCCTCGAATAAGTTCTTAAAAAATGGAGGCAAGGATAATCTCAAGCCGCACTCTAAATAATTCAGATAGAGGGGATGTCGTCCCAGCCCATGGTCATAAATGGCCTCCGTTCCCTTCGAGATAGACAACTTATAATCCTTGGGGATGTCAAATTTTGTAGACATCGTCCTTAGTTAGGCCAGGGTCACCTTTGAGTGAATAATCTCTAGGAATTCTCGATGAGTAACGACCTCCGAAACCATGAAGAAACAAGAAAACAATCCACATGAAAGACAAAATTAGAAGAAGGTTGAGGGAGAAGGGCAGTATCATCCCCTGGCTAGTACCTAGCCTCAGAATTTGAAGTACCACCGAATGATGTTTTCGCCTCCTCTCCTCAAGAGGACCACCGCCGATAAGCCTCGATGGCTGTGAGTTCCCCATACCGTAGAAGTTACTCCATGTAATCCGCCAACAAGTCTTAACGGTTGTGGGTTCCCCATACTACAAAAGTGACTCCACGTCACCCGTAGACAAGCCTCAACGATTGCTGATTCCCCATGTCACTGAAGTGACCTCCCATCACTTACCAATCGACATGTAATAGGCAGAGGATGACTCAGCCTTTAGCTCACCCCTCGCCATTATCATAAACCGCATTCCCACTAAATGTCAATTCGGCCCTTGGCGCCCTCTATAAATACATACTCTATTCATCCCAAAAAGAGGTTTGATTTTCTTACTACCTACAAACTCCCTAAACACATATTAGAACATATCGTTCTTTCCTAAAACCCCACTCAAGATCACTAGCTGACTTTACTGTCGGTGGTACCACGGGGAAACAAGCCCCGTACTCCCATAATTATTGTGTGTGCAGGTGATCCGCCCGACCCGAGCTTTGAGAGCTAGGCATAAAGTCGAAGAAGGAAAGCAGCCCCCCTCTCGACAGTTCAACCTCTCGACGATCCAGCAACTCTGCAACCGCAACCCCATCGACTGTGTGTTCACGAATACCTATAGGAATGATATGAGCAAAACCTAGAGAGGGAGATTCTTCTACTAGGATGAAGAGGCTGGGAGATAGGGGGTCTCCTAAACGAAGACCGCGAGAGCATTTAAAAAAACCTTTATAGACTCCCTGAAATACAACGGAGAAATGACAATGATATATGCAAGCTTTCATAAGCTCAATCTAATTAGAGGAGAAACCAAAATGGGGCAAAACCCCCCAGAGGAAATCCCATTCCAAGCGGTCGTAGGCTTTGTTCATATCCAAGTTCAGAATGATGTTGGGATGTTTGGATTTTTTATCAAGATCCCTATATATATCTTGGGCTAGCCCGATGTTGTTGAATATGCATCGCCCTTGGACAAAAGCTCCTTGATGAGGAGAGATTATGGAAGGGAGACTTGTGGTCAGTTAAGCACACAAAGCCTTTGCAAAGATTTTCTATAGTGTGGTGCACAGGCTGATTGGCTGAAAGTCATTCAAGGTATTGAGTTGTTGCTTGTTAGGGATAAAGACCAGGATGGTGTGGGTTAGGCTAATTAGGAGATTTTTGTGGGTAAGGAAGTCATTTGCAGCCTCAAGGACTGAATTATAGATGATGTCCCGCATGGAGGTAAATAAGGAGGAAGAGAAACCATCAATTCCAACTGCACTATCTGCCGAAATTGAAGAGGCTACCTGGAAAAGCTCCTCAAGGTTGAATGGGTTGAGAAGAAAGGAATTTGTGTCTTCCTCAACAATGGATGGGATGAGATTTAGGAGATCGTACCTCAAGTGATGTGATTCTGAGGAAAGAAGGTTTGAAAGATTTGATATCGTAGCCTCGTGAATGGCAGATGGGCCTTGAAAGACTTCCCAATTAGACCCTTTTAGAGAGGTTATTTGGGACAGATTAGTCCTACTTCTAACTATACCATGGAAGAATTTTGTGTTGTAGTCCCCTTCCCCGAGCCATTTAATACGAGATTTCTGTTTCGAAAAAATTTCCTCCCTGATAACCAATTCTCGCCATTTAGGTTTGACGTTCTACGGTTAGGACTGGATAGATTGGTTCCAATCTTCCTATAAAGAGGATTTAAGATGCTGAATATCATTTTTCAACTCCTCTTTTTGGGTGAAGATATTACCAAAAATGGTAGAGTTCCACTATTTTAGAGATGATCAAAGACGTTTGAGTTTAAGGCAAATATCTATGAGGGGAGGAAGAGAACGAGGTCATTGCCAGTGATGATGAACTAGAGATTTGAAGGAATCATGGTGGGGCCACATCCACTGATACCTCCATAGCCTAGGGCCTCATAAGACTAGTTGGTCGATGAGAGAATGATAGGGGAATGGTCAGAGAAAGATCTGTGGAGGGCTCAGACTGATAATCCCCCAAAAAGAAGAAGGTCTGAGGATAGAAAGATTCTATCTAGAGTTTTCCAGGTTCGATGCTTGGCTTCCATGTTGTTGCACCAAGTATATTTATGGCCTGAGGTAGGGACTGGAGCTATATGGCAGCCATTGATACAGGCATTGAACTCTTCCAAAGCAAGAGGTTAGGGAGGGCCCCCTTATACGATCATTTACGGAAGAAATTATGTTGAAATCCCCTCCCCATAGCTAAGGCCCTCTTCTGAGGGAGTGAATGAAATGGAGATGATCTCATATGTCTCTCCGGCATTGAACGATATGTTTACCATACATCGCCAAAAGAGTGAAAGAGAAATTATCAAGGGTAATAGCTATGTGATGAATTGAAAGTCAATATGGATATGCTGAACATGAATGCCTGGGCGCCAAAGATTCCAAAATTTTCCTCCAAGTTTCTCATTGGATATCCAATTGGATGGTTCACAAAAGAAATGAAATTTTCTGATGTATCTAGAGGATACATTTGGCTCAATGATGATGGACAAAAAGGGTTTATGTTCCGCAATCAACCGTCTGCAAAAACCAAAAGTGCCTGGGTTTGATATGCCCCAGGCGTTCCAAAAAATGACTTTGTAATTCATCATTGGAGGGCTGTGGAAGGGTCTTTACAGACAATGAGTTGGACTTTTAGGGGTTTATCTAGGTGCCTTTTGTTCCTTTTTGAACTTTTAGGCTGCTGCAAAAGGAGGTCATCCGTGTTATGACCTTGAATGGGGGAGGGTTTGGCATTTGGCTCTTCGCCCTCAGAATCGTAGGAATTTAGCTTTTGTGTTTTTCCTCCAACATGTATCCAAGTTGGTGGTTGGACTATTTTGCGTCTTAACGATGATATTTTGGAATAACTGGATATTTGCAATGAAGCCATCACAATCAAGTCAAAGACCACTATTGTGCTTCATCCCGTAATCATGATCAAGCCTCATGAAGATCATTAACTTTGTATAGTGTTTTTAGTTTAGGTTTATACTTTATGTGTTATGCCCGAAGCTCAAACCATACACGTATACATAAATTGTTTTATCACCTTATACATATTTGGGAATATAATGAGTTTTTGGATTATTGACTTAATGATACTGGTTCACATCTTTTCTAAAGTCTATTAATCCATTTAAAAGTATCTCAAAACTTGTTTGAAGA
Source organism: Asparagus kiusianus (assembly GCA_022839385.1). Classification (NCBI taxonomy): domain Eukaryota; kingdom Viridiplantae; phylum Streptophyta; class Magnoliopsida; order Asparagales; family Asparagaceae; genus Asparagus; species Asparagus kiusianus. The sequence continues at coordinate 8,224 of BQKN01062903.1, forward strand.
GATTTCATCAAAATCAAGCACTTCACGATTTAATATTTTTTACCGTTTTACAAAACAATGAGTTTTCACAAATACAAAGTGCTATTTCAGATATTTCTTCTCTAACATATTTATTTTTGTATGTACAAACATTTCCTCAAATTTTACTATTTTTGGAGTTGATTTGCTATTTTAAAACTAATTTATAAATTCAAGTTTTCAGCAAATCAAGTATTTGATATGTTAGTGATCGATCGACCGAAAAATCAGATAAGTCGACCAACCAGTAGTATTTTCATAGCCTGAATTTTACAGTCTTATCAGTCGACCGATTATCTATATCAGTCGACCGAACATAGTGCTTTCAGTCGACTGACTATGTGTTGATTTTTTCCAGACTTAGCCAACGGCTAATTTATCAGTCGATCGATTTTTTTCAACCAGTCGACTGATTAGCATTTTTCCTACATAACAGCTAGTTTTGACTGGTTTGGTTGAGATTCTATAAATAGCCCTGAAGACTTAGTTTTTTACTAAGAGTTTTTACAAGATAGTTTCATCAGTTTGTTTTAAAGTTTAAGGGTGTTTGTTTATGTGAAGAAAATTTCACAAAGAGAAGGATCTCCATTTCAATTTTGAGGCACTCAACCTCAATCTTTATATCTACATCTCTTTGTTTGGAGAAGTTTTCTAAACTCATTCTCTAGCTTATTCTTTGTTTTGATTCTTATATATACAACCTAGATTTACTTGAGTTTTGATCTTGTTTTAATTATTATTTTCACACACAACCACTTGAGCTAAAGTATTTTACATATTGTATATTTGGGTTGTGAGTGATTCATTAAGAGAGCTTACATTTCATTCTCATTTGTATTGGAGAACAAATCCTTTATTTATACTTATTGTTGAAACCATTGTAATCCACAAGAACACTTAGAAGAGTGGTTGGCGAGATACCGGGGTTAATTCCAAGAGGAGTGGGTTGGTAGTAAAGCCTAGGGAGAGGTGGTAAATCCAAACACTTAAGAAATGTAACACGAGTAGTCTAGCACTTAGAAGACTGTGTCTTGTGGGATTGATAATCGTGTATATTGTAAAAGTTTTCGCTAAACTTTGAAAACCAATTGTGTAGTTATTTTGATATAGTGGAGGATCTTCTTGAGGTGAGAAGCCGAGATGTAGGTTGTGGTTGACCGAACTCCGTGATCATATCTTTGTTTTTGTGATTGACTGCGGTGTATTTTTCATCTTGCTCTTATTATTTTTATATCGCCTATTGTCATATTATTTTATTGTATATCGTTGCTTATATTTTTGTGTATATAATCATTGCAAGGATAATTCATTATTTGTTTTAATTTAGCATCAATATCGGATTAGAATAACAATTACCCTATTCACCACCTCTAGGGTACTTTCATTGCATAATACCTCAGTTCTCCCTTCCTCTCTTGATCCATTAAAACTCTCTTTTCTTTTACTTTTTTTATTCAAAGCAATGATAGCAATCAAAGGTAATGGAGCAATCGGAAAGAAGGGCCTTAAGGTTCCACAAAATTCGTAGGCAAATAGTATCCCGAGGTTCCTCAGCAACGATCTCTGACTACCTTCTCCTTCCAAAAATTTCCTTTATCGCTAGGTTTTGTCTCCCTTTATAAACTCAACCACATATACTCTCTTCCTCTTTTGTTCTCGAAGTTAGTTTTAGATTTTTCCTGGGAAATGCTGTTTGATGATTGTGCTTATATGCAGGGTTTGATCCACCCTATGGGAAGTGTGTCATGTGAAACTAATACCCATTAGTTGAAAAACATCTAAGAGGTAATGCAAAAGATAGGAATAGCTTCATCATAAATAAAAAAAGAAAAAAAAAGAATAAAGAAAGAAAGATAGGAACAACTTGTAATAAAACCCAGTAGAAGATAAGATGATAAGCAGAGAAATATAAATGAAATATAACTCACCATATGATCTTCAACGTTCATGTTAGTACTTTTGGTTCTTAATTCAGTTGATGGATAGCATAAAGGCAGCTAACAAATCCCCAAACGGAGTTAAATGTGAGATTATAAAACAATCATGTTTTTTGGCACTCATTATACATATTCTTGCTTATAAATTATAAACCTCCCATATTATGTATCAGTCCCTGTACAAGAATAATTTTCTCAAATGCACCCCACCTAAAGGCTTCAAGAAGTGACATTCAAACAAAACCACAATAACACATGTCTAGTAAGCTTGTAATGTAACCTATCTCACAAAAGTGTTAGACCATATTACTAGTATTCATGGAATAAATTAAAATTTTTATCCTAGAGTAAGATTTATTGTCAATATTTTCTCCCCCAAAATATGCATAGTAAGTATAGCTCCCATATGTTAAGTAACTAACTGGTTGAAGTCAACATTGCACTTATCTACTTGATAGATTTACTAATTGAAGTTAATACTGTGGTTTTTTTCCTAGTATCAAAATCCATCAAGAAATAATTGTAAATTTCTTAAGTAATAATTATATAGTTACACCACTATCTAGAAATTCTGGATCTATCACGGCTTATATGAATGAAATTCTTATGATCTATGGTACTTCCTTTCTATTGTTCCTTTCATGTTTATATCATCTTGAATTTTTTTTAGTACTAAGCATAAGAGATTGTATAGACAAGAAATTGTATATGAAGAAGCCGAAGGCTTCAATCATCAACTTTAAACTCTTCTTATATAAGAAAAGCATAAGAGATTGTATAGATATTCAGTCTGTTGCTTTGATACTTATGATGGATGTGAGACTTGTATGAAATACATCATTCTTACATATGATAAACTTGTGGTTGAGGGGGTCCTCTAAAAGGCTTTTAGAGTAAAATATAGCAATTGCTTGAAAGTATATTGGTTGGTTTAGAGAGGATGACGGTTGTGGCGGTTACACTGAATGTTAGCAGGCGATTTTTCTCCTGCTAACTTGCTCATCCGATGTGTTCTCAATGGCGAAGAAGAAGAAATTTAGCGAGAATAAAATTCTCAAAATAGGATTAGGAGTCTCTAATTCAAATCTGCTAGATCCTGAGGAGCATTATGATACCAGATCTGTTGATACTGGTGATGGCGAAGGTTCTCTCATGGGATTTACTAGTCTGAAGGGAGCAAGGAAATCAAAATCAATGACAGAGCTTCTAGATCCTTCTTTTTCTTTGATTGATCAAAATCTTGACCATACGCTGACTCTAATGGCGGGAATTCATGATCATAAATTCTGTAGATCTACAATGGCGAGAATTCAAGATCGTCAACTCTGTAGATCTCCAATGGCGGGAATTCAAGATTGTCAACTCTGTAAATCTACAATGGCGGAAATTCAAGATCGACAACTCTGTAAGTCTTCTCGATCTTATATTGAATCGAAGAACTCTGCTAGGGTTTCTTGGGCTGAAGAGTCTAAATCGAGGATTGTATCCTCTGGTTCTTTATTATTACAGCTGATTTCTAGTTCCATACCTGTTTTTGGATATATCCCTTTGAATTCAAATTTACCTACCACTGAAGTTACAGTCACATTGAATTCGAATGTAGAAAATAAGGGATCAAAGGTCCGTGAGGAGCCTATTGCTTTAGATTTTTCCAATTCTAAGAATTCAAAAAATCATGCTAAAAGCTAGATTAGTCTATTTACTAATAATAGGAAGCTGCCAATGGTTTGGAGTTGGATTATGTTCATTTAGAGAATAAGGATTTTGTGGTTTTTAATGAAGATGAATGGAATGTGGGTGCTTCAATGTGATAATTTTCTTTGATTGGACAAGTTTTATATATGAATGCTAGATTTAAGGCAATGGAGAGTTATGTTCATAAAGTTTGGAGTCATTCTCCTGAAGTCTGACTTCTAAAGGCTGGACTATTCTTATTCAAATTTAAGGAAAAGGAGGAAACGAATGATATTTTAAGTAATGGTCTATGGTTTTTTGGATCTAGACCTTTGCTTTTGAAACCTTGGACTTTGGATGAAGAAATAAATAAATCTAATGATTGCATATATCCTTTGTGGATTCAATTACCTGCTCTGAGACTAAAAATATATGGAATTCTAAATGCATTAGTAAAATTGTAAGTATCATTAGAAGGCCTATTGCTACTGATAAATTGACAACAAACAAACAAAGGTTGACTTATGAAAGAGTTCTAGTGGAGGTTAAAATGCCCTCTTCTCTCCCTGATCATATAATGGTTCAAGGACCAAATGGAAAAACTTATAATCAGAAGGTGCTTTATGAATTCAAGCCAAGATGGTATGATTTGTGCAAATTTGTAGTGCACGACACAAATTTCTGTAAAGCAACATAGAGTTCAAAAATTAATTCCTAAGCATAAGTCAATCTCAGAGATTGTTGCTCACAGTAACAGCCACGTTTCTTCATTTCCTAATGTGCATGAAGTAGAAATCCTGAATTAAGCTGAAAGGAGTAACTTTGGGGTGTTAGTTGATCAAGTACAGAACAATTAGGGTTTTATAGTCTATCTCTTGTGTTGGTTGAGCATGTTCTAGGGACTGATATGTCTAAAGGAAAGGGGGTGATACATCAGGGGAAAAATTCTATTAAGAGCAATCCAAAATTCAAGTCTGTGTATGTTGTGCACGTCCAACAAACTAAAAATGGAACTGAAGGGTGTCATACAAATTCTTGGATATCTGCCCAAGGTAAAAAGTCTAAAATTTATGCTAATCATATTGGCTTCTCATCTCACATCATTGAAGGATGTTCTCATACAAATGATGCCAGAAACTCTAGTAAAGTGATATCTGAAAATTCTTTCCTATCTTTGGATAATTTGATGTTTGATCCCTCTACAATTGATTGGGGGAGATTGATTAAATGAATCTATCTTTTTGGAATGTGAGAGGGCTGAATAAACCCTCAAAACAATTGTTGGTAAAGCAATACTTGTAGAATTATCATCTCTCCTTTGTTGCTCTTCTTGAAACCAAAATTAAGGAGACTTTGTTACCAAAGGCTGCCAAGAGAATTGCCAAAAATAGGGATTGGTTATCTAATGTCAGATCACTTGGAAAAGCTAGAATCATTGTTATGTGGGATTCTAATGTTATGGATATTCAAGAAATTAAAGTTTTTGATCAACATATCTCATGTTTTGTTAAATCTGTGGATGGTAAACTGGACTGTGTCATATCTTAAATCTATGGTCACAACCATTTGGAGGCTAGAAAAGAATTATGGTCTGATCTTATTAATATTCACCAAAATATTGGGAATTTACCTTGGTTACTCTTTGGAGATTTCAATGCTATGATTAGCGAAAAGCTGGGAGGATCTATTTTATCAGAAGCTGATACAAGAGATTTTGGAAATTTCATTGATGACTGCTGTCTCTCTCACTTAAAAACTACGAGATGTTTTTATACTTGGAACAATAAGCAAGAATCAGACACTAGAGTTTGGAGTAGACTTGATAGGGATTTGGTTAATGACTTTTAGATTAATATGTATAATGCAAGTCAAGTTGAATTCCTACTCCCAAACTTCTCTGATCATTCTCCAGGCTTAATAACAATTTTTTAGAGTAGTATGCAAGGGAAAAAGCCTTTCAAATTCTATAAAATATGGACTAATCATCCTAGTTTTCTTCATACAGTTTCAAATACTTGGAATTCATCTATTGAGGGATACTCTATGTTTCAGTTTATTCCAAGCTCAAGTTGCAGAAGGGTTCTCTTAAGCCTCTGAACAAGAAGCATTTTCATAATATCAGTGAACAAGTGCTTAGAGAAAAAATTACATTAGAGGATGTTTAAAATTATCTTCAAGCTAATCATCTTGATCCTGAGCTCATAAAACAAGAAAAAGAGTTCCTTATCACTTACAATAGACTGCTGGATTGTGAATTGTCTTTTTTCAGCAAAAAGCTAGAATAGCATGGAAGTTACAAGGAGATAGATGCACCAGTTTCTTTCATGTTGTTGCTAAAACAAACAGACACAACAATAGAATTTTGGTTTTTTATAATAACAGAGGAGATAGGATCACAGAGGGTGAAGAGATTGTTAATGAACTAGTCTTTTTTTTCAAAAATCTAATGGGAAATGTTATAAGAGCAGGTCATGGGAAATGTTATAAGAGCAGGTCTATGTTTGAATGAAACTCACATGAGGGAAATGTTAAAACCTGTTTCTAAGGAGGAAATCAAAGATTCTATCATCTCAATGCCAGATAACAAGGCTCTAGGACCTGATGGGTTTAGTGTATCCTTTTTCAAATCTACCTGGAACATTATTGTTGAAGAAGTTACTCAGGCGATAGACGATTTTTCAAAACTAGAAATCTCTTGGGCATAGTAAACTCCACTGCTATCACTCTCATCCTTAAGGTACATTGTCCTAAACTCCCCTCAGATTTCAGACCTATCTCTTGCTACAACTGCATGTATAAATTTATCTCAAAAATCCTAGCTAATAGGATTAAGAAAGTGATGGATTATCTTGTGAATGAAGCTTAGTGTGCTTTTGTACAAGGCACACAGATTACTAGTAACATCATGTTAGCTCAAGAGCTTGCTAAAAGCTATTATAGGAAGAATCTATCTCCAAGGGCAATGCTAAATATAGACATAAGAAAGACATTTGATTCTATCAGCGGTGAGTTCATATCTGATATGCTTAAGGGTTTGGAGTTCCCTAATGATATGATAAAGTGGATCATGACTTGCATTTCATCTCCAAAATATTCTATCTCCTTCAATGGTAATCTTCATGGCTATTTCAATAGAAAACATGGTCTAAGACAAGGGGATCCACTCTCACCATATCTTTTTATTTTAGGCATGGATTATCTCTCAAGGAGTTTGAGCTTATTGTAAAATGACAGGGTCATCAATTCATCCTAAATATGGTAAACTCAAGATTGCACATCTTATTTTTGCTGATGACTTATGCTCTTCTCTAAAGGAGATTTATACTCAGTTAATAAGCTCTATCAATGTATTAAAAATTTTGGATTCATTTCTGGGCTTGAAGCAAATCTTGAAAAATGTTCTATCTACTATGGGGGTGTTGATGAACTAGTCAAGACCAACATAAGCAACTGTCTGGGATTTTCAACAGGGGTATTACTATTCAAGTATCTTGGAGTTCCCCTAATAACAAAAAGGATGTCTCTGTTGGACTGTGATCCTCTATTCAAAAGGATTGAGGGATAATTCAAAAAATGGATTAATAACAGGAACCTCTCTTATGCAGGGAGACTTCAAATCATAAAAGTGTAATTCTTGGAGTTTAAATATATTGGACATCAAATTATATCCTACCTAAAAGTGTGCTTTAAAGAATAGATGATCTTTGAAGAAAGTTTCTGTGGGAAAAATTTGCTCAATCTAACAGAACAAGAACTTCGCTAGTTGCATGAGAGAGAGTTTGCATGAGAGAGAGTTTGCTCAATCAAATTATATCTCTTGGGTATTTTTTCCGCCTCAAACTGGAATGTTGCTTCTGCATTATGTAGCATCTGGTTTATTCACATCAACAATGAATCTTTGTGGATCAAATGGATCCATCGAACATACTTAAGGCATAGGGACATTTGGCAAGTTAAGGCTAGAATGGGAGAATCTTGAAATTGGAAGCAACTGTTAGATGTCAGGGATAAAATGATTGGTTTCTGTAGGGGAATTGACAACCTGAAAATGTTTATACGTTCTTGTTACAAAAATGCTAATCTCAAGCTGTCAACACTGTATAATGCTCTTTCTCCTATTAAGACCAATGTGCCATGGTACAACATTGTTTGGGAGGAATTGAATGCCCCTAAACACTCTTTTGTGAGCTGGTTGGTGTTTCAGGACAGATTACTCACTCAGGACAGGCAACTGAGGAGAGGAATAATCGACACAAATGCTTGCTACCTCTGTTGTGGTGCAAGCTTGTAAACTAGAGATCACTTATTTTTCGAATGCTCATACTCTAGCAATGTTTGGAATTGCATCATGGAGTGGTTGAAGTTCAATTGGAAATCATGTCAATGGAACCATATATTGAATTGGTATTCCAACAGGTTAAGAGGAAAGGGATTCAAGCAAAAAAATTAAGAAGATGACTATAACAACTACAATTTATTGCATATGGAGAGAGCGTAATGTCAGATTCTTTCAGCAGAAATGCAAATCCACAAATCAATTGACGAGAGAAATTCAGTTTTATATTATGACTTCAGTGCTTAATAGTTCATTATCTGTATTTTGGCATCAGACAAACCTTTGACATGCTGTGGTTTTTTGTTCAGCAATTATTTTTATGCTTTCTTAGTTGATTGTACTGAGCATTTAGGTGTACATAAACTCTTTCATATTGGTTATGAAATAAAAAAATTTTATTAACCAAAAAAAAAATTAATTGCTACTTGATCAATAGTTCATATTTGCAAATAGGATATGAGAGTAAAGCAGTGCCTAATAAGAAGAAATATGACAACTTGATATTTTAATGGTTCCATGTTTTTTTGAACTTCAATTAAGGAGTATGATGATCATGTATATTGGTTATCATATATTATATTTTAACTTGAGAAATATTTATAATATTTTGTCTAGAGATATCAAATTTCTTGTTTTAGTTTGTTAAAGAATTTTTCTTTAGATATTAGTTGAGAGATAAATTAAGTTATTATAGGTTTTTGTGTCTTATGGAGGTAATTTTACCTATGGTAAAATGAACATTTTAAATAGGGACCACATGGCTATCACTTTCGAAGTTTACATTATGTAATCCAAACAAGCTAGTATTATCATTTTAGTATTCATGAGGAATTTAAACCAGGCAATGTAAATACTCAAAATATGGTGAGGTGAACAACTACTTTCCATATGGTGTCATAAATACCTAGTTTTCGCACAACAACCAAACAGCCTTTTAGTTACTTCAGAAGCCTAATAATATTGTATGTACGAATATTGTTTAATACATAAATCTAATTAGGAAGTCTAATAGTTATTGTTATAGTATGAGCGTTTGTAATGTGTTTATGTAAGTGAGATGTGCTAAGAAATTTTAAATCAACGGAACCGATATATATTTTCCTCTCCTAAATTATATCTTTATCTAGGACTATTATTGTTATTGCATTAGCATCAGAACTATTAGCTTGAAGAAGATGAGTTCCAATAAAATAATCTCATTCTTCGCTCCTCACCTCAACAAAGAAAATTATGAGAATGAAGACCTTGTTAAGATTAATTGATTGTTGGGATGTTATAGTGAAAGGATTTGAGAAGCTAGAAAATGAAGATACACTATAAACGTCACAAGAAAATGAAGATACTCTATAAACGTCACAAAGAGACTCACATAAAGAGTTAATAAGAAAGATATTTGAGCCTGCTATTTTATCTATCAAGGAGTTGGTGAATCAACATTAGAGAAATAATTTCAGATTTAGTGATCTCAAAACAAGTATGAGAGATACTTCAAAACTCCCATAAGCGAGTGGAGAAGGTCAAGAATGTATGACCCCAAACACTACAGAAGGAGTTCAAAGATTAATGTTTTGTTACATTGTTTTCCCATCGAAGAGTCTATTGCGAAAAACATGGCGGAAATCAATATTACAAAGCAATATTCAAATAAACTACAAATGCAGAGAGAATGATTTATGTGATTCGGAGCAAGTCCTACGTCCACAAGCAGCAACAGATAAACTTTTACCAAATCAGAAGAGAGATTATAACTCATACTAACGATCAAGGTTGAAAACGTGATTGATGGTTTCTCCCTTGAGATAATCTCTTTCTCGCAAAAATTTCCAAGCCTTATATTTGATAACTCAACGCCTTAAATAGGGTAAAATTCATGCACAGTTAGGATTCCTAAATCCATGTCCATCAAGAATTTGCATTTTTTTTAAAAGACCCTTTCCAAATATGACTCCAGATGAAAAAAACCTTGTTGCAACAAATCCTCTCCCATATACGAGAGGGGATACCTACACCAACTCTCACAAATCTCCAGCTTTGACTGAATCCTATCAAATCTACTAAAATCTACTATTGTCATTAGCCTCCGCAGGGTTATCTGCATCTCCTGATGCTGAGCAAGCCCATGTAATGTGTGAACTTATAAATTGGATTCGTCTTCATCATCATATTTTTTAGATTATTGTCAATGTAAACTTTACACACATAAACTAGACCAACATCTGTTGTTCCTCTAAGATATCATTCGCAGGAGTCACTCGTTTGGAATCAGAACTTTGTGAGGGTAAAACCCTAACGGGCTCTTGGTTTTTCACATGTACCCCCAAGCGGGTGGGTACGGGAATCAACTTGTTGGAAATTTGCTTACCACCCCCAGTCTAGATATTTGCTTGGGAATCATTTAGCAGACCTAAGCGTTCCTTAACAACAGAGTGCCTCTATCTTCAGGTAGAGGACCAAGGCCATCCTTCAGCGGAATTCTAAACTTGGAGAGATCCATGCTGCCGTAGGTCTTCACTGGATGTGCGGGAGAAGAAGGAGTGGGATCTAAAGTTGATGAAGGCTGGGGAGCGGCCTTGGTGCTGGAATTGAGTGAGAGACACGACCTGTGTTTCTCATCAGGTAGAGGCACCTTAACTATCTTCGGAGTAGTTTTAGGCACTGTCTTGGGCTTTGGTACCTAAACCTACTTAGATCATGGTGATTCTTTGACCACCTCTTCTTTTTGCAATTGTTGTGTCTTTCGCAAAAAGTGTGTGATGCTTCAGGATGTGCTCCTCGAGAGTAGAATGGGTTCATTTGACACGAACCCATTTGTTATTCAGCGGTTGGGAGGAGGATCCTAATGCTTGATGCGGTGATGGCTTAGCCACTTGGCACCTTCTAAACTCTAGATCCATATGGTAGCAGAGTTTATCCACCTATTCCAAAGCTTTAACGAATTGGCGAGCAAGACGTTGGAGGCGCCTCTGACGAGCCCTTTTCCTCAGCATCGACATTCCTTTGACGGGCAGCTCCGTGACCTTTGAGGAGTTGTCACGAGTGTTAGATCCAGCTTCCTTAGAGGCCAGAGAGGAGTCTTAAATAGCATTCGGGTGAATATTATCAACCCTAGTTTTCAGATCTGAATGCTAATTAACCTTTTTCATGGAAGTAGTCTTCCTACGCTTGTAAGGAGAGGAAGATCTGGAGGAGGAGAAGGAGATGTACTCCTTGAACTTTTGCTGGTCGAACTCTTATTTGACCTCTTCATCCATAGAGATCTTAATCAATGGCTACGACATGACAGCCTCAGTAGCGAGGTTGTTAGCTCTCACTGTGGTCGCTAGCGTGTTCGGGTCGAAAATTGTTTTCTTCATTTCAGGACTCATTATAACGACTGAAGTTGTAATGATAGTATTTTGATGATAACAATTTATACAATCATAGAGATATAATAGATCATGTTGAATATTATATCTCTATGATAGTATTTTGATGATAACAATTTATACAATGTGTGCTATACAAATGCACTAACTTTTATATGCAGATTTCAATATCAGAATATGAACAAGTGCAAGTTGATTTCAAGGCGTTATGAAGTAAAGAAGATGAAGAACATATGAGATAATGTATTTTACATTTTCTTTACTTAGAATTATTGTACAAGCCTTGATCACACACATGCACACACACAATATTAGAACACACTAACATAGGCTTAGTGTGTTGGTTAACTATAGAAATCCCCTATGTTAACCATTAGAATTATAGTTAAAACTTGAATATAAAAACTTTTTATTTCATAATTTTTACTCTTAGTAGTCGACTAATTAGAATAGTAGTCGACTACTCGTGTATAAAACTTAAATATATGTTTCTGTGAATTTACAGTATAGTCGACTAATATGAATTATAGTCGACTACTTAAGTGTTTGATAGAAACATAAGTTTCTGTTATTTTATAGTATATTCGACTAATCAATATTATAGTCGACTACTGAAGGCAAATTTCATTTTACAAGTTTCTGTCAAAATATAGTATAGTCGACTAATGAGCATTGTAGTCGACTACTGAGAAATTTTCTGAATACACAGAGTCTGTTTGAACTCAGTGTAGTCGACTAATCTGTATTGTAGTTGACTACAGATACAGTTTTTCCAGAATTCAAAGTTTGAATTTATGACTGTTTATAGCCGTTTTTAAATGTTTTTAAATATTAAAAAATTATCTTTTCAAGGGCTATAAATAGGTTATCTGTTCAGAAAAAATATAGTGACTCACATATCCATAAGCTTTGATCTTTGTGCATTTTTTTAAGTGAAAAATATTCAGATTTTGAGAAAAAGGAAAGTTTCTGAAATTTCCTTTGAACATCATTCAAATATTTATTGTTTAGGCAATTTACAGAAGTTAGAATCATTCCTAAGCCACTATTACACTACACTACAAATCAAGGCTTATAGGAATTGAAATTGTTGCTTCAAAAGTTCTCTCAAGTTGTGAGAGGAGTTAATCTCTTGGTTTAGAGATTGGTATTCAAATTGGCAAGGTGTTTGTCAATTAGTGTTGCAATTTACAGGGACTTACAAATTGGTCAGGTTTGCTTTTGATTTTGTAAGTTTATTCAAAATCATAGTGGAAACTCTCAAGCGGGATTTACTTGGGGACTGGATGTATACCAGATTGGTGGAACCAGTATAAAACCTTGTGTTTGTGATTGTGAATTTCTGTGATTGTCATTTTTCTTTATAATTTATAATCTACTTTGCATAAATTTTAAAAGAACACTATTCACCCCCCCCCCCTCCTCTAGTGTTCTAGTATATCTATTTCAGATCCTACATTTGGTATCAGAGCAATGTGAAAGATAGCATCGACAAATACTTCACAATTCAAAGAAGGTCACTCAACAAATCATCCACCAATGTTTGATGGATTAAACTGCAACTATTGGAAGTGCCGAATGAAGATTTACCTTCAATCAATTGGCTACGAACCTTGGAACGTCGTGGAAACGAAATATGAGAAGCTAACAACTCCTTTTACAGAATGGACTACTTCTCAAAGAAATAATGCAAATTTGGATTCAAAAACAATGAATGCATTATTTTGTGCACTTGATAAGAATGAGTTCAATAGGGTGTCAACGGCCACATCTGCATACGATATTTGGCATACACTTGAGGTAACTCATGAAGGTATAAATAAAGTTAAAGAATCTAAAATTTCTGTTCTTGTGCACATATTTGAATTGTTCAAGATGAAGGAAAATGAGACTATTAGAGAAATGTTCACAAGATTCACCGACATCACAAATTCTCTCATTGGTCTTGGAAAAACATATACACAAGTGGAAATGATAAGAAAAATGCTTTGATCACTTACTCCACAATGGGAAAAGAAAGTTACCGCTATTGAAGAAGCCAATGATTTGTCAACTCCTATGGTTGAAAATCTTATTGGTAATCTTATGGCATATGAAGTTCAAATTGAAGATAGAAAGAATGATGAAGAAATAAAAAACAAGAAAGTTCTTGCATTCAATACTATTTCCGATAAAGAAGATTCAGATGATGATGATGAAGAAATGGGCATGTTTGCACGATAACTTCGGAAATTTATAAAACGAGGTAATTTTAAATCTAAGAGTTCATTTTCAAATAACTCACTTTGTTTTAAGTGTAATAAACCAGGTCATATGAAGAAAGATTGTCCAATGTTGAAGAATAAGAAAAAATCAAGTTATTTCAACAACTTTAACAACATTCAAAATAACAAGAAAAGGAAAGCAATGGCAGTCACTTGGGATGATAGTGATGAGTCATCTTCAGATGAAGAAATTGAAGAAAAGGAAAGTGCTCACATGTGTTTTATGGCACAAGATGAAGTAAGTGACAATGAAGAGCTTTTAGATGCTTTCAATGAATTATATAAAACTTTTGTGAGATTAAAGACATCACATAATTTTCTTAAATGTGAAAATAATAGATTACTTGAAGAAATTTCTGATTTAAATTCCTCTATTTTTTCTAATTCTCAAGTAATTGAATTGAAAGAAGAAAATTATTCTTTGCTTAAAGAAAATGAATGTTTATCTGATGAGAATATTTATTTAAAATCAGAATGTAATGATTTAAAAATTCGCATTAATAGTTTAGATAAAGATATTTCTTCTTTTAAATAAAAATATGAGGATATATGTTTGAATGTAATCAAATTTAATAAAGGTAAAAAAAATCTTAATAACATTCTTTCTTTTCAAAGAGAATCACAAAAGACAAAAGGATTAGGTTTTCAAATTAATAAAAATAAATCAAAGAAAACAATTTTTGTAAAACCTTCTTGTGATTTGTATGAATATAGAAATGAAAATTTGTGTAAAAATAAATCAAATATCTTTTCTATTTAGGTACCAAAAGAATTATCATCTTTACATAAGAATTTTTATATTTCTGATTTTATTAAAAATATTTGTTTATCACCTAACTATTTAGGCAAATCAAACTCTTCATGGGTTTGGTTTCCTAAAGGCTAATTTAAAGGACCCAACATAGTATGAGTATCAAAATGTAAATGTTTATTATTTCAGGTACCTAAGAAAGATAGGTGGATTTTGGATAGTGGTTGCTCCAAACATATGACTGGAAACATACAATTGTTATCATCTTTTCAAAACAAGGATGGTGGTACCATTACTTTTGGAGATAACAACAAAGGAAAAGTCATCGGTATTGGATCTGTCGGTAATCCAAACAAACCTATCATTGATAATGTTTTATTAGTTGATAGTCTTAAACATAATTTACTTAGTATTAGTCAACTTTGTGATAAAGGTTTTAAAATTGTTTTTGAAAAAAATCATGCTTAATTTATGATATTGATTTAATAACTATTATTTTTAAAGACCATAGAAAGAATAACATATATGTTTTATCTATGAAAAATATTTCAAATGAACACTGTCTTATTGCATCATCTAATGATTCTATTTTATGGCATAAACGTTTTGGACATGTTAACTTCAAACACATGTCTAAGATTTCTAAAAATGATTCAGTAAATGGTTTACCTAAGATGTCTTTTAAAAATAATTTTTGTGATGCATGTCAACAAGGAAAAATGTACAAATCTTCTTTCAATTCTAAAAATGTAATATCTATAAATAGACCATTAGAATTAATTCACATAGATCTTTTTGGTCCATCTAGAGTAGCATCTTTAAATGAAAGTAGATATGCATTTGTTCTTGTTGATGATTATTCTAGATTCACATGGGTAAATTTTCTTAAACATAAAAATGATGCTTTTAATGAGTTTTCTATATTTCGCAAAAGAATTCAAAATCAAAAATCTATTTCTATTATCTCTATACGTAGGATCACGGAGGTGAATTTGAAAATAAATTATTTGCAAATTTTTATGATAAATATGATATAACACATACTTTTTCTTTTCCTCGTGCTGCTCTACAAAATGGAGTTGTAGAAAGGAAAAAATAGAACTTTACAAGAATGTGCTAGAACCATGTTGTGTGATGGTAATTTACTAAAATATTTTTGGGCAGAAGCTGTATCAACAGCTTGTTATGCATTAAATAGAGTTTTATTAAGACCTATTTTAAAGAAAACCTCTTATGAATTGTTTTATAACAAAATTCCTAAAGTATCTTACTTTAAAGTTTTAGGTTGTAAATGTTTTATTTTAAACACAAAGGATAACTTAGATAAATTTGATTCTAAATCTGATGAAGGAATTTTTGTTGGATATTCTAATTACAGTAAAGCATATAGAATATATAACAAAAGAACACTAGTTATTGAAGAATCTTTACATGTTTCTTTTGATGAAAATTTTTTAAAATCACCTATTATTTTAAATAATGATAATGATATAATTGACACTATTCATGATACTCCAATGATAGATATTACAAAAGATGATAATTTACAAAATGATTTACCTAAAGATTTTGTAGAAGTTAAAAATCATCCACATGATTTAGTCATTGGAAATATTTTTGATAAAGTAACTACTAGATCACATTTTAATTTGATTGCTCATACTGCTTTTATTTCAACTATTGAACCTAAAAATATAAAAGAAGCACTTCTTGATGATTCTTGGATAATTGCTAAGCAAGATGAACTAAATCAATTTACTAGAAATAATGTTTGGGATCTTATACCTAGACCTCAAAATAAATCCATTATTGAAACAAAATGGATTTTTAAAAACAAATTAAATGAATTTGGTCAAGTTGTTAGAAACAAAGCTAGATTAGTTGCTCAAGGTTATAATCAAGAAGAAGGAATTGATTATGATAAAACTTATGCACCTGTTGCTCGATTAGAATCAATTAGAATTTTACTTGCTTTTGCATGTTTTATGAATTTTAAATTATTTCAAATGGATGTTAAAAGTGCTTTTCTAAATGGTTTTATAAAAGAAGAAGTTTTTGTAGAACAACCTCCAGGTTTTCAACATGAAAATTTTCTAAATCATGTTTTTAAATTTAAGAAAGCTTTATATGGTCTTAAACAAGCACCTCATGCTTGGTATGATAGATTAAAGAAGTTCCTTTTAACTTCAGGTTTTGATATTGGAAAAGTTGATTTAATATTATTTATTAAGAAAATAAATAAAGATATTTTAATAATTCAAATATATATAGATGATATTATTTTTGGTTTTACTAACAACAATCTTTGTCAAGAATTTGCTAAGACTATGCAGGATGAATTTAAAATGAGTCACATGTGTAAACTAAATTTCTTCCTTGGACTACAAATTAAACAATTAAAAGAAGGAATATTCATCAATCAAAGCAAGTATGCAAAAGATTTACTCAAACGTTTCGGAATGAAAAATACAGCAAGCAAACCAACACCAATGAGTACCACTACATCACTTGACAAAGATGAAAATGGTAAGAATGTTGATCAAAAGCTCTATCGAGGTATGATTGGATCACTTCTTTACATTACTGCAAGTAGACATGATATTATGTTTAGTATATGTTTATGTGCTAGATTTCAATCTAGTCCTAAAGAATCACATCTTAAAACAGTGAAAAGAATTTTTAGATATATTAAAGATACTAAAAATTATGGTTTGTTTTATCCAAAACATAGTTCATTTGATTTAATATCATATAGTGATGCTAATTTTGCCGGATGTAAATCTGATAGAAAAATTACAAGTGGAACATGTCATTTCTTAGGACATTTACTTGTATCCTGGTTTAGTAAAAAACAAAATTCAGTATCATTATCAACAACTGAAGCTGAATATATTGCTGCAAGTCTTGCATGTGCTCAAATTTTATGGATGAAACAAACATTATCAGATTATGACATAATTTGTCCAATATCATCCATTATGTGTGACAATTCTAGTGCAATTAATTTATCTAAAAATCCTATTCAACATTCACGTACAAAACACATTGATATTAGACATCATTTTTTACATGATCATGTGATTAAAGGTGACATTTCATTAGAATTTATACCTACAGATAAACAAATAGCAGATATATTAACAAAACCCTTAAAAGAAGAAATTTATGTTAAATTAAGAAGGGAATTAGGTATATGTTCAATTGAAGATTTAAATTAAATTTTTAAAAATAAACACCTATGTATTCATACCCTTAATAGTCGACTAATTTGACTTATAGTCGACTACATGCACAAGTCTTGCATATAATTTTTTTTTGTGAATTACAGTGTAGTCGACTAATTGCTTCTATAGTCGACTACTCTAAGTTAATATCTTAAAATCAACTTTCTGTTGTTTACAGTGTAGTCGACTAATTTCATTTATAGTCGACTACTCTGAGTCATATTCTAAAAATCAACTTCCTGTCGATTACAGCGTAGTCGACTACTTTTACTATTAGTCGACTACTGATTCTAAACTTACAGTTTTACAGTTTTAAAGCTTATTGGATTTTTACTTAAGTTCAAACCCATAACCCAAAACCCAATACCCGTTTCAGTTAAGTAAAACTCATCTCAACCATAGATTTTTTAACTCTATCAATCCTAGCCACATATCTAAGATCAAATCTTAACCCTACATTTAATTCACTATCAAATCTGAACCATACATTATAAATTCTTTTAAAAGATAAAATAAAAACCTAAAAACTACCCACTAACCTATCTAAAAACCGACTCTCTTCTTCCTCCCTTCAGAACTATCGATTCCAGGTTAGGGTTCTCTTTGCTCTTAATTTTTTTTCATCAAATTCTTCATTATTCTCTGAAATCTGTCAAGCTGTCAAGTTGAGTAGTCGACTACTCCAAGTTCTAGTCCACTAATCTAGGGTTTCAACAGTTTGGGGTATATTTCTAAACTTGATCTTTGAATCTTTTGTTATTTATCTGTTTCATCATGTCTAGATCTAAGAAAGCTAAGCAAACCCATACTTTTGTTAACGATAAAATCATCATTTATTTAAAAAGTCTTGATTTATTAGAAGAATTTAACAAAATATCATCTTTTGAAGTTCTTTCAGGATGATTTGTGAAATTTGATGATTTTATTCCCTAGAACTTTGGATCATATTTTGAAAATGTAGGATTGCTTGAATTATTTTCTGCTGAAAATAGAAAACCCACATATCCATTTCTTGTGCAATTGTTCTATACTAATATAGAACGTGTGGGAACTATTGGTGGTTCTGAAAAACTTAAGACTCTTGTTAAAGGAATAGAGATTGACTTGACTACAAAGTCAATTGGAAAATTTTTAATATTCCTTATCAAGGAGTTTCTCTTAGGTCAGTTAGGATGAATGATTCAGATCTTTTATCTCATCATATATTTCTTCCTGGATATGGCAAACCTTTAAATAACTCAAAAAAACTTCGTCCAATTCCTAGGTTCATTGCACGAATCCTAGCATATAACTTATTTCCAAAAACTAGGAGTTTTCATTTTATTCCCTAGATTTAGCAAAAGCTCTATATGCTATAATGGGAAATATCCAAGTTAATTAGGCTAAAGTTTACTTTGATAATCTTCTAATAATACCAAGAGGATTTCTTCCTTATGGTGCCTTTTTAACAAAAATCTTTGACAAATTTTATGTGGATCTCCACTCTGAAAATTCTGTTGTCCGTTCCATTGAATTCTTTGATTCCAATGCCCTAACTAGGATGATGTTGACAAATTTTAAAATTCAAGAACAAAATCCTCAAAATGAACCTCATCCTCATCAAGAAGAAATTCCACAAGATATTCCACAATCTTCAACTCAAACAGGAGCTTCTTCTAGTCAACCACCACCATTTCCTACAGAACCCTCATGCTTTTCAGACGTGCAATACAACACTCTAAGTGCACGTATTCTTGAACTTGAAACTGGTCAGAGAGCTCTATATTCTCAGAATTCATATATCATTAGTAATCAAGAAGAGCTAATCAAGAAGTTTGAAGACTTGGACACAAAGCTTAATGCATATTTTCAAGGACATCAACCACCTCCAGCTCCTTAGAAGTTTATGCATGCATCATATTATATTTGGATGTGTTGTATGTTAAGTTTCAAAACAATTATGTTATTTTGTTTAAGTATCAAAAACTATGTAGTTGTGAGTTGTTAGGACATATGTAATATGTTGCTACTATATTGATTGTGTTTTTACTTTACTATGATGTTGTTTGGTTAGTTAATATATGTGCTACATATTTTAAACAGATCATGGTGATGAACATTGTAGAACTTTTGGTCTTTATGGCAAGTCTTTGTCTACCTATTTGGATGAGTGAAGTTATGGACTATGTTCATAATTTGGATGATTTGTTTGAAGTTTTAGCTCATGTTGAAGAAATAATGTTATGTTTAGCATAAATGTTTTTCTCTTTTTTGTTGATAACAAAGGGAGAGAAATAATTATAGACTCAAATTTGCATATAGACTCAAATTTGCATATATGCAGGGGGAGTAAGTATGGTTATTTCATAATCTTTTAAACCTGGATATAAAATACATACTTATGCATAAATTATTTATTATCATCAAAAAGGGGTAGAATGTTGAATATTATATCTCCATGATAGTATTTTGATGATAACAATTTATACAATGTGTGCTATACAAATCACTAACTTTTATATGCAGATTTCAATATCAGAATATGAACAAGTGCAAGTTGATTTTAAGGCATTATGAAGTGAAGAAGATGAAGAACATATGAGATAATGTATTTTATATTTTCTTTACTTAGAATTATTGTACAAGCCTTGATCACACACATGCACACACACAATATTAGAACACACTAACACAGGCTTAGTGTGTTGGTTAACTATAGAAATCCTCCATGTTAACCATTAGAATTATAGTTAAAAATTGAATATAAAAACTTTTTATTTCATAATTTTTACTCTTAGTAGTCGACTAATTAGAATAGTAGTCGACTACTCGTGTATAAAACTTAAATATATGTTTCTTTGAATTTATAGTATAGTCGACTAATATGAATTATAGTCGACTACTTAAGTGTTTGACAGAAACATAAGTTTCTATCATTTTACAGTATAGTCAACTAATCAATATTATAGTCGACTACTAAAGGTAAATTTCATTTTACAAGTTTCTATCAAAATACAGTATAGTCGACTAATGAGCATTGTAGTCGACTACTGAGAAATTTTCTGAATACACAGAGTTTGTTTGAACTCAGTATAGTCGACTAATCTGTATTGTAGTCGACTACAGATACAGTGTAATAATTCTAAGTTTTCCTTAGATAGATATATATAAGAAAAAAATGTAGGGGTTTTAATGTAAATTTTTATTTGAGGGTTTTATTAGCAAAAAGAACCTTTATAAATACTTAGAAACCCTACCCTAATTCCTTCTTTGTATCCCCATCGTCCTTTTTCTCTGCTCTGGTCCTTGTTCCGCCGTTCAATAAAAAAAATCAGTTTTGAGTTGAGAGGGAGGACGTGGTGATTTGATCAACTCTACACAAGAAATAGGTATTACTTCTATATCTAATATTGTTGTAAAATATTATTTGTTGTAGATGAAGGCTATGCACCAATCTTATTTTAGGTTATTTAGATGAAGGCTATGCACCTATTCTAGGTGATGTTGACCTTGTTGTTTAATTCTGGCCATGGCAGACGACAAAATTAGCTGTTGTTCTTTTATTGAGCTCTTGGCCATGGCAGACAAAGAGATCACTTGTTGCTATTTCCCTTTGTTTAATGTTATACATAGTTAATTGATTGTTGGCTATTCATGACCCTAGTTATATTAGATTATTGATAGAATATGTTTATGGGTGCATATTTATTTGACTGTAGTATGGGTGTGTGACTGAATATATGGCGCGCTATTAGTTAGTAGGCCTTTTGATTATTTTATAGCAGGTGTTTGAGCTGAGGCTTTATAATAGTATTGATACTTATTTATATGTATTCTATAGGGGTTCCAAGTGACTCCGAGGAGGTGTTGTGAGGGGTAGTTGGATTATTTTTGGTCTTGAGGTAAGTGGTGAATTTATGCATTGTGCACTGCGTATTTTTATATATATATGATTATATCAAGTATACTTGGATTTGTTCCTGATATATTATATCATTCGTATGATTACTGGTATATCATTTGTTGATTGGTTTGATTTTATTATGCTCATGGATATTTTGGTATAAGCCTATGCTTATTTTCTTTATCAATTGTTATGTCTTTTCATATAGTAGTAGGTTGAGATGCATATGTGGTTGATTAATTTCACTATTGGTTGACCTTTGCCATTTTTGTATAACGTATTTAGTTTTACGGACTTCGTTTAATTTTTCTTAAAGCATATGCATCTCAGGTCAACATACCGGTATATGTCGGATTTAAGCAAGTTATTAACACAGGGCTCAATGTGCCTCTACGAGGTTTCTATTTTAGCGCTAAGAGCCCAAGTTTGGGTCTCATTGTCCCTACCACAGGCTTTATAATAGTGGGGTTTGCCAAGTCAACCGGAGTATCGAAGTGTTGACCGCATTGAGACGTGACCTGCTTATTTCCATTGCGTGTATTTATTTAAAGGTGTTGCATTATAGATTTTACTATTTTAGTATTTCGCTTATCAAGTAAATTTATATTAGCTTTGCTAAACCAGTGTTTAATGTATAAATTTATCCACTTATTGAGTTGTGAACTCATTGTGTTGTTTTCATTCTTTTCAGAGACTCAGGATTAGGTGGAATTGAGGATTTGCCAAATTCTTAGAACAAAGCAAAGAATAATTCGAGATTGTTATTGTCTTCTAGGCGAAGGTTAAATAAAGTCTCTAATATTTAGTTAGTGAATTGAGAGTTTGTAATAATGAGATTCTTTCTTTAGGTTGAGATTTATTTGGAGTTGAGGAATATTTATTTTTATCAAGTTAATTGGCTTAGTTTGACTTTTGGGATTATAGAGAATATTTATTGTTGGTTTTAGTTCAATGAAGAGATTTGTTTTAGTGCTCTTTAAATGAATGTATATTTTGGAGGACTTTTCTCAGGTTTAGTCCGGCTCTAATATTCCTTTGAGATTCGGAAATTGGGGTCGTGACATACAGTTTTTCCAGAATTCAAAGTTTGAATTTATGACTGTTTATAGCCGTTTTTAAACATTTTTAAAGATTAAAAATTTGTCTTTTCAAGGGCTATAAATAGGTTATCTGTTCAGAAAAATGTAGTGACTCACATATCCATAAGCTTTAATCTTTGTGCATTTTTTAAGTGAAAAATATTCAGATTTTGAGAAAAAGGAAAGTTTTTGAAATTGCCTCTGAACATCATTCAAATATTTATTGTTTAGGTAATTTACAAAAATTAGAATCATTCCTAAGCCACTATTACACTATACTACAAATCAAGGCTTATAGGAATTGAAATTGTTGCTTCAAAAGTTTTCTCAAGTTGTGAGAGGAGTTAATCTCTTGGTTTAGAGATTGGTGTTCAAATTGACAAAGTGTTTGTCAATTGGTGTTGCAATTTACAGGGACTTGCAAATTGGTCAGGTTTGCTTTTGATTTTATAAGTTTATTCAAAATCACAGTGAAAACTCTCAAGCGGGATTTGTATGGGGACTGGATGTACACCGGATTGGTGAAACCAGTATAAAACCTTGTGTTTGTGATTGTGAATTTCTGTGATTGCTATTTTTCTTTGCAATTTATAATCTACTTTGCATAAATTTTAAAAGAACACTATTCACCCCCCCTCTAGTGTTCTAGTGTATCTATTTCAGATCCTACTGATCATTTATCGGTCTTCTGCTTACGTGGGATCTTTACTGATGCCAGGGTTTATACGTGGACCATCGACTGATCAGATCCGAATAACGATTTCATTGCCTTGCAAAGGAGACAAGAAATTGAAGTGACTATCTCAGCAATAGCAAGATAATCCCTCTTCTCCAGAATCACAGCTAGGTACGATCTCAAGGAAAATGGATGAACGGGATGTAGATCTCTCGAACTCTTCTCCTTCTTGTGCTAAAGAACTCGCCAAGATCCCTTCCTCCACTCTGAAATTCGTGCTCCTCACTCTTCAATTTGACAGCACCTCGCCGAGGCTCGAGAATTTTGGATCTGTGTAAATGAAGGCCCTAGGGCCATGTTTATAGGCTTCAGAAGCTCGATTTTGGATAAGAATGATCTATTTGATCTCATACTCAGTTATAACCACTTAACCATGTTCCAAGATAACTTCAGATCAATTAGGGAGGCTTTGGATCAGAATATACTCAAATTTAGGTGATTAACGGGTGAAATCAGAATTTTTAGGTGTGAGATAGACTTTGTGTCTTGGCCTTGGCCGAGACACGTTTTGTGTCTCGGCTTTGGCCGAGACACGTCGTGTGTCCCGGTTGCGTGCCTCGACTTGTTTTTCGTATAATTCCTCGGTCCGATCTCGGAATGATGTGATTTAAAGTGCGTTGGAAAGATGGAGAGGAGATTTACAATCTTCTATAAGTGAATCATGACTAGAATGGACGAGACATGAGTGGTGTTTAATCTTTCGTGAGTGGATCGCAACACCTGATTGGATCGTCCCGTTGATTCATACGCTTCGTCGACTTGCCTCATGCGCTCATCGACATCAAATAATCCCCTTTGACTTAGATAGTGACACTCATCATCTTCTATCTCGAGCTACATGTAAGAATCTATAGGAAATTTTTGACAACTACATATACCCCCTCCAAAGTGTTTTAGTCTCTTTTCTTATAGAAGAGCCTAGAATACTTTGGATGTGATAGGTCCAACCTTTAGTCAGTGTAAAAGGTCTTACAATTAGCTTCAGCTCTTGACTTCTTTGATTTTTAGTCTTTTTAGTATTTTATCGAATATTTAAAATTTTTCTGGTGCTGCGTTTATCATCTGA
The DNA here is from genome assembly GCA_022839385.1 of Asparagus kiusianus. Lineage (NCBI taxonomy): Eukaryota > Viridiplantae > Streptophyta > Magnoliopsida > Asparagales > Asparagaceae > Asparagus > Asparagus kiusianus. Next base: position 32,557 of record BQKN01062903.1, read on the forward strand.
CCGTTGTTAAAGTCTCGAACTAAAACTGGTGTGTTGATTTTTGATTTTAGCTTGTGTCATTGAGTCGATGTTAAACAAACTATCTTCGTCGGGGATTCATATCTGAATTATGACTAAACTCCCTAGGGTTGTCATACTATCTTAATGAATCAGAGGGTGTGTCAACTGATACCGCAGGGCGTGTCGACCAAAGAGGCGTCGTCTCGTCTGGTTAGTCGAGATGTCAAGTCGACACAGGGGATGTCGTTTCATCCGACCGAGCTTCGTGTTAACTGGTCGGGCTTCGTGTTGACTGGCTTCGTATCGGATGGCTTTATGTAAATTGGCTATGCCTTTCAAGTCGACACAGGAGGTGTTGACTCGTCTAGTCGGGCTTAGACTTGATTTGAGCATTGTTGGAGAAATTTGTCAACGCGCTGATTTTTATTGTAGGTGTTGACCAGTGTTAACCTTCATCACAATGCATTGACCATCGTTGACCTACATCGCAATGCATTGACCAAAAGATACGCATTGACTAGCGTTGACCTTCACCGCAATGCGTTGACTAGCGTTGTCCTTCATCATAACTATTGACCGACGTTAACTTTCATTGCAATGCGTTGACTAACGTTAACCTTCATCACAGCATGTTGACTGACATTAATCTTCCTCGCAACACGTTGACCAATGTTGACCTTCATCGCAACACGTTGATCGGCGTTGACCTTCATTGTAACTTATTGACCAACATTGACCTTCATTACAACGTGTTGACCAACGTTGATCTTCATCGCAATGCATTGACCTTCATCACGACATGTTGACCGGCGTTGACCTTCATCGTAACGCGTTGACCGGTGTTGATCTTCAACGCAACGCGCTAAATAGCATTGACCTAAGGCTTCACATTGACCAGTGTTGATCTTAATCGCAACACATTAACCGATGTTGACCTTCATCACAATGTGTTGACCGACATTGACCCAAGGCTACGTATTGATTGGTGTAAACATAGTTTATACTAATACGTTAACTAGAGTCTACACATTTAGGCTCTTAACGCGTTGGAGCGGGGAGGATCAGTTTATACTCATATACTCCTAGGAGTTTTGGTAATTAGTTTAACCTCGTGCAGCTATTGGAGGTTCAAGGAGATATAGTTTATACTCATTTGCTCATTGGAGTGTGAATACGGGTATCAAATACATCAAAACGGGTTAAAATAGTAAAAAAACGAGCAAAAATATACCACCGAAAACACCGGGACCTTGTTTTAGGAACGAGACACAACTTGTGTCTCGGCCCTGGCCAAGATACAATTTGTGTCTCGATTAGGGAAGAGAGAGAGAGTATGAGAGAGAGAGAGGAGAGAGAAAGAGGAGTAGGCCGGCCTAGGGCATGGGTGTAGGGTTTTGTACAAGGGTCCTTTGTGCCCCCCCCCCTCCCCCACTTCAAATTTTGAATTCCCTCTTATTTTTCTTATCTTCTTCCTCAAAACTCCTCACCTATAACCCAACTTCATCTCCTCTAAGAACACCTAAAAGCTTCAAACTCTTTGCCTTTAAAACTCCCAATACTTGGCCGAAAATCATCCTCAAGATTTAAGGCTTTTGCCATTAGGTTCTTCTTCTTCTTCTTCAAGTTTGGAATCTAGGTAAACTTTCTCCACAACTTGTATGCTTTATTTTATTTCAAAAACTCATGGATTTTGGAGGAAAGATTAAAACTTTATGATGAGTTTGTGTATATGGCCGAAATTTGGATACTTTTTTGGCATGAGGATGAAGTTTGAAACTTATTTTTTGATGGGTTTGAGGCTATGGCCGAATTTTGAGGCGTTTGAAGGGCTTGTTCTTGGCCAAATATGATAAACTTGGGTTGCATACCCATGGCCAAATTTTGTTGAGCTTTGAGGGACTCATTGGTGGTCAAAACTTTAAGGGGGTTAAAAGCAAAAGAGGCCAAAATTTGGGGGCTTGGGTTGCATACCCGTGGCTGAAATTTTGTGAGAGGTTTGGATATGAGTTTATGGCCAAAATTTTGAGTGGCCATATTGCCCAATTGGCTAAACTTTCTTGAGGGGGGTTATGTGCAAAAGTTACCGGAATTTTGATGTTGAGGGTGATGGGTTTTCCCCCTTCAATGATAACCAAATTTTGAGTGTGCTCATGGTTAGCATTGAGCATTGGGCATGATGGGTATTTTGGGGATTCTGACCAATAGTTGATCATGAGGGTCTTGGATGCAAATTGAACCCGTTGTTTGTATGTATGGATCTTGTAGGTTTAATTAGACTTTAATCGTAAAATCCCGTTTTATTTGTAGGATTTCGGTTAAAGTTCATAATTTCTCTTTTTAATTCCGGGTTCTTGAATTTATGATTGTACCTGACCCGCTGATTTTCATTGTAGGTTAGCAATGTCTCCACGATGACCGTACATTTACAGGAGTCGCTCTACTTCTCAGCACAACGAGAGGGAGGCTCCTTTAGCTCCTTCATACGAGGGAGAGCTTTACTAGCTTTTGTAAATTTGATATCCTCGTGTATTGCACCCTCATTTGTCTCCTTGGAAAGTCATTCGGGAAGAGCTGATGTCCTTTTTCATGGGGATTGAAGCTTTAAAGGACGTGTTTTGCTTGGCCAATACATGTCTTCAGGTTAATCGGGTGATTTCATGCTGTATTGCACCCACGTTTGTCTCCTTGGCGAGTCATTCGGGAAGAGCCGATGTCCTCCTTTACGGGGATTGAAGCTTTAAAGGATGTGTTTTGCTTGGTCAATAAACGTTATCGGGTTGATAGAGCGATTTCATGTATTGCACCTTGTAGGGTGGGGTATATTGTCACATTATTTGCGTGACAATGTACATTGTCCCTCTCATGTAGAATAGTTAAAATCATCTCGCCAATTGACCAAGTAGTGACTCTATCTCACCGTTTTGTGAGATGCGTTCAACTCCTTGTCTTGCTTTAGAAATATCTTTCTAATTGCGTGCTATCTGTTTTTGTTGAGTTTCCTGTGGATGGATTCCCACCTTATGCCACGAGCGGCTGTAGCAGAGAGACTTTCACCACTAGTGCTGATAAGCTTCTTATTGGTGTAGGCGTATAAAACTACTTATAGGTCCCTTAACACAGCTCGGCAAGGTGATTCGACAAACCAATGAACCATCGGGCGATATATCCAAGCATGTTCATTAGACCACAACACCGAAGCCAAGTGAGACACGACGAAGTGGATTAACGAGGCGACGAGGTTAACGAACCGCACGCAAACAATGGAATACATCCAATCGTGTGCCCAATCAAGCTAACGGGTCGATGAATCAATGAATCATCCAACCGTAGAGTCCACCACATCAATCAAGATCGGGAGCAGACTCAAACTCGAACACCAAAGCGGATTTACTGCCAAATCAGGATCCGAACTGCCAAATCAGAGTTCGGATAAACCGCAAAACAGGAAAACGGCAAAACAGCAAACGCCTGGAGGGCTCGGCCAAAACCGAGCCACTCCTAGGAGGCTCGGCCAAAGCTGAGCCACCTAGGTGGCTCGGTGGCCGAGCCACCTAGGGGTGGCTCGGTGGCCGAGCTACCTAGTGGTGGCTCAACCGAGCCACCCCTTGGTGGCTCGGTGACCGAGCCACCACTTGGTGGCTCGGCCAAAACCGAGCCACCAAGGTGGCTCGGTGGCCGAGCCACCTAGGTGGCCGAACTACCTAGGTGGCCGAGCCACCTTGGCCGAGCCATCAGATCTGAGCCCAGATCTGGTTTGAAATGCCTATAAATAGGAGATGAGGGCTCATTTGTGGAGGTTGGACTTTTGAGAAGTTGAAGGCTAAAGAGAGGGATTTTTTGGAGGCGAAACTCTCCTGGATTAAAGGCTCAAGACTAAAAAAGATTGAAGCTTTGGAATCTTGGAGTTTTGGACTTTTTAGATCTGGTTCTTGGCGATCATCCACACCAAACAAGGCAGGAGTTCGAGAGAGATCAGATCTGAGATCCACACGGTTATCCTCCGGATCAAAACTTGGTTTTTGATCCCGAGAAGAGTATCGATTTCGCTTGGTCGATTTCGATTACTTAGGGCTATTATTTCCTTGGTGAAATAATACCCCCGGCTGTTATTTCCTTCATGAAATAACACCCGTCATATCGTGTAGATCTGACCGGATCAAGATCGCGCGGTGGTCCACGGATTAACCCCGACGCAGGCGAAGAACCCACACAAGCAAGAGACCGCAAAACAGGATCTTGCGATTTGTTCAGGAAAGTTGTAATCTTTTTTTTAGATTTTACTTTGATTTTGTTGTAACCGGATCTTATCAAAAGATCGGATCTTTTGTAACCGATAAACTATTGCTTAAGAGAACAATGACATCAATGAAGATAATTTTTCTCGCGAACAATCTGGCGACCACAGTGGGAGCAACCGATCTCGCTGCCAAGATCGTTGCGTCGCAGCCGCGGATCTTGATCCCGGTCAAGGAGGAGGTCGAGTATGAATTCGACCAATAAAAGTTCGAGGAGTATCTATCATCCTCGTCCGGATCCACCTTCCCCCGTAAGTCCAAGAAGTCTCCAAAGTTCTCCTCTAGGACAAAAGTCCGTTGGTATGAAGAAGTGCAGAATACCAACGAAGATCTCACCCCAAATGATGCCAAAGTTACATCGGGTGAAGCTCCACCGACCTCCAACCAGGTCAAATCTGTTCTCGCAAATTCCTCCACCGCTGAGGGCGTAGTGACTCTCTCAAAGAGAGCCCACCAGAGGCGATGTCAACGCCTGGCACGGAAATTCGCAAAGGCAATGGAGTCCACTGACGGAATCCGTTATAATGCGGATCTGAAGAACAGGAGAGGCAAACAGCCTCAACAACCAATGAATGGCAGCTCCTCCAAGCCGCCAACGAATGAATGGATCCGTGTCAAACAGAATCGTTCGACACTTGAGGAGTGCATTCACAAGCGCCGCGCGCTGTTAGCGCAGGCACGGGCTCAAGTCCAAGAAGCCCGCAGAAGACTGCAGAAGGAAGTGGCCAAGAAGCCGCCACCAACCCGCCAAGTATGGAGGCCGAAGTCTGAAGCGGCGATTCAGGCTAAAGAGCAACCATTGCAGCCTTCAGCAAAAGTTCAACCTCCGGCGAACCGACCTAAATCGTCGATAATTCCAATAGCTACTCCGGGAGATCCCGCAGGACCATCCCGAAGAAGGAGGTCAGTTTTGGAGCGCCTCGGTTCACTTCCCGATGAGCGATGCAAAGCTCCAGTTCAAGAACGTTTGGGCCCGATAAAGAAGCCCCGAACGACTCAACATTCTGGGAGTCGCCGCCACCCTCAGCATGACAAGGAGTTCATGGCAGCTAAGCGCACCAATTTGCGCATTGAAGTTCAGGAGCCTGCTGAGAACTCACGCCCACAAAGGCATGTTTCGAGGCGCGTGACTCTTGAAAGCCCAAGGAAGGCAGTTCGCCCTCAGAAGGAAACATTGACGTCTGATAATGATAACGTTATACCTGAGAAGTCGTGCCAACACACGATGAGTTACTCCGACCTTCAAGCCGACGAGTTGTACTATCGTGTTAGGGGTACGAGTAAAACCAGGAAAGGGAGTCCTCGAGAACTAAAAACTCAATGCCCCTGTTCCAAACTCATTCGGGCAGTATTGTCTGAGTGCAACTGCACTAAGACAGTTCCCGAAAGAATTTCGGTTTTCGAAAGGCTCAGTACTAAAATGCCAAAACTAAGGCCTAGGCGTTTCCGATGAAGAAGAACGGTGGTTGAAGATGGAGAATTTCCGAGGATCACCACTAATATGACCAGCAAAGGGACATCGACACAGGATAATCTCGAGTCGATTTCGGAAGTACCCCGGCGTGTAACTCGTCTGCAGTCCGGAGCCATCATACGAGCAACTTATGGTAGGGTTCGGACAAGATTACCTTCAGAAGATGAAGAATCGGATGCCTGCTCTACGGTCGCATCAGATAATACAGTATCCAGCGAGGGATAACCCCACGAGTCACTTATGATAAGTGCGGAACCAGTGGCCAAGATGCTCGAAGAAGCCATGGCTAAACAACAGGAGAGCTTCAGGTTCGAAATGCAGATGGCCATGCAGAATATGAGATAAATGCATGACCAACAAATCCAAGCACTGATAAACCAGCAAGGTGAACCAAGTCGTCGTAACCAGCTTAATCAGGAAGATGAGGACACAGGTGCGGATGAAGCTCATAATGCCAATAATCCTCCCGTTAATGCAGGGGGTGGTATCGAGAATGCTAGTCATAACGCCACACTTCCACCTCAGAATCGTGCTAACGAAAATACATGTGAAAGTTTGAAGATTAAAAACCTCGAAAGCAAAATCAATACGTTAATTTCCGCTCAAGAGATGAAGAAGACGGGCATTCCTTGTCCATACCCAAGAGAATGGGAATCAATCCCGTATCCAGCGAAGTTCAATCTAATTAACTTCACGCCGTTTGATGGGAAGGGTTCACCCACTCAGCATTTGATTTACTTTAAATCACACCTAGGGGTTATCTCTGGTAATGAGCCTCTGATGGTACGGTCCTTCGTTGGCACTCTTCGTGGAGCCGCCTTCGATTGGTATCGCCGCCTCAAGCTAGGAAGTGTGAATAGCTGGGACGACATGGAGACTAAATTCCTCACCAACTTCTTCGACGACGACACCGAGATATCCATCGGGTTGTTGCTTGACGAGAAACAAAAAGACGGGGAATTGGTTGATACCTTCGTCAAAAGGTTCCGGAACAAGGCGATGAACTGTCGAGACCCGATCACTGAGGAGTTCATTCTCTAGACTTACCATAACAACCTCGCATTGGATGTGTTGGAAGCAATGGGGACAGCACCGTCCAACACTTGGAAAGACTTGAAGGTGCGTGGTGAACAAGCCGAACGCTTCCTCCGAAGGAAGAAGGCCGAGAGGAACCTATCGACGACTAATCCTCCGAACTCGAACTTCGCCTCCCGTGGTAAGGGCAAGGCACCTGTAGCTGCTGTTGGTGATAATCAAATGTCGCAACAACAACCCCGAAGGCATCAAAAGACCTCGGATCCGAAACTCTAAAAAGAGTATTCCTTTAAGGACGAAGACGTTCCAGCCATCTTCGAATCCCTCCTTGAAAACAACAAGATCAAGCTACCACCTATCGTCAATCAGGAGGAACCTGACAATACTACGGATCCAAAGTACTGTGCGTATCACAGGAGGATCCTTCATCTCACTAAGGATTGCTTTACTCTCAAGAATAGCATCCAAACATTGGTTAAAGCCGGCGTTACATCTCATCAATTAAGTCGAATGAAGACTCTGACAAATATAAGAGTATAAACTGCTTCTCAATCCTCCGACCAGTATAAGAGGTTAAACTGCTCCCTGATACTCCAATAGGTATATGAGTCTAAACTGTTTCCTACCGTTGACGAGAAGTTTCTGGAGAATTTTATACGTAATATTCTTAAGGATAACCCGATCATACAACCAGATGCAATGATAAACCCAGTTTCGCGAAGAAGCTGGGGGTGGATGATTCATGTAACAGAAAGTTCCCGGAAGAATACTATATGTAATTTTCTTAGGGATAACACGATCATTACAAACAAAGTGATAAACACTAAACCCCCACTGTGATTTCCGAACACTCTTTTGCTGAGACGAGGTTCGATCACTTCGTTGGATCAATCTTCCCTCACAAGATTTCCATTGGTGTTTGACAACTCATAGTCTTCCACCATAAAAATGTTAGACCCTAGAGGGGGGTTGATTAGGGTCTTATGCTAATCTAATCCGATTTAAAAGCCAATTAAAATTACTTAACAAATATATTCTTGTAAGATAGATATACAAAGAGTTATGTGCAAGAATATGCAATATACACAAGGTGATATATCCTATATGATAGAAATATATTCAAGGAAATATAAACAATAAGATATATCCTAACAAAGAGATATAGACAATGTATGTGCAAGGATATAAAACTAACACAAGGGGTAAACAAATTATCTACAAATGTGATAGGGCAAAATGATCAACAAGCAAAACACAATGGCGATGTAAGATATGAATATGAAAACAAGTGCGCCAATGCAATCACAAACAAAGGATATGTTTACGAGGTTCGGTCCCTACGACCTACGTCCCCGCTCCTCACCTCGAGGAGATCTCCACTATCACAACCGGGTTTTCTACGTTCACCCGAACAACGTTTACACCTCACAATATAATCACTATGCAATCACACCTCACACACTAAGTGTTGGTCCTAGCCCGTGTCCTCCTCCTCAAGTGCTCGGTTACAACCTCTCCCTAGGCACGTCAACCGACGCCACTCCTCTTGGAATCAACCCCGTCTCTCACCACACACTTCTCTCGGTGTACAAGTGTATTACAAGTGAATCCTCACAATTTGGTTCAATACAAAGTGTTTGTTCTCTACAATGAATGAGAACGAATTATAAGCTCACTCTCTAAGATACACAATCCCACAACGCAATTATACTATGAGTGTAAATACAATAAGCTCAATGGTTGTGTGTGTACAAAGAGATAAATAAAATCAACTAAACTCAATATAAACCCTAGCTTAATAAAATGATAATCAAAACAATAAAATGTAAAGCTAGATTGAGTTTAGAAAACTTCTCCAATAAATGACAAGAGTGAGAGAGAGATGATTTGAAGCCCAAACACCAAAGATTATCTCCTCAAGCCCTTGTGAAATTATCTTCACAAACCAAACTCTTAAACACTCTTTTAAACAAACACAAAACACCCTTAAACTTGTTTAAACAATTCTCTTCATTAGTCAAAGAAGAGATCAGCAATGGGGTATTTATACCCTCTAAAAATCTCTGCCAAAACCCCAAAACAAATGACAAAAACAGCCCCAGCAAACAGCTCAGGAAATAGCCGTTGGAAAAGCAACGGTCATATTAGCGGTCGACCGGTGGAAATATCGGTCGACCGACGGAGCACAAAAACACGAAGAAACAGTTCTGCACCATCGTCGGTCGACCAGTGCGGTCGACCGATGGAGCTCTCGGTCGACCGGACCGGTCGACCGACAAACTCTCTGTCGCTTACTAACGAAAAAAAACAATTGAGCGGTCGACCGGTGCGGTCGACCGAAAACTGATACTTGAAAATCTGTTTTTGAAAACTGTTTTTCTGATTTTAAAACACTGTTTAAAAATATCAAATAAATTCCAAAAAATATAAAACTTTGGGGAATGATTGTAGACATGATAATAAACATGCTACAACGTTTTGACTCAAACAACATTTTGAAAAATATCATCATTTTGCAAATATGTTCAAAAACATGAAAACCTGGAAATTGATATTTTGATATTTTGACTCAAACAACATTTTGAAACCTTATGAAATGATTGTATAGACTTGATAAAAGATATAACATGTTGTTATGAAGTCTATAACCTAGAAATATAATATTTTCATAAGATTGCATATTCTATGCAATATATTCAAAACACTAAGTATGATTTCATTAAATATAAGCTTGTTAAAGGTGAAATCATATATGGGCATATAAACATGAAAACTCAAAACTATGTATGTATATATATATAAAACTATATATATGCATAGAAACCAAAACTTATGTATATATATATATATTACTATATATATATATATACGAAGAAACCAATAAATGTGTGTGTATAGATATTGAGCTTAAGGTACTTAACACACATAATATAAGTCCTAAACTACATTACCCAAGCAATCTTGATCTTCATTGTAGCTCAACTTGGTACACGTTGCGGATAAAGCTTGAACTTGATCTTTAACTTGAATTGTATGTTGCTTCACTCCACATTTCCGCCAACCTCCATTTGATATCGTCGTTAAAGCGCTATTCCATCCATCCTCCAACTACGTTGTTTGTCTATAATAAATAAGAGACCACAAATACTAGACAAATAACATTAGTGGTAAATTGTTTGTTAAACATCATCAAAACAAGAAGGCCAACAATCTCCCCCTTTTTGATGATGACAAACAATTTACAAAAAGGAATATATGCATGAAAGGAAATGAATATATAAATTAAAATTCACACACATGCATATAAACAAGAAGGAAAATACTCACAATATTTCTCCCCCTTTGGTAACATCAAAAAGGGGACAAAAAGAATTAAGAGAGCGAAAGCTCCCCCTATCAATAAGCATGGGTGAGTATAACAAGTAGAAAGATATAGGGATTGCTCCCCCTATCAAAATGCCATATAGAAAATATATGTAATAAAGATCAAGGTAAAACATATGAGTATGTCATTATGGAGATAGTGTCTCATTACACTACTATAAAAACCATGTATAAAATAGATTTATGAAATCAAAAAAAATTGAGCATGAGAATCATGCAAAATGTTTTCAAATGAAAACAAATCCATCAAAAGAAATCATAAATCAAAGTTTATATCCAAAAACGATGTTTGATCAATGAAGAACTTGATCAAACCACTCATAGAATACATTATAAACCACGAATAGATGATCCATAAGCACAAACATATAAATATCATCATATAAGTGAGGTATAATGAATTCAAAGCAACCAATCAAAACAAAATCTTTGACAAAAGAATTTCAAGAGAGGCAATAATATATCAAGCTCTTAAGCTTGTTCCAACCCATATAATCATTCTAACATCCGGTAAACATGATTTGGGAATAAACACCCAATAAACCCGGAGGGTTATATAAACGTAGTCCTCTCAACAAAATCGAAACAAATAATCATGAAAACTAAAGATTTGATCAATTAAAATTTGTTTTCATAATCAAGATTTTAAGACATAATTTTCAAAACCAAGAAAAAGAAAGATAAAAACATTAAAATTCTTGGTTTAAAAATCAAATTTGTTTTGGTACCCAAGAACTCTTGGTACCAAAAGATTTAGGGACATGACCCCTATCATTTAAGCTCAAAGCCCTAGGGTTATGAACCCTCTTAGGCACATGTGGTGCACTAACACGGTCAAAGCAATAATCGCTCAAATGACCATTCCGATTGCAATACGTGCAATGAAAGAGATCCATTTGTTTTTGTGGACCATTTGCTCGTGCACGGGAAACATTAGAAACATTTGCAAACATAGATGGTCTTTGGAAATTATTTTGCAAATGAGAAACATTCTTAAACAATGGTCTATTTGGAACATATTGCAACTTAGAAGCTTTTTGTATATCAAAACAAAATTTAGCAAGATGTCCAAACCTACCACAAACATCACATTTAAAAACATGTGGTCTACTAGAAACATTTGGTAAAGAAGATTTTCTTTTTAAATCAAAACAATATTCGGCCAAATGACCAAAACGACCACAATGATCACATCTATACACATGAGCATGCTTATGATAAACAATGTGTGCATGTGTGTGTACATGTGATGAAGAAGCTACATGTGATGCACAAGGAGCATTGATATTTTTATGTTTGTGTGCATCATAGCAAAATTTAGATACATGACCTTTTCGGCCGCAAATAAAACACTTATAAACTTTGTTATATATGTGTGCATGATGAGTGGATGATTTCTTAGACTTGGCACACATATCCATAAGTGTGACGCCCCTGGGTTCACACACGGCTGCAGTCCGAGGTGAAACCATGGATGTCAAACCTGCCATGCACCACACCGTGCGATAACACGTTTCACCATCACAATCACTATCTCTCTAGTGGAATCAACAACAGGTGTAAGTACAAAGCAAGTAAAAAGTGAATCAACAATACTAGATAAAGTGGCAGAACATAATACATCTCATCAACGGAATAAACTGAAGAACATAGTCAAGGTCTGAAATGAAATAAACTGGAGTTCTTACAAGTCTCAAATACAGTAAGTCTGAATAAAGGAAATAAGGCGACACAGCCTTTACAACTTCTAGAATAAACTCTCAAATGTCTGACAACACTATAGTGGAGCTCAAAGAAAATAATACATAGATAATATAAAAAGCTGGACACTAAAGTAGTCCGCTAACCACCTGCGACTCTCCGTGCTCCTGGCTCGTGACCTGAAAGGGGGAGGGACAACGAGCGTCAAAGCGCTAGCGAGCAACATCACAACCAACCCCAAGGGATAGGGCTCGTTGTATAAGAAAATACAATAATGTATAATAGCATTAAATCATTATACAAACAGATATGGGTCTTAGTACTTAGGGAAATACAACACGAGCAAAGGTACGTCGAGCGAAATAATCCAAACAAGGAAACCCTCATGTATATACCTTGTATCTCAAATTGTAGATCCCTAAACACCAAGCCCGGAGTCTAATACATGAACAATAAAGAAAAGATAACAATCCCATTTCTAACAATAAACATATCTATGTCAAAATCTCGTAGTCGAAATAAGTGTTATGCACAGCTCATGCCACTATCATGTCCAACTACATAAAAATGTCATACTCAATACCCAACTGTATATTATGCTCAAGGTTTAGCAAAAATTGCCCAACACGGGGTCTTTAGTCGCTTATAGTCCAACACGAGGACTTTAGTCGCTTATAGTCCAACACGAGGACTTTAATCGCTTATAGTCCAACACGAGGACTTTAGTCGCTTATAGTCCCACACGAGGACTTTATGTGAACTATGAAGTTACCACTAATAATAGAGTGTCCATTCAACTCTTATACGCCTTGCTATACAATTCTAAACTTTGTATCAGGAAAAGTCATCTTACATGTATAACATATGAGTTCAATCTATATGTGTGTATACAGCATATGATTAAACAGAAACACAAAGAAAACAGGAAAATCTCGGATGAGTCGACTCATGCACTCTTATGAGTCGACTCATGCCTCATGGGTCGACTCGTATACTGACGAGTCGACTCAGCAGAAGATAAAAGACAACAGGAAACGACTTTGTGAGTCGACTCATGATTAGTCATGAGTCGACTCGACATGATAAGTCGACTCATGATGAGTCGTGAGTCGACTCACGAGCTGAAATCTGCATTTTTCGAACTGAACTTGTACTACTCGTTCCACATCTTGTTTTTACCGATACACATATGTCTAGCCTTCAATTTTAGGCTATTACACAGAGAGATAATCATACCTAGCATGAGAAACTATCACTTGCATGTTAACCTTAACATTTAACCCCTAAACATGAAGGAAAACATTAAATCATTATAAAAACTCATGTTTTTATTACTTAAACAAAATTCCAGATCTGGGTTTTCATCAAAACTTGTTGGTGGAAGTTTTAAAAATCTGAAACGCGTGATCTTGAACTTTTCACTAGTAAGAACATCATTTTATATTCGAAAATACATCTTAGGCTCAACAAAATTCGTGAAAAACATTTATGAAAGCATAAAAACAAGGGAGAGGAGTTTGGCGAGATGTCACTCGCCTTAGATGTGGTGGAAGACTATCCTCTTTGTTAAAATCCAAAAGAAACGCTGAAATCCCCCTTGAAACGCCCCCAAAAATCACCAAGAACACCTAGGGTTAGAGAGAGAAGGGAGAGGCTAGGGTTTCTGAGGAGTTCTCTTCAGAAAATGGGTGTTTTCGGGTGTAAAACAATATATAAGAGCCAAAGAAACCCGACCCGAAACCCACAAACCCGAACTGAAAAAGACCAGAAAAACCCGATGAGTCGACTCACGACTTATGATGGGTCGACTCATGGTCATGGGTCGACTCATAATTTTTATGAGTCGACTCAGCAGAAGAAAATTGTAACAGGACTCGATTTTATGAGTCGACTTATGACAGGCGCAAGTCGACTCAACCTGATCAGTCGACTCATGACATGTTATGAGTCGACTCATGAACAAAAATCTGCATACTTCGATTTCTTTTGCACACTATTTGTAAACTTACAACTCATCCTCATACCTGAGGCATATACACATGCTCATAAGCTCAAATATCATTTTCCATGCATGACCATGCAACAAAGATATATATAATATATATTAAATATCTTTATTCACTCGTATTCACACTTGTAAGTTGTCAGAATCAACGGGGTCTTACAATAAGCTTCTTGTGATTATTGATGCATGTTTTCAAAGTTGAATCTAAAGATGAAATATATTTTTTCATAAGAGTCAAGTCTTCATTTTTAGGCACATATGCACCTTTAGAAGTAGAACATAAATAATCATCTATAAAAGAGGCAGTATCATTTTGTATGTTCTTTACTTCTAACATGGCATTATCTCTTTCATGAGTTAAAGCTAGAAATGGATGAGGTTAATTTTCATTTTCCAAGTTTAACATATCATTGTTTTCTTTAAGATTTTCATTTTCTTTAGCAATGATATCAAACATGGATACTAGCTTCTCATGATCGGATTCTAAATTATCATGCTTACATTTTAAATCATTAAAATCTTTATGCAATTTGTTGTAGGCATGTAATAATTTCTTAGATGCACAAGTCAGTTCATCACTAGATAACTCATTATCGGGTTCGAACTCGCAAACCTCACTAGGGCTATCGCCTAGTGCACGTGTGCATGATGCTCCATATGAACTTGAAGCGGGATCCTCCAAAGCTTGTTGGATCGCCTCCAAGTCCCCTTGATGTGCTTCTATGTATTTCCATAAATTGTAAGCACTATCAAAATGAACAAACTTGTTAGAAAGAGAAAAATCAAGTGCATTAAGCATATATTCTAACACAACTTTGTTCATGGTAAATGATCTTTTATCATTTTTATTCCACTTGGATTTCTCAAAAGTGGGTGCAATGTAAGCATTATCAATAATTCCCCATAAATTAATATTTTTCGATTGCACGAAAAGTTTAAATCTAGTAGCCCATTGTGCATAGGGAAAATTAATGAATTTAGGAGCAACATTAGATTCATAGCCTAACAAAAGTGCATGCTTCATGACCATGATAAATATATAAGAGTGCAAGCAAGACAAATGCAATCAAAACAAGATTAGCACAAAAGGATAACTTGGATCTTTAACTCAAGGCGATTAGACCTTAAATCAAAGAGCACCAAGCTCTGATACCAATTGTTAGACCCTAGAGGGGGGTGATTAGGGTCTTATGCTAATCTAATCCGATTTAAAAGCCAATTAAAATTACTTAACAAATATATTCTTACAAGATAGATATACAAAGAGTTATGTGCAAGAATATGCAATATACACAAGGTGATATATCCTATATGATAGAAATATATGCAAGGATATATAAACAATAAGATATATCCTAACAAAGAGATATAGACAATGTATGTGCAAGGATATAAAACTAACACAAGGGGTAAACAAATTAACTACAAATGTGATAGGGCAAAATGATCAACAAGCAATACACAATGGCGATGTAAGATATGAATATGAAAACAAGTGCGCCAATGCAATCACAAACAAAGGATATGTTTATGAGGTTCGGTCCCCACGACCTACGTCCCCGCTCCTCACCTCGAGGAGATCTCTACTATCACAACCGGGTTTTCTACGTTCACCTGAACAACGTTTACACCTCACAATACAATCACTATGCAATCACACCTCACACACTAAGTGTTGGTCCTAGCCCGTGTCCTCCTCCTCAAGTGCTCGGTTACAACCTCTCCCTAGGCACGTCAACCGACGCCACACCTCTTGGAATCGACCCCGTCTCTCACCACACACTTCTCTCGGTGTACAAGTGTATTACAAGTGAATCCTCACAATTTGGTTCAATACAAAGTGTTTGTTCTCTACAATGAATGAGAACGAATTATAAGCTCACTCTCTAAGATACACAATCCCACAACCCAATTATACTATGAGTGTAAATACAATAAGCTCAATGGTTGTGTGTGTACAAAGAGATAAATAAAATCAACTAAACTCAATATAAACCCTAGCTTAATAAAATGATAATCAAAACAATAAAATGTAAAGCTAGATTTAGTTTAGAAAACTTCTCCAATAAATGACAAGAGTGAGAGAGAGATGATTTGAAGCCCAAACACCAAAGATTATCTCCTCAAGCCCTTGTGAAATTATCTTCACAAACCAAACTCTTAAACACTCTTTTAAACAAACACAAAACACCCTTAAACTTGTTTAAACAATTCTCTTCATTAGTCAAAGAAGAGATCAGCAATGGGGTATTTATACCCTCTAAAAATCTCAGCCAAAACAATAAAACAATTGACAAAAACAGCCCCAGCAAACAGCTTAGGAAATAGCCGTTGGCAACGGTCATATTGGCGGTCGACCGGTGGAAATATCGGTCGACCGACGGAGCACAAAAACACGAAGAAACAGTTCTGGACCATCGTCGGTCGACCGGTGAGGTCGACCGATGGAGCTCTCGGTCGACCGGACCGATCGACCGACAGACTCTCTGTCGCATACTGACGAAAAAAAATTATTGAGCGGTCGACCGGTGCAGTCGACCAAAAACTGATACTTGAAAATCTGTTTTTGAAAACTGTTTTTCTGATTTTAAAACACTATTTAAAAATATCAAATAAATATCATCATTTTAAAACACTGTCGAAAAAGGACTTCCCAAATGAAAAATATCATCATTTTGCAAATATGTTCAAAAACATAAAAACTTGGAAATTGATATTTTGATATTTTGACTCAAACAACATTTTGAAACCTTATGAAATGATTGTATAGACTTGACAAAAGATATAACATGTTGTTATGAAGTCTATAACCTAGAAATACAATATTTTCATAAGATTGCATATTCTATGCAATATATTCAAAACACTAAGTATGATTTCATTAAATATAAGCTTGTTAAAGGTGAAATCATATATGGGCATATAAACATGAAAACTCAAAACTATGTATGTATATATATATAAAACTATATATATGCATAGAAACCAAAACTTATGTATATATATATATATTACTATATATATATATATACGAAGAAACCAATAAATGTGTGTGTATAGATATTGAGCTTAAGGTACTTAACACACATAATATAAATCCTAAACTACATTACCCAAGCAATCTTGATCTTTATTGTAGCTCAACTTGGTATACGTTGCGGATGAAGCTTGAACTTGATCTTTAACTTGAATTGTATGTTGCTTCACTCCACATTTCCGCCAACCTCCGTTTGATATCGTCGTTAAAGCGCTATTCCATCCATCCTCCAACTACGTTGTTTGTCTATAATAAATAAGAAACCACAAATACTAGACAAACAACATTAGTGGTAAATTGTTTGTTAAACATCATCAAAACAAGAAGGCCAACAAAAAGCCCTCACTGATCAAATTAATTGACAGTGGGTCCACTAAAATTCCTTTCGGTTAAATCCACTCAAACTTTTGATGTATCTGTGCACTCAACACTCCTATTGTTAGAGTCCGGATATAATACTTGGAATTTTGATATCAATCCTTGACGAATTGTCAAACCCCTTCATGTTAAGTCCTTATAACTTAACACCAAGAATTCCTTCTGAGTGATTTGTACAAGTCAACACTCCTACTATGATTTGTATTCTCACTCTCACTATCTACTTAGTCAAACCTTCCTACAGTTAGGGCCACAACCAAAATCCCCTCTCGATTTCTTCAATGAACGAGAGGCCCACAAATTGAGCGATCAAACCTTCCTACAGTTAGGATCGTCTCAAACCTCCCATTCGGTCAAACCTTCCGACAGTTAGGGCCAAAACCAAAATCCCCTCTCGATTCTTCCAATGAACGAGAGGTCCACTTTCAAATCAAGTGATCAAACATTCCTATAGTTAGGGTCACCTCAAACTCCCGCTTGGTCAAACCTTCCTACAGTTAGGGCCAAAACCACAATTCATTCTTGATAAATGAGGAATTCACCTTTAATTCGGTAATCAAACCTTCCAACAGTTAGGATTATCCGAATCTGTCCGATTCTCAGAGTGGAGATCTCACTTCTAGTTTCCCCTTTCTGGATTCTAGGGGTGGAGATCCCACCCCGAGTCTCCTTTGTATCTGAAGATAAAATATAAAATTCTTTCTCTTTAGCTTTGGGAGATGGAATATAAAATTCTTCCTCTCCCGCATCGGGTTCGCCTTCACCCTAAAAGAAAACCGGGAAATAGAATATAAATTCTTTCTTTCCCAACCTTTTCCAAGAATTTATCAATTTAGGATTCATCCTAGGAAGTTTATCCCGAATCCTAAGCAGGGATAAGTCTGCGCCTAACACGCGCTGCCGGTTTAGTCTTTCTCCGTAGAAAAAGACACCAGAGTTCGATTCTGGGGTACAATATCCTAAAACCTAAGCAGGGATAAGTCTGCGCCTAACCTGCACTGCCGGTTAGTTCTTAACCGTTAAAAAGAACACCCGCCCACATATTCAACATTGTGGCAGGTTGTTATTAATAACACCAAAATCCATGCCTTACACGCATGGGGAATTTCATCCTGAATCCTAAGAAAGGATATGCCGACGCCTAACACGCATCGCCAGGTTTGTCTTTTACTGTCCAAGAAGACACCAGAACCTGATTCTAGGGACCTTTATCCCGAAGCCTAAGTAGGGATAAGTCAGCGTCTAATACACGTTGCCGGGTAGCCTATTCCCATAACAATGGCTAAGTCTACGTATTCGAAGTCGTAGCACAAAGTCTCAGAGAATTCACTCTCTTAGCACAACGTTACATGCGGAATGGATTTAGACAATCCGCATGCTAGCCCAACTCAAACGGTAGTCGGTAAAGGCTAATCAAATCCGTTGAAGGCTGAGGGTTAGCCAAAAATCCTAAAGTCAACGTCTAACACGCGCTGCCGGGTAGCCTATTCCCGTAACAAATGGTAAAGCCTATGTATTCGACATCATAGCACAAAGTCTAAGGGAGTTCATTCCTTTAGCACAACGTCACATGCGGAACGGACTAAAACAATCCGCATGTAAGCCCGATTCAAACGGTAATCGGTAAGAGCACGTCAAATCCGTTGATGGCTGAGAATTTGCCAAAAATTCTATAAATGCGAGTCATTGATGCATCAACTTTATGAGTTGATCTCGTGACTTGGGCATCCAACAACTTCGGGATAAGATCCATATATGCAGACAAAACAACTGTAATAGTTGGTCCTGTAGCCCCAAATTTGAGACCACCACGCTCTAATTCCTAAGAGCTTAAACTGTGTAGACTCCAGTAGACGTACGAGTATAAACTGTGTCAAACGCCGGACAACGCGTCATAATGAAGCTCAAACGCCGGACAACACGTCACAATGAAGCTCAAACGCCGGACAACGCGTTGCAAATGAAGACTCAACGCTAACAATCGATGGTCGGTTCTATGTTGAAACAGCAAACACGAGATAAGGATCAGAAAATCAGGAGTTGACTTTAAGTTCAAAATTCTGACAAACGGTCAGACAATAAATGCAGCATCGGAACCCTCACAGACATTCGACAAAGCAACGAATAGCCTGGAGGATTGAAGGAATCAAGAATAGAAGCCATTCCAAAGTCCCGTTACACCGATTGAAGGTTGGGACAATCATATCCAAAGTATTCCAGACTCTCCTATAAAAGAATGAGGCCAAAATACTTTGGAGGGGGTATCTGTAGGCGTATAAAACTGCTTATAGGTCCCTTAACACAGCTCGGCAAGGTGATTTGACAAACTAATGAACTATCGGGCGATATATCCAAGCATGTTCGTTTGACCACAACACCGAAGCCAAGTGAGACGCGACAAAGCGGATTAACGAGGCGACGAGGTTAACGAACCGTATGCAAACAACGGAATACATCCAATCGTGTGCCCAATCAAGCTAACGGGTCGATGAATCAATGAATCATCCAACCGTAGAGTCCACCACATCAATCAAGATCGGGAGCATACTCAAACTCGAACACCAAAGCGGATTTACTGCCAAATCAGGATCCGGACTGCCAAATCAGAGTTCGGATAAACCGCGAAACCGGAAAACGGCAAAACAGCAAACGCCTGGAGGGCTCGGCCAAAACCGAGCCACCTAGGGGGGCTCACCGAGCCACCTAGGGGTGGCTCGGTGGCCGAGCCACCACTTGGTGGCTCGGCCAAAACCGAGCCACCAAGTGGTGGCTCGGTGGCTGAGCCACCAAGGTGGCTCGGTGGCCGAGCCACCTGGGCCGAGCCACCAGATCTGAGCCCAGATCTAGTTTGAAATGCCCATAAATAGGAGATGAGGGCTCATTTGTGGAGGTTGGACTTTTGAGAGGTTTAAGGCTAAAGAGAGGGATTTTTTGGAGGCGAAACTCTGCTGGATTAAAGGCTCAAGACAAAAAAAGGTTGAAGCTTTGGAATCTTGGAGTATTGGACTTTTTAGATCTGGTTCTTGGTGATCATCCACACCAAACAAGGCAGGAGTTCGAGAGAGATCAGATCTAAGATCCACACGGTTATTTTTCGGATCAAAACTTGGTTTTTGATCCCGAGAAGAGTATCGATTTCGCTGGGTCGATTTCGATTACTTAGGGCTATTATTTCCTTGGTGAAATAATACCCCCGGCTGTTATTTCCTTTGTGAAATAACATCCGTCATACCGTGTAGATCCGACCAGATCAAGATCGCACGGTGGTCCACGGATTAACCCCGGCGCAGGCGAAGAACTCACACAAGCAAGAGACCGCAAAACAGGATCTTACGATTTGTTTAGGAAAGTTGTAATCTTTTTTTTAGATTGTTCTTTGATTTTGTTGTAACCGGATCTTATCAAAAGACCGGATCTTTTGTAACCGATAAACTGTTGCTTAAGAGAACAATGACATCAATGAAGGCAATTTTTTCCCGCGAACAATTGGTTCGACTCTCATTTTGATCCGGCTGGACCTAAGGAAGTTTCTCAACTAGTACGAGATAGGGGTCGTCGTACTTTACGACAGTTGATCATAAATGCTCTCCTTACTAAACACTCTAGCTCTACTTAAGCTTTGAAGAAGGCGTATTACTTGTTCGGTGATCATGTTGAGGACCCATGTGTGCTGACTCTTAATGATGAGTAAGGGCTGAATGATGACGGGAGAAGTCCATTATATATCCACTCTATTCCTCGCTAGTATTTGTTTGCATATTTAGAGGTGGAAGCCGTGAGACGGGAGATGTATTAGCATCTTACAAATGATCACGAATGAGTCTACTGTGGATTTATTCCCAGCATAAGACCCTGGGCTCGGATGTGTATAACTATATTCGTGGCCTTTGACTAGAGGTTCTGGGACTTAATACAGCACCGCCAGATGAAGTGTTGATAGCTACAAACATAGTGAGAAACCGTCTCGCTAGACTTGGGAGGAAACTCCCTATGAAAGAGTATAGGTGCTATGGTTGGTTTCACTCGCCGCTCCAGAGGTGGTGGACTTGTATGACGAGTTATGTTCTTGGACGGTAGGAGAATGAACTAAAGAACAGTGGATTGTATGCATCGGTATGCGCCATCATGTATAGATTATCGATCAGTAGACATAATTTCCTAGCATTGTTGGAGCTTTATAACCCTAACACCAACACTTTCTTGACTCGCAATGGGGAGTTATGGTTATCTCTCCATGAGATGCAGAAGGTTTTCAGACTTTTGATAGGAGATTACCTATACCAGGAGTATTTTCCTACCTATTGGTAGCTGAGGCAGTTGAAGAAAGCTTCTTCTGACATGTATGATACATTTTGGGATCTTACATGTCACTATCAGACTACTCTTATTCGTATAGGTTCGCTGGCGAAGAAGAAGAAATAGATAAGCTTGAAGCAGTTTGCTGACTATTTGTTTCAGCACTTGGAGAGTAATTCTGGCGAAGCTATCTCTGAGTTAGCCCCTCTGACTCCTTCTACGATTAATGACCTAATTGAGAAGATCGGTGCTCAATCCTTCAATACTATTGTTATTGAGAGCTCCTTTCCGGTGGGGACCAAGTTTCAAACGTTCCTATGATATGTGCAAAAGTGGTTGAAGAAGTGCGTCATTCCAAATCAATTTTTTGACTCTTTGTCGATTGATGTTCTCTTCCCTGCTGTCCAGTTAGCTTACGAGAAGGACCTCTCTCTACTTCCGATGGTCACCGGTATTCATTGTGGGCTTAGATACGTGATGGATGGTCTTATGCAAATGGGGCCCAAACCATCGACCGAGATTCTTCGTGTGAAGGTTGAGCTCCCATATACATATCTAATGACATGGCTCGTCTTTCATCATCCTGATTTGATGTCTACGCTAATTACTACCGAAACCTCCGTCCCCTCCTGTAATCATTAGAGGAGAGCAAGTGGTTTTCGAAGACTTTCACTGAGGTGAAATAAGAGCTTTAGATCCACAAGTGTTAGGAGTTCTTCAAATATTTTTCTCATATCTCGGGCTGCTATGACAATGTATTAATTGATGAAGAGAAGCCAGGGACTGGTCAGACTTCTCTTGATATGGGTTGTTTCCATTGGTTGGTGAACATTCACCCTGGATATCTCATCCTTCAGTTGAAGAGTCATTGCTATATAGAGTCTTATTTACCTAGTCGATTTGCTCCTCGGTTTGGTTATGACCAACTATATGTTGGGAAGCCGAATCGAGGCTTACGGATAGAGGGAGGCCTTAAAGACGGTGTTTGAGTATGGATTTGGAGCATGACAGGTTGTACGGGAACCACCTTCACTCTCCCTGCATCTAGGAGTAAACCACAACTTACCTTCCTCTGCTGCAAGTGGCTCATTTTTACAAATAAGCTCGTGATCGTGAAGGACATCACAGAGTTGGAGGCCGTATATTTAGTTCGAGCTACTGTTAAGGCCGCTCGTGATGCTGAGCTTTTGAAGAAGCAGGGGAAGAAGCCTGTCAAACCCTCTCGTAGTGGCAGAGGTAGAGTAGAGGATGAGGAGGAGCTCCTTCCTACTGATGACGAAAAGGAGACTTCCGAAGAAGACCTTGGGGGTATGGACACCGGATTTGGAAGTGCTGAGGAAGAACTTGAGACAAGTCTGTCAGACTCTTTCTTCTCAGAATTACTAAGTCTGGCGTTTGCTCGTCGGGCTCAGCACTCTATCTTCCCTAAACCTCCACCGGCTCCATCAAAGCCGAGGCGAGAGTTTTTGTTTACTTATCCTAACAAGACGACTACTGTTACCCCATGTAGGATGGTTGAAGAAGACAAGCCTCTTATCTCTCGTCGTGCGAGATTATAGTCTACTGCCGAGTCTTCTGCACAGGTTAAGGTGCGTACTAAATCCAAACACGAGAGACCTACTACTGACGTGGAGGCTTGCTCCCTTAAGCGGAAGAAGACGGTGAGTATGTCCTATGTTGATCCATGCGTTTGCCAGGCAGAGTTACTTGGCCACGTACCCATTAGAAGAGAAGGTAATCCCCCACCACTATGTAGCCTTTGATTAATTCTCTTATGGATACATCGAACTTAATCATGTCTCGTGTTTCATGGGGTCTTGAAGAAAGTGAATTTCTGTAGGAATCCATCTTCTATAACTTCAACCATTTTGAGGGCCCGAGCTTCATGCAGCAGATGTGTGATGCTATCAATTATGAGCCCGTGCTTACCAAGGTTGGCGAAAGAGTTGGCTAGTGTACCAATATGGAGCTGAGGATTCCAAGTCTAGGTATATCTAACATCGGTAATACACCATTCAAGTGGCAATTAAGGGAGTTAGGCAATTTAGAATTTGTTCCCCTTTTAATCGTTTCCACGCTTCAACTCTTTTAGAAAAATTAAAGGATGCGGACACGAATGTCGAGGTAACATAATCTTCTGCAACTGCCAGAGGTGAATCTGATTCCCACTATCGTGAATTTTAGCTTCTTTCTCTTTTCTCAACATTTAGGCTCTTATGTAGATGCCACCGTGGAGGGACTGTTTGAGGAGGATGCATTTCATGGTGTGGAACCTAGAGGATTCAGCGGACACGTATTCATCTTAGCGCCGAGCTTCTCAGGATCTGATAACATGCTACTTGTTGAGATGTCTGCCGAGTTGGTCACTCGAGAGGCTGTAGAACCATCCGTTGAGGGTGGTTCATCTACAAGTATGCATCTACTTTGTAGATCAACTTTTTTCATCTGTCAATATTTTATTTAACCACATGGGAGTTTTAATTATAGGACCATCCACTAGGGCTGATACAGCTATGATCATTAGCATTCTTGACCTGCCTGACGGTTCTGTCTCTTCATCATTGGAGGGCGCCATGGCTATGGCTCAACCATCTAGTTCTCAGCTTCAGGCTACTGTTCCTTCTAATCTAATGGACACAGACATTGTGAGGTCACCTAGAGGAGTCGATAAACTGATAATAGTTATGCCTACCATCATTCTAGGAGTTCCCGAGATTAGGTTAGCAGAGCCGAGTTCAGAACACTAAACTAAAGGGACTTCTGCTGGCGCTGGTAAACTCATAACTTGCTCTTAGTTTCCTCTGCAATATTCTAGAATTTCTTATTCTTCTGTACAATTACTTGCAGGGCTTCTACTGTCTCCATACGAGCGCATCATGGCCTTATTATCTGATATGGATTCGGACAAGGACATATTCCGTATAGATCTTGAGAGTTTCCTCATCTTCTAGGGCAAAATGGTGAATAGGATCGTTCATCACGGATACTATTTTGATCAGTTCAGGTGATCTCTTGAACGCCATATGATGATGATTAGAGAAGAGGGGTACTTAGAGCTAGCAGATTCTCTCACAGCAGATCTCACCGTATTAGAGCACGAATCCCAAGAGTTAGTGGAGCGGAATACTGGAGGTGTTTTCTCGTTTGTTGCTACTCGGTTGGAGTCTGAGCTGAAGCAGTGGTATGATACTAGAGCATCCATCGTAGATAATCTTTAGGCACAAGAGGGCTCTGTTATACAGATGAAGGCTAATCTCTCAAGGAAGGACAAGGCTAGGGCTGAATTACTTAGCTCTTTAACCTTGGCTGATGAGAAGATAGCCGATCTTGAAAAGGCCCTGAAGTACGCTAAAGAATCTCATGTCATTCTTGAAGACGAATTAGCATATGCCGAAAAGTCTTGGAGACAGACACTGGAGAAGTTAGAGCCTGCATAGAACAAATTGGCTAAGTTGAGAAGCGAAACTGCAAAGATACTAGATATATCCGAAAATTCCATCCAGGCTGAGCTGCAGGCTAAACTCGAGCAGAGTTATGCATATGATCTCTCTACGTTAGAACATCGGATTCTCAGTCATGGATTGTATTCAGACTGCTAGCTTCCATTTTTATATCTTCATTTAACTTGACTTTATTAATGAAACTAAGTCTTTTACTTAGCGCATTCTCCTTCTTATTATGATTTTTTTATTCGATCTAGGACAAATAATCACAATACTTATAGGATTTTTGGCAAATCCTCAGCCATCAGCGGATTTGGTATGCCTTTACCGATTATTGTTTGAATTGAGCTAGCATATTAATTGATGAAACCCGTTTCACATATAATGTTGTGCTAAAAGAATGAATTCTTTTAGACTTAGCGCTATGATTTTGAATACATAGACTTAATCCTCCCTTGCGGGTGCTCATAGGATTTTTTGTATACCCTCAACCATCAACGGATTTTGCGTGCCTTTACCGATTACTGTTTGAATCAGGCTAACTTATGAATTGATGAAACCTGTTTCACATGTAATGTTATGCTAAAAGAATCAATTCTTTTAGACTTAGCGCTATGATTTTGAAGACATAGACTTAATCCTTCCTTGCAGGGTGCTCATAGGATTTTTGGCAAACCCTCAGCCATCAATGGTTTTGGCATGCCTTTACCGATTACCGTTTGAACGGTCTAGCATGTGAATTATTGAAATATATTTCACATGTAATGTTATGCTAAGAGAATAAACTCTCTTAGACTGGGTGCTATGATTTTGAATACATAGACTTTATCATTTTCATGAGAACGGACCACCCGACAATACGTGTTATGCATAGGCTTATCTCTGATTAGGGATTAAAATAATGTCCACCAGAGGTGGATTCTGGTGTCCTTTTCACGGCGAAAGACTAACCGGTAATGGGTGTTAGGTGTAGGTTTATCTCTGATTAGAGGTCGAGATAAAATCTCCTATATATGTAAAGTATATATTTTGGCATTATTAATAACGGCCTACCACAATGTCGAATACTTGGGCTTTTGTCCTTTTCGTAGTAAAAGACTAACCGACAACACGTGTTAGGTGTAGACTTATCTCTATTTAGGAATTAAGATAAAGTCCCCTATGTGTGTGAAGCATGGATTTTGGCATCATTAATAACGGCCTGCCACGATGTCAAATACGTAGGCTTTTGCCATTTTTACAAGAACGCGCTACCCAAGAGCATATGTTAGATGCAGACTTATCTCAATTTAGGGGTCTAGATAAATTCCCCTAGGTATGAATCCGGGTGTCTTTTTCACGGTGAAAGATTAATTGGCAACACGTGTTAGGCGTTGGCTTATCCCTACTTAGGATTCAGGATAAAATACCCCATGCGTGAAAGACATGGATTTTGTTGGAAAGACATGTCTCTTTGGAAAGACATGTCTCTTTCTTTGAAGCGAAGACGAACCCGATGCTAGAGTGGAAGAATTTTATATTCTATCTCCATGTCTTCTTTTGGGGGTAAAGACAAACCAAGTGTCGAAGAGGAAGAACTTTATATTCTATCTCCAGCAAAAGAAACTTAGAGTAGAATTTCTGCTATGAGAATCAAAATAATTTGAATAACCCTAACTTTTATAGGATTGGTTACCCGATCTGAAGATAGATTTCTTGTTTATCGAGATGATGCTGGAGAGGAAGAATTTTATATTCTATCTCCTGTGAAAGAAACTCAGAGTGGGATCTCAACTTTGAGACTCTTGAATGGTGAAACTAAGAGTGGGATCTCCACTCCGAGAATCAAAGAGATCTGGATAACCCTAACTTTTATAGGATTAGTTACTTGACCGGAAGACAAATTTCTTGTCTATTGAGATGGAATTCTAACTTTGATTGAAACTGTAGGAAGGTCTGACCAAGTACAGGATTGAGACGATCCTAACTTTTATAGGTTTGATCATTATCAGGAAAATGCCAATGACTGAGTGGGGTTTTGGCAAAAGGGCAGATGAATTGTGTTTCATCCTTGAAGGACCTCTAAGTCATAGTGAGAGCTTCATGAGGAAAGATTGACTTGATAAAGTCATTGAATCTCATCTCAACGAAAGTTGCTCCGAAAGTCATAGTGGGAGGGTTATAATCATCTTGGAAATGATTAATTAGACACAGTGGGAGGTTCTTAATCATTTTTGGTATCATGATTAAGAATCAATGTGGGAGGTTCCTAATCATTTTTGGTATCATGATTAAGAATCAATTGGTTTTGGATTGACCTTAAGAATACCCTGTGTAGTATTCTCCAGGAACTTCCCACTAAATAAGTTATCTCGAACGTACTATGGATAGTACTTCATTAGAAACTTCTCATTTATTAACATCGTAAGTTTGTCACCGTTTTGGGTGACCAAACAATATGCGCCGTTCTAGTAAACTATTTCTACCACGAACTGTCCTTCCCATTTGGGTTGGAATTTTCTCTTCTTGGAATTGAGAATCATCGATCGTCGAACGGCAAGGACCAAGTCTCCTTCCTTAAAGGTCTGCTCTCAGATTTTTCTTATCGAAAGCCCTAGAGATTCTGGCTTGATAGAATTGAATTTGTTATTAGGCTTCTAACGCTTTTCATCTAATATCTCGAGTTCTTCAAGACGTTTTTGCTATTGTTCATTAGTCATCATCCCCGTTACGAGCGAAATACGTAGGGAGGAAATCTAAATCTCTAATGGGAGAACAGCTTCACATTCGTATACTAGGGAATATAGGGTTATGCTCGTAGGCATACGAACTGTTGTACGATAGGCCCAGAGAGCCTCACCAAGTTCATCGTCCTAATCTCATTTGTTGGTTCTCACGAGTTTTGATAAAATCTTTATGATTGTCTTGTTAAAAAGCTTCAGCCAATCCGTTTGCAGTAGGATTGTATAACGTTGATGAAACATCTTTAATCCTAAACTTCCCACACAATTTGATGAAAGCGTTAATGACAAACTGAGGGTCGTTGTCATGCACGAGTTTGTTTCGGCACACTATATCGATAAATAATATAGTGTTTTATGAACGCGATGACATTACTCGTCTTTACTTCTTTGAGCGGAATGGCTTCAGCCTACTTAGAGAAGTAATCAGTAACCTCTAGGATGAAGCGGTCGCCTTTAACCGATAGTGGGAAAATATGACAAACGATGTCCATTCCCCATGTCTCAAATGGCCATGAAGTGAACGAATGGTGCAAATTCTTCGGTGGTTGGTGCATATAGTTTGCATGCACTTGGGATGTATCATACCACCGAGCATAATCAACTACATCCTTGACCATGGTTAGTTAATAATATTGCATTCTTCTGAGATGACCGTAGAGCTTGGGAATGGGCTGGTGTGCACCACAGGTTCTGTCTTGCACTTCCTTAAGAGCTTCCTCCGCCTCTTTGGTTGAAAGACATCGGAGAAGCAAACCATCATATGCACGATGATATAATGTCTGAGTCGTCGTATTATAATAAAATCTTGGTGCTCTTCGCCAGACCAAGTCTCTCTCTTTTATGTCTTTAAGTAAAATATCGTGCAAGACATAGTCAATAATAGGTAAACGCAAGTTTCCGGGTTCGAGTTCGATTTTGGTCGCGTGCGATTCTTTAGCCTTAAAGGCGCACTCTGGTATGAAGAGTTGGTGAGTTCTCACGGTGGCTAATTATTCCGTTTCCGAAGGCTATGCTAGAGATACTGCTAATGTTGCTAGTGCATCTGTATATGCATTTTGGAGACGCAGGATGTACTCAATGAAAAATCATTCAAAAGAGTCTGCCATCTAGACGACTACCTTTTGATACAGAATCAGGCTCTGGTTTCTGACTTCATACTTTACATGCATTTGGTTGACGATTAGTTGAGAATCATCAAAAGCTTCGAGATACTAGACCTCCAGCTCTTTGACAAAACTGAGTCCCATGAGAAACGTGTTGTATTAGCTACGTTGTTGGAACATTTTACTATTAATGAGTAGGCTCAAGGTATCACATGCTTCTCTGGGGAAACTAGGATAACTCCGACTCCCACTAAATATTTAGATTTACTAGGAGTGCTGGCCGTATTTGTCACTCTGGAAGCCCTGTCCAAGTATAATTACCACACCTGTTGATGCAAGGTAGTGTTGACTTTGTAGGTTTCATCAGGTGAGTCTTCAAATAATTTGGTTGTATCCATTATAGGGTTAGCTGCCAGAATATCAAAAATTGTCTGTCCTTTAACCAACTTCTGTTGCTTAAAATATGAGTCGTATTAGGAGAGGAGAAGACCTCATTTTACTAAACCGCTAATTCATGGAGGCCGGTTGCGTCATGAAAACCTAGACTGGATTAACGGTCGAGATGACGTAAATCATTTTCCTAATGAGGTAATGTTACATCTTCAGGATGGCAAACACCAACATGAGATATTCCTTTTCAATCATTGGGTATCGAGATTCGACGCCTACCAAAGTTTGAGTTAGGTAATTGTGATGCCTGTGGTTTCACACAAGGCTGCAGTCCAAGGTGAATCCAGAGATGTCAAACCTGTTATTCACCCACACTTGTGCATAAACATGTATCACCAATCATAATAGTATCCTCTAGTTGAATCAAAGAAAAGTGCAGGTACAGAATAGGCAAAATAAAGAACTGAACACAATAGACTTAATAAAGAAGGAGATATCTCATAAATTAAATCGTGTCTAAATAGAAATACATCTACTGTCTGAGAAAAATAAATGTCTCATCATGAATCAAATAAATACCGGACTAAGGCATACTACCTTTACAATATAGAAATGGAATACTAATGCCTGAATAAAAATGTAAAATCTACTATCGAGCCTCTATTAATACTCATGTGATGGCGACTATGCAAGAACTCCATCATCCTATGGCTTTCTGTACCTTTGTACCTCCTGAAAGTAAAGAAGAATAACAAAAAAGGCTACATAAAGAGCGTCAGAGCATTACAGCAAGATCACCTCCATCCATCCCTAGGGGAAGGGCTACTAGATGGAATGAATGCTCTATCTATAAGCTTAGTCTACCTAGATCATTTTTCTTGTATCTAAGTGGAATTAACATTTAGAAACGTACAACACAAGATGTAGTATGTTGAGCAAAATAATCCAAACAAGAAAACCCACATGTATATACCATTGTCTCAAATTGTAGAAAACGAAATATTAATATCGAACTAAGAATAGACAATCTAATGAAATTAACAATTAGAAATTTAAAACACGATGCTCGTACGTCGAACGAAATAATCCAAATAAGGAAACCCTCATGTATATACCATTGTCTTAAATTGTAGATATCTAAACATTGATCCCCAAAAACAAGTAAAAAATAGTAAAGAATTATAAAGACATCATTATATTGTATTTATAATATCTTCCACAATCACTGGGAAGATAAAATAAATACCAACATATAATCCTGTATACTTTCAAGAACAAAGTATCTAGGTCATATATCTCAAAGATGAGTTGAACTCACAACTGACATCCGCCTAAACTTAGGCTATAAATCAACAATCTCAATGTCACAGACTACCCAGTATGTAATATGAACTGTGTACATGGCTCATTAGTCTCATCACGATCTCAGCATATAGCCTGAGTGCAGGACGGCCTACCATATATGTATCCAAATAGATGGCTCACAATCAGCATAAATAGACAGCTTACCAGCCTCATCGCACACTCGTGTGGACGGACTACTATATAAAGTATCCAAACCCGACTCAATAGCCTATACATATAGAATATTAACACACTATCTCATGTAGAAATTAACTGGGCTCATCAATGATATCCATCTTATGCATAAACTGTGTATATCTTGTATATCGACGTACTATCCCATATAGTACTGAGCTGTGCTCATTAACAATCACTACTCTATTATAAACAACCAAACTCTTGTTAAAACCCCCCTTTGGGTTCCTCATGTGTGTGTAATGACACTGTACTTGTGAATTAGTGAATTTACATGTATAGAAGTGTGGCTTAAACCCCGCAAACACATCTCAAACAAAAACAAAACAAAACTCAAGAAATCAGCCTTAGTAGTCGACTTCTAGACTAAGTAGTCGACTTCTAGACTAAGTAGTCGACTACTCTGAGTTCATCCTGAACCTAGAAATTTTGACTTAGTGTGAGTAGTCGACTACTATAAGCATTAGTCGACTACTCTGCTATGAAATAGATTCTGTGAGTTGCATCAGGAAGGGAGTAGTCGACTACACACATGATTAGTCGACTACTATGCTAAGGAAATGTTTCTGTATACTAAATTTTAAGACCGAGTAGCCGACTACTCATCTTAGTAGTCAAATACTCTACATGCAACTGAAATACAGGCATGCACAAATAGGACTTTAACAAATCAAACATGTACTTATGCAATGTTGAACCAGATTTAAATGATTTACATTATTAAACAGAGATTAACTTGATCATAAACATAGAATTAACTTGGTTCAATTTAAAGTTAACACCTTTATTAATTAATCTCTTCAATTAACTAGATATAGGCAACATGATGATTAAAACATGAAAATATATACACATGAAGAGAGAAATAATTTATTTTAAACTTAATTACACAACCAATATACCACAAACCTAGGTTTTTACATGATTAGATTACAAGAAAACTCTATTAATTAAATAAACTAGGGTTTGCACATAGGTAAATCTCAATTAACAAATTAAAAATGAAATTAATAGTAATCCTAATGATCATGATCATATTTCTAACATAAATAGCAACAAAAAACATTAGATCTAACAAGAATTACAGATCTATTATCAAAATTTAACTTTTATCTCATGAAAATAAGAAAATAAGCATGTGAACATTGATTTAATCACTTTAAATCATTTAATAATTAAGGGTATAGGAGAGGATGAAGATGATCTTGCCTTAGGGTACTGGTGGACTCGTTAACCATGTGTATGCAAGATCCTCTTTAGCCACAATCATACTTTTTAGCTTTCTCCTTGACAAACACCTCAAAACTCTCCCACAACTCACAAAATAGGGTTTAGGGTTTGAGGAGGGAGATGGCTGCTAAACTCATCAATTTTTATCTCTAAAATTTGGATTTTAATGAATATTTATAGATATATAACAACCTGGGTTCAGATATAAACCAAAACCAACCTGAAACCAAAAATAAATCTGAAAACAGCCTTGTTAGTCAACTATTCTGGGTAGTAGTCGACTACTGACATCACAGAAATAGGCTGTGCATATTTTGGCTATAACATTCACATCCAACCTCAAAATGAGGTGATTTAAGATGAGTTGGAAAATTGTTGAAGAGACCTACAACTTTTGTCTTTTGGGTTTTTCCAGATTTGAATTGAATCTATGTGTAAAATATAAATACTCTTAACTGTTGGCCTTCTTGTTTTGATAATGATTTAACAAATAATTTACATCTAATATTATTTGTCTAGTGTTTGTATTTTGTTATTTATTATAGACAAATAATACGTTGGAGGATGGATGGAATTACGCATTCACGATCATATCCAATGGAGGTTGGCGGAATTATGGAGTGAAGCCTAAGCAATTCAAAGTTAAAGATTCAAGTTCAAGCTTCATCCGCAAGTGTACTAAGTTGAGCTACATCGATGATCAGTCAAGCTTGGGTAATTTAGTTTAGGAGTTTATATTATGTGTGTTAGTACCTTAAGCTTAATATAATATACACACACACATTTATTGGTTTCCATGTATATATATAGTTATATATATACATATATGTTTTGGTTTGATAGTTTTTAAGTTTTACTATGAAACAATTGAATACAATTGGAAGACATATCTTTGTTTCATACTTATATGCATTTATATGATTTTATCAATATCAATTTTATTTAGTTCCATGAAATCATGTTTTATTGTATTATATGTGTATTTTGATAAAATACTATATTATTATTTATAGACTTCATAACAATAGTTTACATCTTCTATTAAGTCTACAAAATTATTTTGTATTGTTTCAAAACATGGTTTAGCCAAAATATCAAAATTCATATGTTTACATTTTCATGTTTTGAACTATTTTGTAAAATGATGATATTTTTTATTTGGGAGGTCCTTTTTGAAATCCCTATATCTTTGTAACATATTTATTATCATGTATACAATCATTCTCCAAAGTTTTATATTTTTTGAAATTTATTTGATATTTTTAAATAGAGTTTTAATATCAAAAAATCAACTTTCAAACCTGTTTTCTCATATGTCAGTTTACGGTCGCCGTCACGGTCGATCGCGCCTTTGTTTTTCCCTATGGAGCCATCAGCAACTTTCACGGTCGACCGCCACGGTCGACCGTCAGCTCAAAAATTCCTAGGGTCGACTGTCACGGTCGATCGTCAAAGTTTCTGAAAATTTTCCAAGTTTCAAAAGTGGCTCGCGGTCGACCGTGAGATTTTCACGGGCGACCGCCATTCACTCCAACAACTATTTTTATACAGAATCTGATTTTCGATCCTGTGGGCTTTTGGTCTTTTGTTTGGAGTTTTTGGCTGAGGTTTTGGGAGGCTATAAATACCCCATTGATCTCGGTTCTCTTGGCAATCCAAGAAGTTTTTTTAAATAAGGGTTTAAGTGTTGTTTAAGTTTGTTTAAGAAGCTTTTAAGCATTTGAGAGTTTGAGTTTGTGAAATCAATTTCACAAGAGCTTGAAGAGATCATCTATTGAAGTTTGAGCTTCCAACTATTCTCCCTCCACCTCTTGATCTATTGAGAACTTTTCTAAACTCTTATCTAGCTTTACATTTGCTTAGTTTTTTTATTATCATTCTTTAAAGCTAGTTTTTATATTGAGTTTAGATTTGATTATATTATCTCATTGTTACACACACACCCACATTGAGCTTATTGTATTTGCATTCATAGTATAATTTGGAGTTGTGGGTTTGTGACTAAGAGTTGTGCTTAATTGAGTTCTCACCTTGTTTAAAGAATAATCATTTGATTTGTGAGCTTTAATTGTGAGATCACTTTGTAATACACTTGTACACAGAGAGAAGTGTGTGGCGAGAGTCGGGGATCATCCCAAGAGGAGTGGCATCGGTTGATGAACCTAGGGAGAGGTTGTATACGAGCACTTAAGGGAGACACGTCTAGTTCAACACTTGAGAGGGTGTAGAGTGGGATTACAAGAGTGTGTTAGTTATAGAGTTTTTGATAAACTAGAAAACCGTATACGGAATCCTCCATTAAAGGTACTAACATGCTCGAAATTATTATAATCTACAATGTCACTTAACAAGCAATTAGTACTAATAATGGTGGTTATAAATCATCATCAAAACAGAAAGGCTAACACAGATTGTAGGATGTGTTCACATCTATGATATCACTAGTTACTTCGGACTTGAGATCTCTGATATGACACCTGAGCTTGATTTTGCCCAGAGGTCACATGTTGTTGGCGTTGAAGCCAAAGTTGATAGTCTGCGTAGAACTCAATCGATGTAGATGAATCTTAAGGACTTGCATAACTCTGTACGACATAATGCTGAGTGCATAGCTCGGATCGACTTGGACACGGCTGATCTCAGAGGACCCGATATACCTTGTGTTGTACAGTGGTCTATCATGCTTGTGTTTGATTTTGCATATCTGTAAAACCCCGATAATTTTTGAATGATATATTAATATGAGATTAATTATGATATATGGATATTTAGTATGTTAAATATCATTAAATGGTATATGAGTATAATACCATGTGTTTTGAGCATGAACGAGATCATACATGAGAGAGAAAAGAGTCGAAACATGCACAATGGCCAAACTCATGAAAAACTAGTAAACCCCAGTCCGGTCGACCGTCATGGTCAACCGCAAAACCTGTAGAGAGTTTTTAATCTATTTTGAGTTGGTTTCGGATTTCTAAACCCATATTCGTTTTCCCTGATATATATATATATATATATGAGTTTTTCACGTTTTTCTCAGTTTTCCTAAGAACCCTAACAGCCACCAAAACCCACAAACTCTAATTTGATTTCTGGGAGAAGATTGGAGGCTTTCGAGCAGGATTTTTTCTCGGTTTTTGGCTTTTGGAGTGGAGATCTCTTTCAACATTACTTCCAAAACGTTTTACGACAATCTCAGATGAGTATCATCTCTGCTAATCCCCCTCCTAGTTTTCAAAACATTTTTAAAGAGATTTAAACATATTTTGTAGAGCCTAAACACCTAGATTATGAATAAAAGACAACTCTTTTGTATTATATGTATATAGATTAGGTCTTTTCATGCTAAAAAGGTTGAGAACGAATTTTACAGATGTATTGAAGATCTGAAGATGATTTTAAAATGTGGTTAATCTAAAGAAAGAAGTTTGATTCATCGTTTTGAGCTTTTATGCATGTTTTAGGGTTTTGAATATAAATATAATGCATAAAATCATGGTTATATATGTTGATTTTGTTACCAGATATTTCTATCTGCTGTAACATATTTGTATGCAATATTTATGAAGTTTTTACCATATTTAAATCATAAAAACACGACGTGAACACGACACATATTAAAAATCTGAGAAGCTAGAAATATGGGTCACAGTCGACCACCACAGTCGACCACGTGTGTCTACGGTCGACCACTACGGTCGACCGCATGCAGGACAGATACTTAGGTAGTCTTTGGAGCCCGTCGTGGTCGATCGCCATGGTCGACCGCCACTTTGATGATGGCCATGCATGTTTCATTTGGATTTTATTTGGTTTTCGAGCAATTCTCTCGACTTTGTGCTGATAGACTACAATACTAAGAGTTGTGGAACACCTGGGATAATAGTGAACTTCAGATGTGAACACGCACACCGAGATTTGTGCATGTATGCTTAGATTATGTTAGATTGACACACTTTTGACACAAGTTAAACTGATAAATACATATGAATAGTGTTGTTATATATGTACCCGGAAATAAGGAGATGACACCTATTTACCGCAGAACGATTGAGTAAGAGTATTACAATATTATCGTTATTACATTATTCAGAATAGGGAGATGATAAACCCTATTGCCACAGAGCGATTGAGTAAGAATACTACAAGAGTATCGCTATAGCACAAGATGATGCACACATAGGTATTTAATCAATTGTAAGTTTTACTTCCATGATAGATTACCCACGAGTAGTGTATTTCTTTTGAGATTTTGGCACACCCGTTATGGATGGTAGTTATATTTGTTTTGGTTTGGTTGACATCCTCTTATATTAGAGCAGGCTACTCGGATGTAATTTGAGATGATGTATTTATTCTTTATGTTAGAGATTTGAGTATGTTTCCTTGACTATTTGTTTTTCATAGAGAGCTATATGAATGATTTGATATATGTAAGTACTGACTCTATTTTCTTATATACTCCTACCCTTCCCCTAGGGAGAGGTAGTGATGATCTCGCTAGTGCTTTGACGCTCATTGTTTCCCCTCTTTTAGGTAGCGAGTCCGGCGCACGAAGAGTCGCAGGTTGATGGGACTTCTTAGTTGTCCATTTATCTACTTATTATACCTTGTACTTATTGCAGAACTCCACATGTAGTTGATTATTTTTAGACTCTAGATTTGTATTTTAGTTTAGAGTTGAGGGCTTTTGTGAGACTTTGTTTATTTGACTTATTGTATTTGAGATCCAGTTTATACTCAGAGATATTTCTATTCTATTTCAGTTAGGCTCATATTTGATATTTCTTATGCTTCTTCTGTGTATATCCTGTGTTGCCTATTTCTATTTTTTCTTATCTATAACCTACCTATTTATTATTTCTACTAGAGAGATAGTGATTGTGATGGTGAAACATGTCGTAGCATGGTGGTTGGTGCTTGGCAGGTTTGACAATCCGGGTTTTACCTGGGACTGTAGCCTTGTGTGAACCCTGGGGTGTCACAGTTGGTATCAGAGCTCTAGTTCCAATATCCTTAGGATCGTCCCAGTGTCATGTTATGGAGTTAGGATAGAGTTTCCTAGGGATCATGTATACAGTCCGCTAGGAATCCTTAGTATGAGTGAGGACGTACTATATGTGTACACGGAAAATGTAAAATTTTTTTATATGATCTATTTGCTTTGAATAATAAAGCACGATGTGAGATATATGTGATACGATTTACTTATTGGTATATGTTATATTCTTCATGCTTGAGATCCTTTTTACTACGTAATAAGCTTTATTTTGGGATTATCGATGTCAGGAAGAGGTCGTGGATACCGAGTTACTCGTGCTCAGGGAGTTGAGCAGGATGATAGGGAGGCCGAGTCATAGCAGGCTTCGTAGTACTTAGTGGATCTCATAGCACCCTTGGCAGCTTGTCAGGCAGCTATTGAGGAGCAGCTAGCAGACCAAGTTCGACAAGAAACTTCTGTGCGTGAGGATGCACCCGTTCAGCAGTCATCTGTTCGGGAGAAGATACCAGAGAGGACACCAGCAGTTACACCACTACCGCTAATTGATGATAGAATTTCTGATCAGGAAGCTTGGCTTCGTTTGGTAGAGAGGTATCAGAAGATGAAAGCACCCGAGTTCCACGGTTCGACGGATTCTACTGTTGCACACAAGTGGAAAGAGGATGTGAGAAACATCTTAGATATGTTGAATGTTAATTCTGTACAGAAGCAGTGGCTAGCAGCTTTCAGCCTCAAAGGCGATGCAGGAGGATGTATTAACTTTGTTTCACCCCAGATCAGAGGATGTCGGTTTCATGGGAGACCTTTATATATCTTTTCGATAAGCAGTATGTTTCGACTGCAGCGAAAGCCGGAAAAGAGTTAGAGTTGGCTCGATTAGAGCAGGGGGATATGTCTGTCATGGACTTTGAGAGTAAGTTCATGTCATTGCTTAAATTCACTGGCATGTGGCACATAGAGGAGTGTCAGGCTCAGATGTTCCTGATGGGACTTCATCCAGGGTTACACCGGTACATAGTATCTCAGAGATTTTGGTCAGTGCGAGAGGTGGCAGATACTGCCATGGCTCAGGAGACAGATACAGTTATATTCATCAAGGGTAAGAACAATGGTAAATCAGGACAGTCCGAAGAGAAAGGAAAAGGTAAAAGACCATTTGGAGGCTCAGGAGGATCCCATCAGCAGGGTAAGGATCCGCATCAACAGGGTCCCCATAAGAAGGGCCATCAGCAGGACCAGAGAGCGTAGCAACAGCACCGAATTCAGGGAGCTTATTACAATTATAACAAGATTGGACATAGAGTAGCAGAGTGCCACAGTGCACCAGAGCAGGCCAGCAGGGCAGGACTCAGCAGCATCAGCAGAACCGCGCTCAGGGATGCGGTCAGAGCCAGCAGCTAAGGATTAAGGCACCTCCAGCAGTTCAGAGGATTGCGGGATAGGTTCGAGCGGTCCAGGAGATCCAGCAGAGACAGATGACATCATTCACTCCAGGTAATGCAGAGCAGCAGACCGGTAGAGTGTATGCAGTTGTTCCTCACCATCATGGTGTGAGCGGAGCTATGGTGGAAGGTACATTCCGTGTGAATTCCTTTTCAGCATGTATTCTTTTTTATTCTAGCGCTTCACATTCTTTTATCTCTTATAATTTTTTGATTAGGCTTCAGCTTGTAGCTCAGCTATTAGATTTTCCCTTATCTATATCTACACCGCTGGGAGAGATATCTATAATAGAAAGTGTTTGTAGGAGATGCATCGTCAGCTTGGACGATTCTGAGTTCGCGATTGATTTGATCGTGATGCATATGTATGAATTCGATTTGATTCTTGGTATGGATTGGCTATCTTCCTACCATGTGAGTACCGATTGTTTTACGAAAACAGTCAGCTTGCGAGCATATGATGGATCAGAGTTAGTGATAGCAACCTCCTGATGCAACCAGTTTGCGGAGTCATTTCTGGCATACGTAGAGGAGGTGATATCGCGGGATCGGGGTGCAAATTTGAGTGAGATGCGAGTAGTCTCAGAGTACCAGGATGTCTTCCAGGACATACCAGGATTACCTCCAGTGAGAGAGGTTGAGTTTTGCATAGAGCTACAGCCAGGCACCACACTAATTTCATGAGCTCGTTACCGTATGGCGCCTGCTGAGATGAGGGAGCTACAGATCCAGATAGATGAGTTGTTGTCTCAGGGCTTCATTCGAGGAGTCATTCTCCGTAGGGAGCACCGGTCCTCTTTGTGAAGAAGAAGGACAGGAGTATGCGATTATGTATAGATTATCACGAGTTGAACAAGGTCACTATCTATAACAAGTACCCATTACCGAGGATCGATGACTTGTTCGACTAGTTGTAGGGAGAGCAGTGTTTCTCGAAAATAGATCTTCGTTCTGGTTATCATCAGTTATGATTTCGAGAGATGGATATTCCCAAGGCCGCTTTCTTGACTCGATATGGATCTTTCGAGTTTCTTGTCATGCCATTTGGGCTGACCAATGCACCCGTAGTATTCATGGATTTGATGAATCGGGTTTTTCACCTTTATTTGGACCAGTTCGTGATAGTTTTCATCGACGATATTCTTATCTATTCGAGGTCGGAGGCCGAGCATGAGCAGCATTTGAGGTTAGCATTGCAAGTATTGAGAGAGCACCAGTTGTATGCTAAATTTAGCAAGTGTGAATTCTAGTTATCAGATATCAGATTTTTGGGTCATGTCATCAGCCGGGAGGGCATTGTAGTAGATCCGGCTAAGGTAGAAGCCATACTTGATTGGGAACCACTAAAGATAGTTACCGAGATCCGTAGCTTCTCGAGGATTGCCACACCGCTTACACACCTTACTAAGAAGGGCGTACAGTTTGTTTGGAGTATAGAGTGCCAAAAGGCATTTAAGACTTTGAAGACTAAGTTGACTTCAGCACCAGTTTTGGTTATTCCTAACAGTAATAAGACTTTTGTTGTTTACACTGATGCATCCTTATTGGGTCTTGGAGGTGTATTGATACAGACCCAGAGAGTTGTAGCTTATGTTTCGAGGCAGTTGAG
This sequence comes from Asparagus kiusianus, assembly GCA_022839385.1. NCBI lineage: Eukaryota > Viridiplantae > Streptophyta > Magnoliopsida > Asparagales > Asparagaceae > Asparagus > Asparagus kiusianus. The sequence goes on from BQKN01062903.1 coordinate 72,646, forward strand.
GACTCATGAGCAGAACTACCCCATGCATGACTTGGAGCTAGCAGCAGTGGTATTTTCTCTGAAGACATGGAGACATTACTTGTACAAAGTACAATTTGAGCTTTTCACGGATCACTAGAGTTTAAAATACCTATTTTCATAGAAAGAACTTAATCAGAGGCAGCGTCGATGGATAGAATTTATTAAGGATTATAAATTCGCAATTCAGTACCATCCGGGAAAGGCGAATGTGGTAGCAGATGCATTAAGCAGGAAGCATCGTCGTGAACTAGCAGCTTTGAGGTGTTCACTACATCAGGATCTTAATACCCTCAGCCATTTTGATTTCAGGCCAGAGATTGGCGGGAGCCGTGTGTTCTTAGGAGTTTTATCTGTACAACCATCTTGGAGAGATAGAGTGGTCAAAGCTCAGATAGAGAATTCTTAGATTCAAACCCGTAAGGGGGGAGATTTCCAAAGAGTCCAAAGATGATTGGACTATAGGGATAGATGGAGGCTTTCGGATGAAGGGCAGAATTGTTATGCTGAACAATCCGCAGCTGAAGAGGGAACTTTTTGACGAGGCTCGTCGTATTAGTTATACAGTGCACCCAGGCACGACGAAAATGTACAAGGATCTGAAGAGGCATTTCTGGTGGAGTGGTATGTACAGAGAGATTTCAGAGTATGTGGCTAAGTGTTTTACATGTCAACAGATCAAGGCAGAACATCAGAGACCTGTAGGAACCCTACAGCCTTTACCCATTCCCGAGTGGAAGTGGGTAGATATTTCCATGGATTTCATTGTGGGTTGCCTAAATCAAAGAAAGGAAATGATTCTATTTGGGTTATAGTGGATAGATTGACTAAGTCTGCACATTTCTTACCTGTGAGGACGACTTATATGACAGATATATATGCAAGGATCTTCATTCGGGAGATTGTTAGATTGCATGGAGTTCCAGAGACGATTGTATCAGATTGGGGCTCAATCTTCACATCTTATTTTTGGAAGAGTTTCCAGAATGCTTTTGGCAGTCAGTTGTCATTTAGCAGCGTTTTTCACCCCCAGACAGATGGTCAGATCGAGAGGGTGAATCAGATCTTAGAGGACATGCTGAGAGCATAGATTATGGACTTTTAGGGTAGCTGGGAGGATCACATCCCATTAATTGTATTTGCATATAATAATAGTTATCAAGCTACCATCGGGATGGCACCGTATGAAGCTTTATACGGGAGACCTTACAGATCACCCATATGTTGGGTAGAACCCGAGGATAGTTTATTGATTGGTCCGGAGCTACTTAGACATACCACAAAGAAGGTGGTATTGATTCGAGAGCACATTCTTACAGCTCAGAGTCGGCAGAAGAGCTATGCAGATCAGCGGAGACGACCTTTAGAGTTTTAGGTCGGAGACTTAGTTATGTTGAATGTATCACCGATGAAGGGCATTCAGCATTTCGGTAGATGGGGGAAGCTTACCCCGAGATATGTTGGTCCTTCCAGGATCATCGAGCGCATTAGAGCTGTTTCTTATAGGTTAGACCTGCCAGCATCGATGTCGAGTGTACACGATGTTTTTCATATTTCGATGCTTAAAAAGCATCTGCGAGATGATGAGCAGCATAGAGTGATTGATTCACTAGAGATTGAGATTCAGGATGACTTGACTACCGTCGAGATTCCGGTATGCATACTTGATAGAGAGAATAAAAATCTTAGGAATAAAGTCATTCCATTAGTGAAAGTTCAGTGGAACCGGTAAGGAGCCGAAGAGATTTCTTGGGAGTGCGAGGAGGATGTTCGTCGTGACTACCCGCACCTATATGGACAGGTATGATGTTGATGCTTTGATAGTTGTCATTATCTATGTTGTTTAGTCACATTTATATTTATCTTTAACACTAGAATGGGGATATTATCACTTGATCCTTAATCATTTGAAACATATGGTATATACATGAGGGTTTCCTTGTTTGGATTATTTCTCTCGACGTACCAACTTCGTTTAGTTAGGGATTTAGTTGAGAAGGTTTGCATTCTAAATTGTTAACCTTAAATATCATTATGCTAATTGTATGAGATATGTGCAGAAGGTTTTCTTTGTATGAAATACACCTTCTTAATGTGTTTTCCTAGTTATTAAGCTTTGTGATGCGACTGCGGAATTTCGAGGACGAAATCCTCTTAAGGGGGGTGAATGTAAAACCTTGATAATTTTTGAATTATATATTAATATGAGATTAATTATGATATATGGATATTTAGTATGATAAATATCATTAAATGGTATGAGTATAATACCATGTGTTTTGAGTATGAATGAATTCATACATGAGAGAGAAAAGAATCGAAACATGCACAATGGTCAAACTCATGAAAATATAGTAAATCCCAGTCTGGTCGACAACCGCGGTCGACCGCCACAGTCGACCGCGAAACCTACAAAGAGTTTTTAACCTGTTTTAAGTTGGTTTCGAACTTCTAAAACCATATTCATTTTCCCTGATATATATGAGTTTTTCACGTTTTTCTCAATTTTTCTAAGAACCCTAACAGCCACCAAAACCCACAAACCCTAGTTTGATTTCTTGAAGAAGATTGGAGGCTTTCGAGCGGGATTTTTTCTTGGTTTTTGGCTTTTTGAGTGGAGATCTCTTTCAACCTTACTTCTAAAACGTGTTATGACAATCTAAGGTGAGTATCATCTCTGCTAATCCCCCTCCTAGTTTTTAAAATGTTTTTAAAGAGATTTAAACATGTTTTGTAGAGCCTAAACGACTAGATTATGAATAAAAGACAACTCTTTTGTATTATATGTATAAAGATTAGGTCTTTTCATGCTAAAAAGGTTAAGAACAAATTTTACAGATGTATTTAAGATCTGAAGATGATTTTAAAATGTGGTTAATCTAAAAAAGTTTGATTCATCATTTTGAGCTTTTATGCATGTTTTAAGGTTTTGAATATAAATATAATGCATAAAATCATGGTTATATATGTTGATTTTGTTTCTAGATATTTCTATATGTTGTAACATGTTTGTATGCAATATTTATGAAGCTTTTACCATATTTAAATCACAAAAACACAACGTGAACACGACACATATTAAAAATCTGAGAAATTGGAAATTTGGGTCATGGTCGACCGCGTGTGTCCACAGTCGATCGCCACGGTCAACCACGTGCAGGACAGAGACTTCGGTAGTCTCTGAAGCCCGTCGTGGTCGACCGCCACGATCGACCGCCAGTATGATGATGGCCGTGCATGTTTCATTTGGATTTTATTTGGTTTTCGAGCAATTCTCTCGACTTTGTGATGATAGACTACAATGTTAAGAGTTGTTGAACACCTGGGATAATGGTGAACTTCAGATGTGGACACGCACACCGTGATTTGTGCATGTATTCTTAGATTATGTTAGATTAACACACTTTTGACACATGTTAAACTAATAAACACATATGAATAGTGTTGTTATATATGTACCCAGAAATAGGGAGATGAAACCTATTTGCCGCAGAACGATTGAGTACGAGTATTACAATAGTATCGTTATTACATATATCCTGAATAGGGAGATGATAAACCCTATTGCCGCAGAGCGATTGAGTAAGAATACTACAAGAGTATCGCTATAGCACAAGATGATGTAGACATAAGTATTGGATCAGTTATAAGTTTTACTTCCATGATAGATTACCCGCGAGTAGGGTATTTCTTTTGAGATTTTGGCATACCCGTTATGGACAGCAGTTATATTCGTTTTGGTTTGGTTGACATCCTCTTATATTAGAGCAGGCTACTCGGATGTAATTCGAGATGATGTATTTATTCTTTATGTTGGAGATTTGAGTATGTTTCCTTGACTATTTGTTTTTCATAGAGAGCTATATGAATGATTTGATATATGTAAGTACTAACTCTATTTTCTTATATACTCCTACCCCTTCCCCTGGGGAGAGGTAGTGATGATCTCGCTAGTGCTTTGACGCTCGTTGTTTCCCCTCTTTCAGGCAGTGAGTCTGACGCACGAAGAGTCGCAGGTTGATGGGACTTCTTAGTTGTCCATTTAGCTACTTATTATACCTTATAGTTATTGCAGAATTCCACATGTAGTTAATTATTTTCAGATTCTAGATTTGTATTTTAGTTTAGAGTTGAGGGCTTTTGTGAGACTTTGTTTATTTGACTCATTGTATTTGAGATCAAGTTTATACTCAGAGATATTCCTATTCTATTTATGTTGGGCTCATATTTGATATTTCTTATACATCTTCTATGTATATCCAGTGTTTCCTATTTCTATTTTTTTCTGTCTATACCCTTACCTATTTATTGTTTCCACTAGAGAGATAGTGATTATGATGGTAAAAATTATCGCAGCATGGTGGTTGGTGCTTGGCAGGTTTGACAATCCAGGTTTCACCTAGGACTGTAGCCTTGTGTGAACCCTGGGTCATCACAATATCTTCTTGTGTGAATGACACGCATTGCAAACTTCGCGCAGCTTGTAAGTATTGTGCACAGGATTGTTCTTTCGTAACTTCTGAGACTGTAGGAACTTGTGTTATTGTTTGGTGGAAAAATTCACAGTAAAAAGACAATGAAAGAAAATTTGACTTGTATTCTCTCAAAATCGATTACAATTTGGATTTCCTGATTACAAAAGAGAGGAGAATGAATTTGATTCTCCCCTTTGTTTAAAACTGGGTTCTTTAAGGTGGCGATGTAGTGCCTCCCTCGAATGCTCGCGTCGAGTTTTCTCTCCGTTGACGATCCGAACGTCTTGATTCACTGGAACGTTGTCTTCTCCTCACGATTTGATGTTGTGGAGAACTTGCGTGACAAGTTTGAAAATAACTCTTAACGAGTTAATAACTCAGAGCGAGTTTTAAAAGAACTTGCAGAGCAAGTTTTGAACTCTGATCGAGTTGATAACTCTGAACGAGTTTGAAACTCTATGAAAGAGTTGATTTAACCAAAATCGGTTTAAAGCCAAGGATGAAGAAGCTCCTGTTGCTGATCTCCAAAATCCCAGCCAAAGGATGAAGGCTCTTCTTTGCTGCCAAGCTTCAGATCCAAAAAGCCAGCCCCTCCGATCAATCAAGCCCGCTCTTGACCGAATCTCCCTCTGTTGATGAGACAAAATCTGATCCTTTAACTCAATTGAGTTTCTCGTATTTATAAGGGATTAAGGATGGTAACTACCCCCTTAAGCCGCTCCTGAGTGGGGCGGAAATCCCTCAAATCGTGGGGGAAAACAGTTCCTGGAACTGTTCAGTTCGTGCTTTGAACAAGTCAAACGCCTAAATTAGCGTTCTGGACCTTAACTCTGCGTCTTAGAGTTGAGACGCAGAGTTGGGCGCTTGTTGGGAGTTAAAAACGTAAGGGCCGCTTGCGTTTCGGACCTTAACTCTGAGGAGACGCAAAGTTGAGCGCTCTCTGGGAGTTGAAACGCACATGCCGCGCTGTTTTAGAGATGAACTCTGTGTTTTAGGATGAAAACGCAGAGTTAGGCCTGTTTTAGGCTAAAAACGCACAGGTCGTGCTGTTTTAGAGATGAACTCTGCGTTTTAGGCTAAAAACACAGAGTTTGGCCTATTTTAGGCTGAAAACGCACAGGTCGTGCTGTATTAGAGATGAACTCTGCGTTTTAGGCTAAAAACGCAGAGTTGGGCCTGTTTTAGGCTGAAAACGCACAGTTGGTACTGTTTTAGAGATGAGCAGAGTTGGACCTGTTTTAGGCTGAAAACGCACAGTTGGGCCATTTTAGAGATGAACTCTGCGTTTTAGGCTGAAAACGCAGAGTTGGGCCGTAACTCTGCGTTTTGATGTTATATCACAAGGATAACCTCTGCGTTTTGAGGTTATAACGCTGGTTCGACCTGTGCGATTTTACTCTGTAATGTAGAGGCGAACCTTAGGCGGGCTTGGCGAGCTTCAGGCTAAGTCCAATGTTCTAACGAAGTCCGGTCTTGCAGACGGACTTCAAAACATAACTTGCTACGAAGAACAGGTCATAACTTTCAAACCGTAAGTCGGAATTTGACGAATTATATATGAAAATCGGCTATCTCGACGAGACGGAGCCATTTGAACCAAGCCTAAGGCTTTGGTTTGCTTTCTCCATTTCGCCAAATTCCTTACGGTTTGAGAGATATCTGCGTTCTAATATGAAGAGACTATCGATTTGTAGTCTCTTTTGCTAGAGCGCCGCAAAGATCGTCACCTTGTAACCTTCGTCTTGGCTCCTTAAAAATATGAGAGTCATCAGATTATAACTCGTGATGTTGATTGTGAAGGCTGTTGAATTGGGGCTTTCATTAGTTGTTGTGAAGATCGTCAGATTGTAACCTTCTACGTGAAAGTCCTCAAATTGTAGCCTTCTGGAAGTCGTCAGATTGTAACTTTCATCATCGATGTTTGATGGGGGATCAACTATCTATTGTGATTTTTAGACAGCCTACAATTATAAGGCTCTCTGAATCCGTTAAGCTTCAATTAGAGCCTCCCTCGTGGTCTTGGACTATTGTAAGAGTTCATATATGGTTATCCTGGCTGAAATATTGGCCAACTATGATATAACATTAAAATGGAAGGGAGTGTTTAATCCCCCATCTTCTTGAAGAAGATTGTTTTTATAGCGGAGCTCCTTCTATTTCCCTTTGTCTGTATGCTTCTTAGGATTAGAACCCTTAGCCTCTTCAATTTGTTCTTCTGGTCCTTGACCAACTTGATCATACTTTTTCAAGTATGTCTTCCCTGATCTGGTGCATGTTCCAGGGTTTACTTCTTGGTCGGCGGCTAGGACAATCCTCTCCTTTTCTGAGTCAGTGAGAGGGACCAGATGTGTATCATCTTCATTCAGAGAGGGGCTAATCATGTTGTATGTTCTAGTATTGCCTCTCTTTTTCTTTGCTGATGTGCTTGTCCACTGTTGATCTTTAAGCAAATCGGGATGTACCCACATTACCTCTCCTTTCGGAGTAGTAAGGGGTACCAACCCTTTCTCTTTCTGATCATGTGTTTTAGTATTTTTTTGGAGTAGTTCTCCCTTAGGGATAGGGATGACACCATCGGGTGCTACCACGAGTGAAAAATCTCTGAATTGGACCGATGTCATATTGGTAGAAACGGGCTTCTATTCTGGCTTCAACTTGAGCACATCGGCGTCGACCAGTGCTTGTGAGATATCCTTAAATATGTAGCATCTATTTTTTGGATGTCCAAGCATTCTATGATAGCGACAGTAGTTGGGATCATCAACTTTTTCTGCCTTCTCCGGTCTTTTTATTTTAGGGAGCTTCAACTTATTGTTCTTCCGAAGTAGCTGGAATAGAGTGTCCACATGGTCCTCTTTGAAGGAGTACTGTTTGGGTGCTATTGGTTGACTCGATGCCTTGCCCTATTTAGTAGGTGGCACTCGAGTATTGGTATCAATGGCCAGAGTATCATTTCCCTTCGGTCAAGGAGTATTGCCTTGACTACGTTGTGCTGGTTGCTTCTGTTTAATGGTCTCTTCCGCTTTGATCTAGGCGACAACCTCTTCTGCCTGCTCTCCTTGGGAGACTAGGTATTTCTAAGATTGAAATTCTATGATCCCTATTTGAGCCAAGAGATGGGTTTGCAAATTATGCTGACAGGTTTCCACCAGCGTAGATTGTGTTATGCCCGACGGACATCGTAAAGCCATGCTTCGGAATCTCTCGATGAAGGCTTTGATAAACTCTCCCTTCCTTTGTTTGGTGGCAAGAAGGGTAGGGACGGAGATTTTAGTGTCATCTTCAAAGAATCTGGCCAGGAATAACCTCTTTAGATCCACTTATTTTCTAATAAATCTAATAGGAAGTTTCATAAACCATTCAAAGGCAAACCCCTTGAGGGTGCCAATGAACAAACGAGTTAATATGGCATCGTTTAATATCACATCTTCAGTCTGTGGCTTGAAGCAGTAGATATGTTGGTTTGGTGACCCTGTGATGTCAAAAGCTTGTAGAGTCAGGGCCTTAAATCTCGGTGGATAGGGAGCTACATCCCATTCAGCAGGATAAGGCCTCACACCTTCTTCTTCTTGGAGCTCACATCTATTTCCAATAGCATTGAGGCGGGCTTCAAATTCTTCCATCTTGGCCTACAAGGGATTCTACTCATTCTCGTCTTCTTTCTCTTCTTTGGAGGATGATTCTACATGATGAGTTTCTTGATCAGCAGTCTCATTTACTTTTTATTTCCCCTTCAATGTGGACGATCCTCCTTTTCGGGAGGATTCCTGCCGAGGTTGTGACTCAGCTTTCTAAGAATTGGCCCTATCTGCAATGATCTGAGCTATCAGATCTTGAAGTTGATTGATGATTTCCTATTATGTTTGGAGCATGACTTGCTTCTCATCAAGCTACTTTGTGAGGTCTTCATGATTTCCTACCATATATGCAGAGCTCTTATGTTCTACAAAAGAACTTGAAGATTGAGACTCTGCAATGGCTGAGTGTTCATCATTAGAATTCACTCCTCTAGCTAATCTTCGATAATTGATAGAAGGAATGGCTCCCGTCCAGATTCGAGTGTGTTGGTGTATTCCTTCAAACTCATCCTAGATTTCTCTGATGCTTGGAGAACGATCCATATCTGATTCATCAGAACTAGGGACTAATGATTTTCCTCAGCCGATCACATGGATAGTGACTTCAGGATACTCAGCCTCTGAAGATTTCTTCTCGTAATGACGTCATCGCTTGTTTGATCGAGCAACATTCATTAATCGATCGAACACTGATCGCCTAGGGAATAGCATTTTAAGAGGACCGTAGTAATAAGTCGCTCATAAAAAGATGAATGAGTGGCTTGTTGCACCAGTCTTTCTCTCGATAAAAGTTCCCTTAAATCGGTGACTTGGGAAGAATCTCTCACTGAATGTGAGGTTGGAGCTGGAACCCCCTGTCCATCAGTAGACGGGACTGGTTCTTGGTGAATTCCTCGAACTTCGCTTGGTCAAATTCAATGATCAAGAATTAAGCAAAGACCCTAATGTTTTAGTGGCATGTTGCAACACAATTTTCTCGTCGATTGAGAAGGAACTCCCTAGCGGAGTCTCCATCCTGTTTTGGGTCTTTTGAATTATAATTAACATATATTACAATTCAAAAGAAATTACAAATGAAACAAGAAAAGTTTATTTGAAGTTGGATTCTTTTATGTGTGCCGATGGACCGTCGATCTTATATCATGTTGACGGTCCGACTAAGACATTGGGTCTTATACTAAGTGGTAGTTGCTGAAGCTCTTCTTGAAATGCCAAAGTCTTCTCTAGATGATGAGAATCCAGCTACCGAAATTGTTAAATCCAAGGTGCCCAAAAATGAGCAATTTCCCCTCCGCTTATAGGCTAAGAGAGAGAGAGAGAGAGAGAGAGAGAGAGAGAGAGAGAGAGAGAGTTAGTGACCATTAAATATGTGTTAAGTGGCCATTAACTTAGGAGATAATGGGTAAAATCATTTCTATAAAAATAGCTCTTGAAATAGTCAATGGCGAAGTTCGCCTATAGTGGTAGATGGCGAAGCTCGCTAACTGGCTTTGGGCAAAGCTCGCTAAATAGTTTTGGGCGAAGTTCGTTCTAGTGAACTTCGCTAAAAAGTGGGCAACCCACTTCCCTTGTGGTGTGGATAACGTGGCCCATGTGGATCTTTTAGATGAGGTTCACATGAGGCTTGAGCAAACTTATTGTTTGGATGAGCTTTGTAATGGGCTTGTGCTTCATTGCATATGAAGTATTTAGATCATGGGCGTTCACTTCCTAGGCTAGGAGACTAGGACTGAGTGTTTATCTAGGATAAAATATATTTTAACCATCTACTGTCATGAAACAGATCCCTTCACATTGGTCTAAACAGGATAGATCATGTTTCCTCTCCCAGGTAAACTTTTTCTATTGGGATGATCCATATTTATTTAAGTATGGTCCTGATCAGATCATTAGAAGGTGTATTCTAAATAAAGAGACTAGAAGTGCTCTTACCTTTTGTCATGAGCAGGCTTGTAGCAGCCACTTTGGCCTAAGAAAAATAGTTCAGAAAATCCTTCAATGTGGGCTGTATTGGTCCAATCTGTTCAAAGATTCATACGAGTTCTTTAAAGCATGTAACCGTTATCAGCTTTTAGGAAAAATTACTAAAAGAAATATGATGCCCTTACAACCAATCTTAGATATCGAGTTTTTTGATCTGTGAGGAATATATTTCATGGAACCATTTTCAAACTCTAGAAGAACATACATATAGCAGTACAATCTCTAGTCTAAGTCGATGCTTGTAGCAGTTAATAAAATTCGATAAATGTGTTCTGATAAAACAAGCGAGAGTAAATGTGCAAAGAGGGTAGATTTAAGGGGTATATAAATAGAAAAACCTTAGATAAATTAAAACTTTCATAAGACCAAAATAAAAATAAAAATAAAAATAAAAGGAAGAAAGAAAAGGAAAACTATAGAAAAAAGAAACAATTGTGAAGAAAAAAAAAAAGCATGCGAAAAGAAATCCTTTTAAACATACTGACCGCCCTTATCCAGAACCCCCCTTCTAAAAGCACAAAACGGACGAACCCAAGAGGAGAGCAGGCAAGATCATAATCCCCTCCCTCATCTCTTTCGGGGGCTGGAAAAATGGCTTCCATATCCATGAACGGAACCCATCTCTGCTCTCTCGCCGCCCAATTCCAACGCAAGCCCCAAAAATTCCTCTCAAGATCCAACCACAATCTCACCCCCGTTTCCCCTTTCTCTCCAAAACCCACCCTCTCCCTCTCAAACCCTCATCTCCCCTTCAAACAACTCAACAACGCATCGCTCTCCGCCGCCGCCGCCGCCGCCGCCGGTGAGGTTGTTGAAACCCCGGAGCCAACCCAAAAAGAAGAAGAACAAACAGAGGTCACATACCCATCTCTCTGTTCCCCTTTTTAACTTCATTCTCACCTAATTTTAATGGGTCATTGCGAAATTGACAGGAAAGGGAGCTAGGAGTGGTGGTTAAGGGATTGGAGAAGCCAAGGCTTGTATTGAAGTTCATATGGATGGAGAAGAACATTGGGCTGGCATTGGACCAGGTGATACCGGGTTACGGTTCGGTTCCGTTGAGCCCATATTATTTCTGGCCCAGGAAGGATGCTTGGGAGGAGCTGAAGTCGAAGCTGGAGGAGAAGCCATGGATTTCGCAGAAGAGGATTATTATACTTCTTAATCAGGCCACTGATATCATCAACCTCTGGCAGCAGAGCGGTGGAAACCTGTAATTGTTTTCTTGAAGCTTCTTTCTTCTTTTTTTGTATGAGTAAATTGTCTCCTAATCGACACTACGCTTGTTTTTTCCCCCTTTTTTCAATGATCATAGTTTCATATTTTTCTTTTCTTGCTGGAATGGTACATTTTGCTTGCCTATTGATTAGAATAAATGCAGTAGATAGAAATCAACTACTTAAAATGCCCACCGCAGGTTTTAAAGGTGCCTTTAACCGCACCAAAATTTCAAAGTTGTGGTGAAGGTTGAGGGTTATAATTTAACACAGGTGGCCGGTGGTATTTGAAACTGGATTTCTCTGATACCGTATCAAGGTTGCTTCCACGACACCAAAACTCCAAAGTTGCAGTGAGGTTATGATATTATACTGTAAGAGTTTGCATCTTATTGCATATCTCGACAACTTTGAAATTTGTGCAGTCAAAGGCACCTTTAAAATTGGTCTATTAATATTTGGACATTTGAATCATCCAAATTTAACACTTATTATATATTTTATAACTTGCATTGATCCCCACTTTTTGCTCAAGATTGTCAGTAAATAATAGATGGTAGTGGTTGAGGAAGAGGCTTCTAGAATGTCTAACCGCAGCAGAGAGGATTTAAATATGGTTGTTACTACTTATTACCATGTGCATACATTGAATAGTCTTTGCACTTCTCCATTCACAGCCATCTAATAATTTTCAGACAACCATGTACTGATGTTTGGATAGTTGAATGGTTCATTTCTAATTCGCACATTTTATGTATTGATTCCTTTAACCCATGACAAATGACAATCATCCATTAAATAATAGACATTTCTGATTGTTAAAGAGGGCTTTCTACTGTCTAACCACAATGAAAAGTAATTTGAATCTAGCTGCTACTACAATGTGCATACAGTATGTATCTTTAATCCGTTGACTCCCTTTTCTGATGCTACAGTTTTATTGGTAGTTCTAGTAATTTAGCTTGTATTTGTGATAATTAACCATTTTGTTGTTTTAGTTCAAATGCTGTGTGGTTCATGTGTCTGTAGTAGAGTCCTCACTCATCTGAATTCCTCGTTCCAACATATACTTGGAAGTCAGACTTTACTTCATTGATTTATTTTGGTTCTACTTGTATTCTAGAAATGATGGCGCGTTTAGTTGTATATTACTTGTCTAAGTGAAGTTATTTTTTGGGGTTGTTCTATCTACATCTACTTCTATTTCACTTGTCTTTCAATTTATTACACTTCTAAATAGTTGTTATTTGTCTCTGATCTGCATTTTAGTTTTCTGACAAATGGCGTGTTCTCTATTTATGTGCTCCCAGTTTCTGTTCTAGGATAACATGCCTTGCCCATCCTTTCTTATATAAACATACTGGCTGCAGATGACATATATTCTATTTATTAGAACATTCATTGGTGCTGATTATAATCTTCTAGTACTACTTTCAGCGAAGTTTGAGCCTATGCCCCTAAATTGTAGGATTGAAATCATTGTTTGGAAGGGATTTCCTTAAAAAATTAGTTGTGCATCATTTTATTTTGAACAATCACTTTCGCTCTCTTGTTCTCTACAATTCAAGAAATAAGAAGCTATAACTTAGTTCAAAAGTCCTAATTGGATATCATTGGAATGTCATCTTTTCTGCAAAAGTTTTTGATCTGTGAAAGATTTGGACTTTTATTCTGGCAATTCAACATTCCCATAAATACGGTTAGGTTTATGTATTGTGTCTGTATCTATTGCAAATATTCCCTTCTTCGGTTTCTATATAGTCTATTGGGCATAATTTGAAATCACACAAGTTCTTGTTATGTAGGTTAACCATTCAGTTGTGGTGTTGCACTGGATTGTTGTGATACTTTATTATTATTATTATCTTATTTCTTAAGTTTCTCACAGCGTACAAGTGTACCCCTTGTTAGTGTCAGGCAGATGCAACAGTTTGTGTTTTTGTGGATCATCATTTATATAAATGTTTCTCTGATGCAAACGTTTGTGTTTTTGTGGATCATCATATAAATGTTTGTCTCTGATGCAAACGTTTGTGTTTTTGTGGATCATCATATAAATGTTTGTCTCTGATGCAAACGTTTGTGTTTTTGTGGATCATCATATAAATGTGTCTCTGTGCATGCATGAGCGTTTAAGAATAATAGTGAGTTTTACTTGTTAGGGAGAGTGGTGATGACTTGAGACTTAAAGATGTTTGGTTTCTGAAAGATTGAAAACACAACTATAGTTGTAATTTGTAAAGGGCAAATGGAGTCAGGTTTTAGTTACTTATTTCGCGGCAGTTTTTTGCACTTGAGATAAAATGTCATACAGTGAATTTACTGACAACTCATTTTCTGGGTGAAAATCGGCATTTTATCACAATGGTAATTACGAAAAGGCTACAAACTGCAACATAACATACAGGTACAACTTCAACGGTTATTTACCATGGCAGCAGGTATAGTTAAAATTTTCCTGTACAGAGCATCCTGTAAGTGCGTATGGGCGAATACACGTCAGTAAGCATGGGTTCGGGGTGAGGATACGAGGGAGCATGTCAGGAGTCCTGTGCTTATGTTGGCCGATGCACATTAGCAAGCACGGGTGCGGGGCAAGGATACGACGGAGCATGTTATAGGTGATGTGCTTATGTTGGTTTTAAGTATGTCTATGCGAATCACATTGGTCTGTTTTTGTATGTTTTGTGTGTATATGCACATTGCTGGCTGCTGGTATGCTAATTTCTGCTGCTTCCACGAGCATTATTTCGTCTTCCATACGACCATTTTGAGAAATCTGGATCAGTCGTTTCTTGGATTCTGTACCTAATATCAGCAATAATAAGGTTTTTTAGTATAAGGCTTCGACCCATGTTCTCAGTCGAGCTACGTTTATTAGTTGTACACCATGGCTTTATTCAAGCAGGTCCCCTGAGTTTTCAGAAACTTAAGAGAAGAAAGAAAAATAAATTGGGAGAGTCGAAAATAAGGACATCTATGCTCGTAATTTTAATGGATAACAAAATTGATAATAACGCTGCAGATAGCTCTTTCTACATCATAAAAGTCGGAAAATACGAAAATACACAACTTTTGTGTAGCCACCCTCTTATGATTAAAGCATTAATTGTCCTCCGTTAAAAATGGGAAATCCTATGAGCAGCCCAAGACAGTTGGGAGAAATCCAAAGAAGCTCCCTGGTATTGTAGCCATTTGTAAGCTTAATTGGAGCTACAACCTCTGTACCATGATAATGCAGTTATTTGTATGACATTGTTTTATTTGTGTGGTTGATGGTGTGTCCCTAGCATTATTCTATTTGTATCCCATAAATTGTTTTACTAGAACTTTGCTACTTCTGAACTTCTAATGACATTGTTTCCCTAATCGTTGAGATGTCTGGTGGGAACGATGATAAATTACATTGTCTTAATTTAACGGGGGAAAAAGATAAACAGCGCTCCAAATTAAGCACAAAAATGTAACATGGCTTGATTTTCATACATGTAAGTATTAGAGCAACTCCAATGGTTTGCAGCCTCCCCAAAGAATATACTTCTCTATATTCTCTTTTAGAGGAGGGGCATTCCAACCACTCTCTTCTATATGAAACTTCATTTGTAAAATATATATTATTAAATGATTATTTCTATAATACTTTAAATGGTTTTGAAAATATGAAAAAAAATATAAAATGATAAAAAATTTATATGAATTAATTTAAAATATAAAATAAATTATAAATCAATACTAAAATTTTAATATATATATAATCATATATTTAAATAAAATTAATTATCTTTAATGAATTGATAATAAGAAATAGATAAGAGCTTTTAAATTTTAAAAACCAGAAAATATAGCATAATATTGTAAGCGTCTAAAAATGCCTGTAGGTTCCTGAATACGGCTCGAGACGAAGAGGAGGCGATAAATGTCATCATCCAAGTCGAGAAAGTTTATCCGAGCGGCCCGCGTATTCATCGGCCATCGTCAAGTAGCTCGTACGCTCAATAGTCACCGGAACGGCGAACCAAACGTCCCGTGCGCTCACCGACAATTCCGCGCACTCACCACCTAGTTCCAAGCATCCCGCGTACTCACAAGCCACCGTCAAGCGATCCGCGCGTTCACGAAATGCACGAAGCGAATCGAGGAAGTGAACCGGTCGGCGAAACAATGAAATGCACATAAACGACAGAACGTGTCAAATCCAAGAATGCCTCTGGCGGCCGGATCGCGTCAAAACGATCCGGTCGAGCCAGTGGCTCGGCCTTGGGCCGAGCCACCATTTGGCGGCTCCGCCATGGTCGAGCACCAAGCGGCAGTTCGGCCAGAATCAGTTTTTTCTGTTCTTTTTATGGATTCTTTCGGGATTTGAGTGTTCCTGGACGTTCTAACTGATCTGATACTGTGGATGTATAGTTGTTAACTGAAAATAAAGAGAAATCCATCAGTCTCATCCAAATAACCGCATCCGAGGCCTATAAATATGAGCCAAAGGCCTTCATTTTATCGATCTGGAAATCAAGAGGACGAAGTGCTGTCAAATTGGAGATTGGAGCACGAATTTCAGAGAGTTAGCAGATCATGGCGGAGTTCTTCAACAAAGTGAGAGTTCGAGAGATCTGAGACTCATTCCTTATTCCTTCGGATTTAACCTTAGTCTTGAATCTCGAGAAGAGCCGTGATTTTGCTTAGTAAAAATCACCGCTACTGCAATTACTTCCTTCGTGAAGTAAGAACATTGATTATCCAACTTCTGCTAACCGGATATGATCCGTAGGCGGTCCACGGATAAACCCCGGCACTGGCAACGATCCCCCACAAGCAATAGGCGATAAACATCTATTGCGTGTAGTTTGAGAGAAAGTTGTAATTTTCGATTTAAAGTCTTATAAAAAGGCTATTTTTTTAAGTTTATTGTAAGCGTTCAAAGTTGTAATGGACTCATCAAAGAAATTAATTTTCCGATCAAACACGCTGGCGACCACAGTGGGAGTTTAGTGTTTTATCACTATGTTTGTAATGATCGGGTTATCCCTAAGAAAATTATATGTATTATTCTTCCGGGAACTTCCCATTACATAAATCATCCACCCCCAGCTTCCTTTGCGGAACTGAGTCTGACATTGTACTCAATTACATGACCGGGTTATCCTTAAGAATATTACGTATAAAAATTCTCCAGGAACTTCTCGTCAAAGGTAGGAAACAGTTTAGACTCATATACCTATTGGAGTATTGAGAAACAGTTTATACTCGTATACTCTTCGGAGTGTCAGAAGGAGCAGTTTATACTCTTATACTTGTCGGAGTCTTCATTCGATTTAATTGAGCGTTATGACGCCGGCTTCAACCAAGGTTTGGGTGCTATTCTTGAGAGCGAAACAAGCCTTGGTAGGATGAAGGATCCTCCTATGGTACGCACAGTACTTTGGATCCGTAGTATTGTCAGCTTCCTCTTGATCTACGGATCCGAAGTACTGTGGTCGCCAGCATGTTTGGGTCGGAAATTGCTATTTTTATTATCACCGAATCTATTACAACTTTAGCCGTTACAATAAACTCAAATAAATAAAAAGTTGATCTTTTTTATAAGATCTTCTTACACAATGAAAATATAAGATTACAATTCCTTCAAACAACACACAATAGACGTTTATCGCCCGGTCATTACAAACATAGTGATAAACACTCAACTCCCACTGTGATTTTTGAATACTCTTTTGCTGAGACGAGATTCGATCACTTTGTTGGATCAATTTTCCCTCACAAAACTCTCATTGGTGTTTGACGACTCACAATCTCCACCACAAAATCCCCCACCCATCAGACTAATTGATGGTAGGACCACCAAAATTCCTTTCGGTTGAATCCACTAAAACTTCTGATGCATTAGTGCACTCAACATTCCCATTATTAAATTCCAGACATAGTACTTGGAATTTCAACATCTTGATCATTGACGACTGTCAAACCCCTCCGTGTTAAGTATTTGTCACTTAACACCAGGAACCTCTTTGAGTGATTTATACGAGTCAACACTCCCACTATGATTTGTACTCCCACTCTCACTGTCTACCTGGTCAAACCTTTCTACGGTTAGGACCACAATCAAAATCCCCTCTCGATTCCTTCAATGAACGAGAGGTCCACAAATCGAGTGATCAAACCTATAAAAGTTAGGGTCATCTCACACTCCCACTCTCACTTGGTCAAACCTTCCTACAGTTAGGACCACAGTCAAAATCCCCTCTCGATTCCTTCAATGAACGAGATGTCCACTTTCAAATCGAGTGATTAAACATTCCTACAGTTAGGATCACATTAAACTCCCGCTTGGTACAGTAAGGACCAAAACCATAATTTACTCTCGATAAACGAGAAATCCATCTTTAGTTCAGTAATCAAACCTTCCGACAGTTAGGGTTATCCGAATTTTTTTGATTCTCGGAGTAGATATCACACTCTTAGTTTCACCTTCCCGGATTCTTGAAGTGGAGATCCCACTTTAAGTTTCCTTTTGTAACTGGAGATAGAATATAAAATTCTTCATCTTCAGATTTGAGAGATAGAATATAAAATTCTTCCTCTCTCGTATAGGGTTCGTCTTTGCCCCAAGAGAAGACACCACTTTTTTAACTCCTAAAATCTGTGCCTCACACGCACGGAGAATTTTATCCCGAATTCTGAGCAGGGATAGGTCAACGCCTAACACGTGTTGCTGGTTTAGTCTTTCACCGATTGAAAAAGTTACCAGAATACTAATCTGGGGTATTTTATCCCTAAGCCTGAGTAGGGATAAGTCAGCGCCTAATACATGTTGCCGGTTTAGTCTTTCACCGACTGAAGAAGACACCATAATCCAAATCTGGGAAATTTTATCCTGAAGCCTAAATTGGGATAAGTCAGTGCCTAACACGTGTTACCGGTTAGTCATTGATCGTAAAAAGAACAAAAGCCCACATATTCGATATTGTGGCAGGCCGTTATTAATAACGCCAAAATCCACGCCTTACACGCGCGGGGAACTTTATCTCGATTCCTAAATAGAGATAAGTCTACGCCTAACACACGTTGTCAGTTTAGTCTTTCACCGAGTGAAGAAGACACCAGAATCCGAGTCTGGGGACTTTTATCCTGAATCCTAAGTAAGGATGAGTCAACGCCTAATACACATTGCCGGTTAGTCTATTCCCGTAAGAAAGATGAAGTTTACGTATTTAATATCGTAGCACTAAGAGAGTTAACTCTCTTAGCATAACATGCAGAGCGGACTTAAACAATCTGCATGCTATCCCGACTCGAACGGTAGTCGGTAAAGGCAAGCCAAATTCATTGATGGCTGAGGGTTTGCCAAAAATCTTAAGTCTACGTCTAACACACGTCGTCGGGTAGTCTATTCCCGTAAGAAAGATAAAGTCTACGTATTCAATATCGTAGCACTAAGGAAGTTAACTCTCTTAGCACAACATTACATGCGAAACGGACTTAAACAAGCCGCATGCTAGCCCGACTCAAACGGTAGTCGGTAAAGGCTTATCAAACCTGTTGATGGCTGAGGGTTTGCTAAAAATTCTATAAATGTGAGAATCATTGACGCACCAGCTCCATTAGTTGGTCTCATGACTTGAGGATCCTGTTAGCCCTTATGTTTTGATGATGTTTTACAACCACCATTATCGGTACTAATTGCTTATTGAGTGCAAATATAGTGAATTCATATATCAAGCATGTTAGTGCCACAAATAGAGGATTAGATGGAATATGCGCTACAACGATGATATCCAAAGGAGGAGGAGGCATAGTGATGAAGCAACATTATTTCAAGAACACCAAATTCAAATTAGAAGCTTCATCCAAACTCTAGCGATATCAACACTCAAGGATTACATTTTCGTGAGGATATTAGCTAGGTTTCTTATTCTCTCTAGTGCTAAAATGTAGGCAAATAGTTTAGATTTCATCTGAAGCTATTGGGATATCAACACACACGTTTTCATACTTATAGTTTTGATCGTATTTCACAAAATACTATTTTTCACAAGTATGAGGACCTATTTGCAAAATTCTTTTTTCCAAACAGTTTGTTTTTAGTATTAAAAATATTTTACAAAGTTTTGTAATTTTCAGAGGTCAAATAAATATTTTACAAATATTTTAAACTGAGTCAAAACATGTTTTTTTTAGTGTATCAGTTTGCAGTCGACCGCCACGGTCGACCGCGCCTGAGCTCACTCGTCAGTGGGCAGCAGAAACTTTCACGGTCGACCGCCACGGTCGATCGTGAGCAAAAAATTTTCCACGGTCGACCGCGAAACTCTCTGGAGTTTTGTTAAGTTTCTGACCTGTCTTGCGGTCGACCGCGAAAATTCACGGTCGATCGCCGATTTGTTTTAACGGTAATATTAGTACTTTTTCAGCACCGCTCAATATAGATTTCAGCGACGATTATTTCCAGATTTTGGAGGATTAAGGGTATGGGTTTAAACAGCTGGCTTCTTCTATGTAAACTCAACCTCTTCTTCTTCCTCCTCAGTGGCCCAGCTCTTTCAAAATATTCTGAGAACTGTTTTTCACAGAGCTTAAATTTCAAACCTGTTTTCTGAGCTTTTGTGTTTCACATCCCAGCTTCAGTGTGATCTTCTCTTTGCCATAGGGACATTGTAAAGAGAGGGTTATTACACCATTTCTACTGTTTTGAGAGTTTGATCTTGTGTAGATCAATTGTGTGGGAGTGTGATCTAGTGAGATCAATTGTGTAGTGTGAGATCGTGAGGGGATCGCTGTGTAGACGAAGTTTCGGCTTCCAAATCGGGTTGTGTAGTGGATTTTTCCTCGAGAGTGGGGAGCGGGGACGTAGGTCAGCGGACCGAACCTCGTTAATGCATGGCGCGTCACAGGATAACGATTCCTAACCTTATCTCCTCTATTTTGATTGCATTTGGATATTGTGTCTTGCTTGTCTTAATTTTATTATATAATTATAGCCTCTTGACCCTAATCACCCCCCCTCTAGGGTCCAACAATTGATATCAGAGTTTGGTCTCTATATTAGTTTTTGGTTTAATCACCTTAGAGAAAAGATCCTATGGGGCTTCATTGAATGTGCATATGCTAGAAGGACAATCCACCACTAGACCACCTCTTTTCACCGGTAGTAATTTTGCTTATTGGAAGGCTAGGATGAGGATTTACCTTCATTGCATTGACCTTGACATCCTAGAACTCATAGAAAAAAAATATGTAGAAAAGCCCAAAGTTGGGACTATGACCGATGGAGAAAGGTACTAAGCTAATCTCAATGCTAAGGCTATGAACGCCTTAATTTGTGGTCTTTCCCCAAATGAATACAATAGGGTTTCAACGTGTGCTACTGCATACGAAATATGAGTGAAATTGTGTATCACACACGAAGGAACCCCCCCCCCCCCAAGTTAAGGAATCCAAGATTAGCGGCCTTATGCATGAATATGAGTTATTTCAAATGCTTCCAAATGAATCAATTGATGCTATGTTTTCCCGCTTCACTAACATTATCAATGAATTGTATGGTCTTGATAAGAAATTGACTATTCAAGAAACGAACTACAAGATTCTTCGTTCATTGACTCCGATGTGGGAACCCAAGGCGACGGCAATAGAAGAAGCTCATGACCTTACCACTCTACCTCTTGATGGCCTCATCGGCAAGCTCAAGGTCCATGAGAAAAAGCTCAAGGGAAAGGAGAAGGAGGAAGTGCCCTCACGGGAAGTTGAGGAGCCATCACCAAAATTGAAGACCATAGCTCTCAAAGGGGCTAGTGATAACTCCTTTTCATCATCGGATAGTGAAGTTGATTTTTCTAGAGAAGTGGCTCATCTCTCTAGAAGAATTTCTAGACTCATAAAAATGAA
Organism: Asparagus kiusianus; assembly: GCA_022839385.1. NCBI lineage: Eukaryota > Viridiplantae > Streptophyta > Magnoliopsida > Asparagales > Asparagaceae > Asparagus > Asparagus kiusianus. The sequence continues at coordinate 93,799 of BQKN01062903.1, forward strand.
TAAGAAATTTAACCCCCGATCTAACAACAAATTTTTCTCACGTGTAGGAAAATGTTTTGAATGCAATGAACCGGGCCATATCGCTAAGGATTGCCCAATGCTCAAGGAGAAGTACATGAAATACAAGAAGAAGAAGGCCATGTATGCCGGATGGGAGGAATCCGAACCAAGTGATTCGGATAGTAATGAAGAAGGAGCTAAACTTGCTCTTCATGATCCCAACGTTTGCTTTATGGCTCTTGAACATGAGGTAATATCCGACACTGAGAGTGGATCATTTTACATGCAATGTGATCTAGCTACGGCTCTAGAAGAATTGAACTTTGAATTTAAAAGAATATCAAAAGAATTTTCTTCTTTTAAAAAGTTGCATGCTTCTTGTGATATTAAGCTAGAACAATTACAAACCTCTCTTGCATTAAAAGATGAATTGCTAGGAGATCTTGATTTTGAAAACAAGCAATTAAGATCTAAGATTGAGAGACTTGAAATTGAAAATGGTAGGATTAGACCCACTCATGCTTATGCTAATAATTATCATCATGGTAGAAATAGATTTCATAGATCTCATGCTCATACACACAAGAGAAATTTTGTGTGCACATATTGTATGAAGCATGGACACATCTCTATTCATTGTAGGATTAAAGACAACCATGATTTTTATGGAATGATATGGGTACCCAAAGGTACCAAGATTACTAACCACCAATGACCCAAGACTTGGGTACCTAAAGTTACTACATCTTCCTCTCTTGTAGGGAACATCACGGCAACGACGTAGAGAGATGTGATACCTTGATAGTGGTTGCTCTCACCATATGACGGGCAACAAAGAGTTATTTGTAACCCTATCAAGGATTGAAGGAGGTAGTGTCTCCTTCGGTGGTGGTGAGAAAGGTAAAATTGTTGGTATTGGCTCTATTGGTAAGAAACCCTCACCCGTTATAGAAGATGTTTATTTGGTAAATGGGTTGAATCATAATCTTCTTAGCATTAGCCAATTAAGTGACAAAGGTTTTGATATTTCTTTTAAACCGGATAAATGCATTATTAGTATGAATGAAAAATTTGTTTTTGTTGCTAATCGCAAATCTAATGTGTACATTTTTGAGATGAATGAATTAGTGAACCAAGATGTGAAGTTCCTTGCGGCAATTGATGAAAACCCTTGGATTTGGCATAGGAGGTTTGGACATGCGAACATGGAATTAATATCAAAATTGTCCAAGAGGAATCTTGTAAAAGGGTTACCTAACTTGCACTTCATCAAAGATGCCATATGTGAAGATTGTGCCAAAGGTAAACAAACAAAATCTTCTTTCAAATCCATCAATGAGGTATCAACTTCTAAACTCTTGCAATTACTTCATCTTGATTTATTTAGTCCTATACGTGTTACCTCTCTTGGAGGCAAACACTATGTATTTGTGATTATTGATGATTTTTCTCGGTTTACATGGACAATATTTCTTGCAAACAAAAGTGATTGTTTTGAAGAGTTTTCTAAGTATGTCAAAAGAATTGAAAATGAAAAAGATTTGAAAGTTGTTAAAATAAGAAGTGATCATGGTGGTGAATTTCAAAATGATTTTTTCTATGAATTTTGTGCTCATCATGGTATAACTCACATGTTTTCCGCTCCTAGAACACCACAACAAAATGGTGTTGTTGAACGAAAAAATCGCACCATACAAGAGATGGCACGCACTATGCTAAATTTATTTGATATGCCAAAATATTTTTGGGCGGAAGCCGTCAATACGGCTTGTCATGTTTTAAATCGTGTTTTAAATAGACCAAAGCTTAAGAAAACTCCTTATGAACTATTTTGTGGAAAAACTCATTTTATTGGTTATTTTCGTATCTTTGGTTGTAAATGTTTTATTTTAAATATAAACGATCATCATGACAAATTTGATTCCAAAATTGATGTTGGTATTTTCTTAGGCTATGCACCTCGAAGTAAGGCTTATAGGGCCTTCAACAAATGAACTCTCGTTGTTAAAGAATCTATAAACGTTACTTTTGATGAGACTAATGTTGGTTCTCAAGTTGTTTTACCTAGGAAAGATGATGATGATGATGTTGAAGGAGGATTGGACCTTATACAAATCAATAATACACCCTCTATAGAAGATCAAAAGGATGTGGATAGCTCCAATGCTTATGAACAAGTTGAACTTCCTAAAGCTTGAAAATTCACATCAAACCATCCAAAGGAACAAATAATTAGGAGCCCTTTAAAAGAAGATGTTACTCGCTCAAAAGCTTTGAGTGAGTGTGGTGATGTTGCTTTCTTATCTCAACTAGAGCCTAAAAAGATTAATGATGCTTTAAGTGATGAATTTTGGGTTTTGGCTATGCATGATGAACTAAACAATTTTAAAAGAAATGATGTTTAGAAACTAGTCCTAGACCTAACAATGCTAGTGTTATTGGTACAAAATGGGTTTTTATAAACAAACTTGATGAACATGGCATTGTTACTAGAAATAAAGCTCGTTTGGTTGCCCAAGGATACAATCAAGAGGAGGGCATAGACTATAATAAAACCTTTGCACCGGATGCAAGGTTGGAATCTATTAGGATGTTTTTGGCATTTGCTAGCTTTAAAAATTTCAAATTATTTCAAATGGATGTTAAAAGTGCATTTTTAAATGGTTTTATAGAAGAGGAAGTATATGTTGAGCAACCCCCCGGTTTCATAGATCATGTTTTTTCTAATCATGTTTACCGGGTTCAAAAAGCTTTATATGGGTTAAAACAAGCTCCTAGAGCTTGGTATGCTCGCCTCTCTAGTTTTCTTGTTAAAAATAGTTTTTCAAAAGGAACAATTGATAACACTCTTTTTGTGAGAAAAAGGAAAAATGATTTTATTTTAGTTCAAATATATGTTGATGATATCATTTTCGGTGCTACTAATGAATCTTTGTGCAAGGAATTTTCTAAGGTTATGCAGGATCATTTTGAGATAAGTATGATGGGAGAGCTTACATTCTTTCTCAAGCTCCAAGTCAAGCAAACTAAGGATGAGATATTCATTTCTCAAAGCAAGTATGCTAAGGAATTAGTGAAGAAATTCAATTTGGAGAATTCTAAGTATGCGCCTACTCCCATGAGTACAAGTGTGAAGCTTGATGCGGATGAAAGTGGTGAGGACGTGGACCAAAAACTATACTGAGGTATGATAGGTAGTCTTCTTTATCTCACCGCTAGTAGACCCGATATCATGTTTAGTGTGTGTGCATGTGCACGTTTTTAAGCTTCTCCTAAGGCATCTCATTTAATTGCGGTTAAAATGATCATTAAGTATGTTAATGGAACTTTTAATCTTGGCTTATTTTATCAAAAAAGCACCTCTTTTGATTTATATGGTTTTTGTGATACCGACTTTGCCGGATGTAAGGTAGATCGTAAGAGTACGAGTGGAACATGCCAATTCTTAGGAAATTCACTTGTTTCTTGGGTTTCCAAGAAACAAAATTGCGTTGCATTGTCCACTATGGAAGCGGAATACATTGCCACCGGCTTATGTTGTGCTCAAGTTTTATGGATGAAACAAAGCTTGGTTGACTATGCTTTGATTTTTTAAAATATAAAAAATCTTTTGTGATAACACGAGTGCTATAAATATTTCCAAAAATTCGGTTTTGTATTCTAGAACCAAGCATATTGATGTGTGCCATCATTTCTTACGCGATCATGTAGAGAGACAAGATGTATCATTAGTGTTTGTTGACACAAAATCTCAATTAGCGGATATATTTACTAAGCCTCTTGGTGAGGATGATTTTTGTCGCATAAGAAATGGTTTGGGCTTATGCAATATGTGAAAGTTCTATTTGCTTGCTTGTTTAGTTGCATTTTATGCATGCATTTCTCTTTACCCTATTTTTGATGGTGACAAAGGGGGAGAGAAATCTTCTCATTTGTTGCACATACTTAGGGGGAGCTCATAGATAGGGGGAGCACCTATCTATAAGCTATATTTATTTTTGCTCTTTTATAATGGTTGGTTGTCATCATCAAAAAGGGGGATATTGTTAGCCCTTATATTTAGATGATGTTTTACAACTACCATTATCGGTACTAATTGCTTATTGAGTGCAAATATAGTGAATTCACATATCAAGCATGTTAGTGCCACAAATGGAGGATTGGATGGAATATGCGCTACAACGATGATATCCAAAGGAGGAGGAGGCATAGTGATGAAGCAACATTATTTCAAGAACACCAAATTCAAATTAGAAGCTTCATCCAAACTCTAGCGATGTGGATTACATTTTCGTGAGGATATTAGCTAGGTTTCTTTTTCTCTCTAGTGCTAAAATGTAGGCAAATAGTTTAGATTTTATCTGAAGCTATTGGGATATCAACACACACGTTTTCATACTTATAGTTTTGATCGTATTTCACAAAATACTATTTTTCACAAGTATGAGGACCTATTTACAAAATTCTTTTTCCAAACAGTTTGTTTTTGGTATTAAAAATATTTTACAAAGTTTCGTAATTTTCAGAGGTCAAATAAATATTTTACAAATATTTTAAACTGAGTCAAAACATGTTTTTTTAGTGTATCAGTTTGCGGTCGACCGCCACGGTCGACCGCGCCTGATCTCACTCGTCAGTGGACAGCAGAAACTTTCACGGTCGACCGTCGCGGTCGACCGTGAGCAAAAAATTCCCCACGGTCGACCGCAAAACTCTTTAGACTTTTGTTAAGTTTCTGACCTGTCTAGCGATCAACCACGAAAATTCACGGTCGATCGCCAATTTGTTTTAACGGTAATATTAGTACTTTTTCAGCGCCGCTCAGTACAGATTTCAGCGACGATTGTTTCCAGATTTTGAGGGATTAAGGGTATGGGTTTAAACAGCTGGCTTCTTCTATTTAAACTCAACCTCTTCTTCTTCCTCAGTGGCCCAGCTCTTTCAAAATATTCTGAGAACTGTTTTTCACAGAGCTTAAATTTCAAACCTGTTTTCTGAGCTTTTGTGTTTCACATCCCAGCTTCAGTGTGATCTTCTCTTTGCCATAGGGACATTGTAAAGAGAGGGTTATTACACCATTTCTACTGTTTTGAGAGTTTGATCTTGTGTAGATCAATTGTGTGGGAGTGTGATCTAGTGAGATCAACTATGTAGTGTGAGATCGTGAGGGGATCACTGTGTAGACGAAGTTTCGGCTTCCAAATCGGGTTGTGTAGTGGATTTCTCCTCGAGAGTGGGGAGTGGGGACGTAGGTCAGCGGACCGAACCTCGTTAACACATCGCGCGTCATAGGATAACGATTCCTAACCTTATCTCCTCTATTTTGATTGCATTTGGATATTGTGTCTTGCTTGTCTTAATTTTATTGCATAATTATAGCCTCTTGACCCTAATCACCCCCCCTCTAGGGTCCAACAGATCAATTGTTTATACATGCAGATGAATCAGCTTTAACAGTTGGTCCTGTAGCCCCACATTTGGGACCGTCACGCTCCAATGTCTTAAGAGCTTAAACTGTGTAAACTCTAGCAAACGTACGAGTATAAACTGTGTTAACGCTAGTCAGCGTATTACAGCAAAGGTTAATGCCGGTCAACGCAAAGGTCGATGTCGGTCAACGCATCGATGATTTCACCAAAATAAGGCTAAGGGAAGATTCCAGGTTAGGGGATGATTCTAGGGAGTTCAATCACATTCATATATGAATTCCCGATAAAGATAATCAGTTCAAAGTCAACTCAATCACAAGAGCTAAGTTTAGAAACTTACGTATCAACTTCAGTTCAAGATTTCGACAACGATTAGACGATAAACCAAGTGCCGGAAGAACTTCATCTATTCAACAAAATACTAAATAGACTGAAGCCTGAAGAATTCAAGAATTAAAGCCAGCTACCGGTCCTTTTACACCGACTGAAGGTGGGGGCTATCATATCCAAAGCATTCCAGACTCCTCTATAAAAGAATGAGTATGAAATACTTTGGAGGGGGTATCTGTAGGCATCTAAAAAAGCCTATAGGTATCCGCACACAGCTCGAGACAAAGAGAAGGCGATGAATACCATTATCCAAGTCGAAAGAGAATGTCCAAGTCAAAGAGGATCATCTAATGCCGACAAGCGCATGAAGCGAATCGGCGAAACGTTGATGACGTGGCGACGAACCACCAGAACGGCCAACGCCATGTAGCCGCGTGCTCATCAGCCAACTCCAAATGATCTGTACGCTCATCGGCTAGCTCTAAGTAGCCAACATATTCACCGGTCACCTCCAACTTAACGAAATGTATAATGTGAATCAGTGAAGCGAATGAGTCAACGTAACACACGAAATGGCAAAACAACCCAGCTAGGAGTTGTGTTTTACCCAAAAGGGACGAAATACCATGTGTGACTCGCACATATCATGTGTGTCTTAGCTATTGGAAGTTGTATATCTCTTCTCCAGCTTTCCTACGCATCTTGAATCACCTCATTCCGATATCGGACGGGAGAGTTAGAGCCAAAATACCCGAGGACGTACGAACTGGCTCGCACAGTGCTGAGCCACCAATTGAACAAAACACCATATGTGACTTGCACATACCATGGATGTCTTAGCTATTGGAAGTTGTAGATCTCTTCTCTAGATTTCCAACGCATCTTGAATCACCTTATTTCGAGATCGGACGAGAGAGTTAGAGCCAAAGTATTCGAGGATGTACGAACTGGCTCGTACAGTGCCAAACCACCAATTGAACAAAATACCATGTATGACTCGCACATATTATGGGTGGCTCGGCTATTAGAAGTTGTGGATATCCTCTCCAGATTTCCAACGCATCTTGAATCACCTCATTCCGAGATTGGACGTGAGAGTTAGAGCCAAAATACCCGATAACGTACGAACTGGCTCGCACAGTGCCGAGCCACCATTTGGTGGCTCGCACAAAGAACTGATATTTTAGCTATGATATGATTTGATTTTAGATAAACTCAAAAGATAAAAGTTGTAGGTCTCTTTGTCAGCTTTCTAATTCATCTTGAATCGCCTCATTCCAAGATCAGACGAGAGAGTTAGAGTCAAAATACTAAAGGTGGTGCAAACGGGCTCCGCCAAGGCCGAGCCACCAATTGGTGGCTCGGACCAGGCCGAGCCACCACTTGGTGGCTCGGCCAAGGCTGAGCAACCAAGTGGTAGTTCGACCCGGTTTGTGCCCAGTTCAGTTCAGGTCGCACCCGGTTTGATTCGTTTAAAACTGGTTCGGCAGATTTCATTCGAAAACACGTTTTGACGGTTTTCGACGGATTTTCACAAGATTTCTTCTGCTCCAGAGGTTCCCAACTACCTTGATATCATCTCTACACATGGTTAGACAGTTGTCAAATGAGGATAAGGCTAAATCCATCGTTCTTATCAGAAAACCTCCCAACCGAAGCCTATAAATACAGGCCTAGGGGCTCATTTCACGGGCTGGACATCAAGAGGACGAAACACTGCCGAAGTAGAGAGTGGAGCCACGAATTTATAGCGAGGGTTAGCAGATCTTGGAAAATTCCTGTGCATAAAGAGTAGAGTTCGAGAGATCTGAGACCTGTCCCCTATTCCTCCGGATTTAAGCTTGGTCTTAAATTTCGAGAAGAGCCGTGATCTCGCTTGGTCGAGATTACCACTGCTGCGATTACTTCCTTCATAAAGTAAGAGCTTTGATCAACTTAATCTGTCAACCAGATCTGATCCATAGCGGTCCACGGATATTAATATCCCGACACAGGCAAAGATCCCACGCAAACAACAGGCGATAAACGTCTGTTGTGTGTTGTTTGAAGGAATTGTAATCTTATATTTTCATTGTGTAAGAAGATCTTATAAAAAGATCAACTTTTTATTTATTTGAGTTTATTGTAACGGCTAAAGTTGTAATAGATTCAATAACAATGAAAATAGCAATTTCCGACCCAAACACGTTGGCGACCACAGTGGGAGCCGACAGCCTTTCTGTAAAGGCTGATGTGTCGTAACCTTGGATTCTCATCCCGGTTGAAGAAGAGGTCGAATATGAGTTCGACCAACAAAAGTATAAGGAGTATTTGTCCTCCCCCTCCAAATCCACCTCTCCTCACAAGTCCAGGAAGGTTCACTGGTCTTCAGATTTGAAGACCCAAGAAGATCTCCCCGCCACTACTGCAATCGTGGCTCGCAATGTCCCGCCGGCATCTGACGAGGCCGACATCGCAGATCTGAACTCCTTGGGCGAGGAGTTGACTACTGATAACATGCCCGTTCTATCAAAGAGAGCACGTCAGAGACGGTGACAATGCCTTGCGTGCCAGCTGGCCAAGGCCTTAGAACCAGTTGACGGAATCCGCTATGAAGCGGATCTGAAGTCTAGGAGGCGCCAAGAACCGCAATAGCGGGTAGCCAACTCCAACAACTCAACCACGAATGAATGAATCCGCGTCAAAAGGACGCGTTCAACTCTTGAAGAAAGGATCCAGAAGCGCCGCGTGTTACTCGCGCATGCGCGAGCTCTGATGTAATAAGCGTAGAAATTAAAACAAGAAGAAGTGGTCAAGAAACTACCAAGATCACGCCGAGTCTGGAGGCCAAAGTCCAAACCGGCATCAAAAATAACCCAAACGGTGCCCGAAGGCATGAAAAAAACCAAAAAATCAATTACTGGCTCGGTCAGAACCGAGCCACCAAATGGTGGCTCGGCCAGAACCGAGCCACCAAATGGTGGCTCAGCCAAGACCGAGCCACCAAAGGGTGGTTCGTACAAATCTTGAACCGGTTCGGTCCGTTTCGCTGCTGGTTCACTTCATACAGTCCCGTCTGAATTTTCGACGACCTCTATTGCTATTCTATCAAGTTCCACACCTCCTGTGGAGATCCGCGACAGTGTGGATTTAGCCCATTTTAAGATGACCATCAAAGATCGCCTTGGCCCATCACACGATGATCAAGGCAAAGCTCCAGTTAAAGCGCGCTCAAGCCCGTTGAACGGAGCCTGAAGAGTTTTTTAGGCTGGAGGTCGTGGTCGTCCTCCTAAGCAGTGGAGGAGAACGCATAACGAGAAAAGTCCTATAACTGAACGTATTGAACTACGTGTCGAAGTCCAGGAGCCTGTTGAAAGCCTACATTCACGAAAACATAGTCTCAGACACGCGACTCCGGAAGACGCTAACAAAGCATTGAATTCTCAAAAGGGAACGTACTCGTCAGACGAGGATGTTACACCTAGGGACTCGTGTCAACACACGATAGGTTGCTCTGGTCATCCGACCGATGAGTTGTACCATCGGGCCCGAGGTACGAACAGGTCTCGAAGAAGGAATAATCAAGAACCGAACTCCCATTGTCCGTGTTCCAAAATTATTAAGGTGGTGTTGTCAGAATGTTGCTGTTCCAAGGCTGCCCCGGAGAGAGTTTCAGTGTTTGAAAGAATCTCCACCAGAATATCCGAATCCAAACCAAGGCGTTTCCGCAAGAAGAGAGCTACTCCTCAAGATGATGAATATCCAGAAGTATTTGTCAATATGACTGGTAGAGGGAAATCAACACGACTCTTTAGACCTAACCAGTTTTCAGAAGTATCCCAACGGATAACTCGGTTACAATCAGAAACCAGTAGAAGAAAGAATTATCAGAGGATACAAAGGGGACTACCCTCAGATGACGAAACGTCGGATGCTTGCTCAGATGCCTTCTCAGCTATGGCTTCTGATGATACGGCGTCAAGCATAGGACAATCTTATGAGTCGTTCATGATCAACGCAGAGCAGATGAATAAAATTCTTAAGGACGCTTTAACTAAGCAGAGGGACAATTTCAAATTTGAAATGGAAATGGCTATGCAGCAAATGAGGGAGATGCATGACCAACAAATCGCTGTACTGACAAACCAACAGGGTGATTCTAGCCGTCGAAATAATCCCAACCAAGTTGATAATGATCAGGAAGTGGAAGAGAATGCCAACATGAACACCCCTTCCATTGACAACAATACTGGGGGTGGTCCCTCGGGTGATAACAATACGAAGGAGGACCATGTTACCTCTCCCTGAAATCGCCCGAAGAAAGATATGAGTGAGGATAAGAAGATGAGAGATTTGGAGAGCAAAATCAATGCATTGATGAGTGCTCAGGAAGTAAAAAGGTCTGGAATACCGTGCCCATACCCAAGAGTGGGAGTTAATCCCGTATCCGGCAAAGTTCAATTTAATCAACTTCACGCCGTTTTATGGAAAGGTTTCACCCACTCAGCATTTAATATACTTCAAGTCTCACTTGGGAATAATCTCCGGGAATGAACCTCTAATGTTACGGTCATTCGTCGGCACTCTTCACGGAGCAGCATTCGATTGGTATCGCTACCTCAAGCCAGGGAGTATTAGCAGTTAGGATGACATGGAGGATATGTTTCTTAAGAATTTCTTTGACGACAACACCAAGATCTCAATCGGAATGTTATTTGACGAGAAGCAAAAGGACGAAGATTTGGTGGAAAATTTCATCAAATGATTCCGGAACAAAGCCATGAATTGTAGGGATCCGATTAGCGAGGACTTCATCCTGTAGACTTGTCACAATAATCTTTCGTTGGATATCCTTGAAGCCATGGGAATGGCACCGTCTAAGACCTGGAAGGATTTAAAGGTCCGAGGGGAAAGAGCCGAATGTTTCCTCAAGAGGAAAAAGGCCGAGAGAGGTCAAACAGCAACACCAGCCCCACAACAGAATTTTGTTCCAAGGGGTAAAGGGAAAGCACAAGCGAATGTAGTGGACGCGAACCAAACATTCGAAGTGCAATCGCAACCGCAACAGCAGCAGCAGAAGGCACCTCAGTAATCACGATGGCAACAACAGCCTCAGAAACAGAAGGCTTTAGAACCGAAATTCTCGAAGGTCTACTCGTTCAAAGAAGACGAAGTTCCTAGTATTTTCAAATACCTTATAGAGAACAACAATATCAAGTTGCCTCCGATCCAAGATCAAGAAGACGCTAAGATGGTTAATGACCCAAAGTATTGCGCATTTCACAGAGTGATTCACCACCCTACCAAGTCATGCTACACCCTCAAAGAGAAAATCCAAGCTTTGATCGATGTGGGGGTGATTACCATGAAACAATCTAAGGAGAAGAAGGTGGGTGCGAATGCAGTATCAATCAGCTTCGGATCTGTCCCTCTGAATATGTTTCAGCCCGAGCCCGTGACGAAAGTTACGATGAACATCGTGAACGATGATCCTCACAAACAACATCAGAAAGGACTTGTGCTACATACAGCCCCGAAATGGCGAAATTCTCTGGGTTCATCCCGATCTGGTCAAAGATGAACAGTGGGTCGGATCACCATCCAAGAAGAAATCAAAAGACAAGGGAAAATCCTTTTACGGAGCCTCTGCTATTCCAGGAGAAGATGATAAAAGAATTCCTACTTTTCCACTTTTTGAAGATGAACAAGAAGTCTTTGCAACCCGGAGTGGAAATGAATATCACTTCAAGTATCCGGATGCTTCCGAGCAATTAGCTAAGTAGGGAATAACCAAAATCGTTCCCTCCAAGACATTAATGGAAATGGGAGTTATCACCACTCCCCCAACACCCGTAGTTGTGGAGATGACCCAACAAAAGCAAAAAGGTAAAGAACCCTTATACCAAGAGGGTTAGAACCCGAAGCAGTCTCGATTCAATCAACCGATTAGAGGAGACAAACTGGGAAGTTCGGGCGCTCCACCCTATTTTGATATTATAACACAATTAGCTAATATACCGGCTAGAATAATCCTATATAAGTTGTTGTGTCTTTCAAAGGACACAAGGGAAGCGTTACAAGAAGCCTTGGCCAATTCTGAAGTTTTCTTGACTCAGGTCAAGCCATATCCTGAAGAACCAGAACCGCTAGTCCAACATTGCAACCTAGCGGTGCACCATTTTCCCTGCATTCCTTTCACCAAAGAAGACATGCAGACGAATAATTCAAAGCATGACTGGCCCTTGTATTTCACCGGGCACATTGGCTCCAGCATTGTTAATCGGATCCAAGTCGATCCGAGTTCCACTGTCAGCATCATGCTACTCCGATTGATGTATAATCTTAGAATACCGGCTAGTAAGCTAGCCTCCACAGGCACTACGATCTACGAATTCAATACCAGTGGATCCAGACCATTGGGTAAAATCCGAGTGAAGTGTCAGAGTGGAGATTTGAAGTCGGAAGTCACGTGTTATGTGATTGACGCAGAGACTTCCTATAACCTACTGTTGGGTCGACCCTAGATCTACGGTAATGTTATAGTCCCCTCTACTCTTCATTAGTGTCTCAAATATGTGGACACCAATAACGAAGTCAAGACGGTGATCGCGGATAAGCAACCGTTTAAGGGGTTGAAAAATTATTTTACCGACTCCCTTCTCTACGGTGCCCAATCTGATACTGAACCATCGGCCCAAGGAACGGACAGCGGGGAAGAGCCTGATACCAAAGTTGGGTTTGATTATGATGGTGGTTTTGTACTTAACAATATTGTACCCATTATAATCAATCTTGATGATGAAGAGTCATCGGAAAGTAGTTGTAACTGGCAACTTGCCGAAGATATAATAATAAATGATGATTTAGAGTACTCATTGTGTCTTGATAATATCATGAAGGGGCTGTATGATAACCCCGACTTGTATATGCCACTTTAATCATTTTGCATGATGAAAAAGCAGGTACAGGATTCATTCAGAACGACACTTGTCATTCCTGCAAAGGCAGGAGGTGAAAAGGAAGTTATCTATGGTAAAAGAAGAGAATCTTCGATACCTGACTACTTTTTGGAAGAAGATAATGATGATGATAAACCCGCCCCTCATCTATTCAGGTATAACACAAAAGCACGTAATCTCATGGAGAGATACGGATATGACTTCGCACTTGGGGAAGGTCTTTGTTTTGGTCGAGGTCCGCGAGTTCCACCTCGTATGGCCTACGTACTAAAAGAGAAAGCCTGATGACTCTTATAGCCACCAAAGGGGTTTGGGCTATGTTTCCTCGTCCGACGAAGAATGTTGCTGGCAAGTCATTGATCAGATTGCTAATAAGGGCAAAGATGGATATTCTTCCAACTCTTCAGCCTGGGACTCCGACGCCAGTCTCGGAGAAATGTTCAAAAAGCTAATGTCGAACATGGCTACGGTTGATCCTGCTACAATAGAGGAAGACAATCAAATGCCAACTTAGGAAGACCCTTGGGTTCATCCCTTGAATATGCAGTACGGTGATAGGTTTGAACAAAGAGAACCTCCTACCGAAGATCAAGTAGTCCAGGTGAATATGGGTAATGAGGATAATCCGAAGCCAATATTCATTAGCGACAGCCTCCCGCCGGATGAGAAAGAAGAGTTGATCTCTCTCATTAGGGAGTACATCGATGTTTTCGCCTGGAATTATGAAGATATGCTAGGGCTCTATCCAAATGTAGCAATACATCGTCTCAATATTAAGTCGGATGTCAAACCCGTCAAATAACAACAAAGACGGTTTTGTCCGCAAATTATGGAGGTAATCGGGTCTGAAGTCAAAAAGCTTATCGACTCGGGTTTCGTCAGGGAGGAGCAATATTCCGAATGTCTTGCCAATATTATCCCAGTCCTTAAGAAGAACGAGAAAATTAGGATTTGTATCGACTTCAAAGATCTTAACACTGCCTGCCCAAAAGACGATTTTCCTCTTCCTATCATAAATGTTATCATCGATAATACGTGTGGATTCGAGAGAATGTCTTTTATGGACGGATTCTATGGTTATAATCAGATAAAGATGCACCCAGGTGATGAAAAGCATACCACGTTTAGGACACCCCTCGGTGTTTTCTGTTACACGGTTATGCCCTTCGGCTTGAAGAACGCATGTGCCACCTATCAGAGAGCCATGTCAAAGATTTTCTAAGAGCACCTCCGAAAGACCGTCGAATGCTACGTGGACGATTTAGTCGTGTAAAGCTATGACAAAAATGATCACATCAAAGATTTGAAAACAATGTTCGATCTGATACGAACTCATCAATTGAAGATGAATCCTACCAAATTTTTTCTCGGAATATCCAGCGGTAAATTCCTTAGATTCGTCGTCACCACTAGGGGTATTCACATTGACCCTGACAAAGTGAAGGCGATTAACGAGCTACAAACCCCGAGAAACCTTAAGGAACTCAGAGGATTATAAGGACGGTTGGCTTATATCCGTCGTTTCATTGTAAACCTTTCAGGAAAATGTTAACCATTCTCTAGGCTTACAAAGAAAGGCGTATCATTTATATGGGATGATTCTTGCCAAAAACCATTCGAAGATATTAAAGAATATCTCTCAAAACCTCCAGTGCTCGTTGTACAGAAGTTGAGCAAACCATTCTTGATTTATGTCAAGGCGACGAGCCATTCGTTAAGTACATTACTTACACAAGACGACGATAACGGTCACGAACATGCAATATATTACTTGAGTCGGACCCTTGTGGGTGCCGAATCTCGATATCCAAAGATTAAAAGGGAGTGTCTCGCCTTAGTATACGCTATCCAAAAGATGCGACACTACTTGGTTGGGCAGACTATCTACGTCATCTCTAATGTTAACCCAGTCAGAATATTCATGACACAGCCTACTTTCATAAATTGGCGGTTAGCGAAATGGGCTTTACTTCTGTCCCAATACAACCTATATTTTAAATAACAAAAGTCGGTCAAGGAACAAGCTATTTGTGATCTCCTGGCAGGTAACCCAACTACGGGGACCGCCGAGGTATACGACGATCTGCCAGATGAAACCCACAAAGTCAAAGTAACTTCCCATCAACAGGTGTGGCGTTTGTACTTCGATGGTGCTTCTCGAGCAACTAATGTAGCAAGTACCCCTGGATGTTCTAAGATTTCTTCCGGAGTGGGAGTTGTCTTAGTTTCCCCAGGAAAACATGTGATGCCTCGAGCTTACTCGCTGACCGAGCCGTGCTCGAATAACGTAGCCGAGTATAATGTGCTACTTATCGAACTCAGCTTTGCTAAAGAGCTGGGGGTTGAATACCTCAAAGCTTTCGGTGACTCTCAACTGATAGTTAAATAAGTTCAGGGAGAATATAAGGTCAGAAATTAAGATTTGATACCGTACCATAAGGTGGCCGTTGAGATGGCAGAATCGTTTGAAGGATTCTTCATCGAATACATTCTACGCTTACAAAACGCGTACGCAGATGCGCTGGCAGCATTAGCCGTGTCCCTGGCGCAGCCTCCCGAAACATAATAGTTTGTAACGGTGAGAACTCACCAACTCGTCGTGCCAATCTACGATGTAGATAACAAAGAAGAGGATAGTAAAGAAATACATTCAACTAAAATTGAGTTCAAACCCCAAGATTGGCGTTTTCCTATCATAGACTATGTCCTGCATGAGATTTTACCAAAATATGCGAAGGAAAGAGATTCGATCCGACGGAGAGCATCGAGATTCTACTACAACACAGAGAGTCGAACGCTATATCGTAGGGGGTATGATGGTTTACTACTACGTTGTTTATCGACTAAAGAAGCGGAAGAAGTCCTTAAAGAGACACACGAAGGAGTTTTCGGCGCATACCAACCTAGTCCTAAACTTTATGACCGCATTAGAAGAATAGGATATTTCTGGCCCATCATAATCAAAGATGCAGTCACATATGCCCGAAAATGTCATGCATGTCAAGTGCACGCGAATTATATACACCAACCCCCAAAGCATCTGCATCCTTCGGCTACATCATGGCCTTTTGAGACTTGGGGAATAGATATTGTTGGTCCTATAAATCCCCCGTCAGTCAAAGGTGACCGATTCATTCTCGCAATTACCGATTACTTCTCCAAATAGGCTGAAGCGATTCTGCTCAGAGAAGTTAAGACAAGCAACGTTATCGCATTCATCAAGCACCATATTATCTACCGATATGGTATCCTAAGGTGGATCATACATGAAAATGATCCTCAGTTTATCAGTAATGCATTCATCAGATTTTGCGAGAAGTTTAAAATTCAAGACGTCTCGTCAACGGTTTATAATCCCACAGCAAACGGATTAGCTGAAACCTTTAACAAGACTATCATCAAGCTTCCATCAAAACTCATAAAGACTAACAAATGAGATTAGGATGATAAACTCGGTAAAGCACTATAGGCTTACCGCACCACAGTTCGCACGCCTACTGGCGCAACCCCATATTCTTTGGTGTACAGGTGTGAAGTCGTCCTCTCGTTGGAAATACAAATTCCATCTCTTCGAATCGCTCTCGTAACCCAGATGACGACCGAAGAACAACATCAGAAATATCTTGAAGAACTCAAAATGCTCGATGAGAAACGCTTGGAAGCTCAACAGCACATTGAATTCTACCAAGCCAGAATTTCTCGAGCTTTCGACAAGAAGGTTCGACCATAGAGTTTTAAAGAAGGAGATTTAGTGTTAACTGAAAGACGACCTATGATCCTTAATTCCAAAAAGAAAGGAAAATTTGAACCCAAATGGGAAAGGCCGTTCGTAGTAGAGACAGTCTACTCGAGTGGCGCATACCGCCTTATTACTAAAGAAGGCGACCGGCTTATGATACTATAAACTGCAAGTTCCTGAAAAAATACTACCCTTAGTATATTTAGGATAACCAATGTATCGGAAAGTTCCCAGAAGAATATTGCATGTGGTATTCTTAGGGATAACCCAGTTGCTATAAAAGTAATGAATAAGAAATCCACACTTGGACTCCGAATGTATTCAAAGTTGAAGCGTATTTTATTGTTGATATCGAATTCACCAATTCTCATGAATTCTTTTGCTGAAGTGAGATTTGACCTTTTTGATAGATCAATCTTTTCTCGCAAAATCCCCCACTGATCAAGTTAATTGACGGTGGGCCCCCTAAAATTTTAGCCTTTTTTACACAAAAAAACCTTCAAATTTCGACCAAAACCCCCCCTCAAATTTCCCCAAATTTGCACACAATACACATTCACAATTTTGGCCATATATATGTGCATGAAATTAAGAAAGTAGTGAAATCAAAGGTGAGGGAATCCAAGCTCAAATTTTCGGCCACCTCTCAACAAAAAAAAAATCAAGATTTGATTTTTTTCCCCAAATAAAAAAACTAGGGTTTTGGATTTTAAAGAATTTGAAGGAAGGGAATCAAATTGAAGTTATGAGGGGAGAGAAGTTCTTACCAAAGCTTGGAGAAGTGTTGATGATGAAGCCCAAGATCCTTCAAACCTAACTTGCCTTACTTGAAGCCTTGGAGAAGATGGGAGCTTGGAAGGAAGAAGATGAAAGCTTTGAGGCTTTGAAGAGAAATGGGTTAAAGGCTTTGAAGAAGAAGAGGATAGAATACTTGGTGTGGAGGAGTTCTTGATGTTAGGTCTCATGTTATGAACCTACATCTTCTAATCTTGTTTTGATGATTACAAACAATTCCTAATATTGTTTGTCTAGTGTTTATGTTTCTTATTAGGTATTCTAGACAAACAATGAGTTGGAGGATGGATGGATTGCGCCATAACGATCATATCTAATGGAGGTTGGCGGAATTATGGAATGAAGCATGCTATTCAAGTTAAAGATCCAAGATCTCGCTTCATCCGCAACGTGTACCAAGTCAAGCTTATTGAAGATTAAGATCGGCTTGGGTAATATAGTTTAGGATTTATATTATGTGTGTTAAGTACCTTAAGCTCAATATTATACACACACATTAAATTGGTTTTCATGTATATATATAGTTTCATATATACATATATGTTTGGTTTTCAGGTATATATATATATATATACATAGTTTTGAGTTTTCATGTTCATAAATATGAGATTACATATTTCATATTTATTATTGTGTTTTGGTTTAGCTATATAGATATGAAACAAATTTACATTCATATATATAATCATATGTTTCATACTCTATTGTGTTTTTGAAAATATTGCATAGAATATGCAATTTTATGAAAATATTGTTTTTCTAGGTTATAGACTTCATTACAACATTTTATACTTTTTATCAAGTCTATAAAATCAGTTTACAAAGTTTCAAAACTTAGTTTATGTCAAAACATCAAAATTCAAATATCTCATGTTCTCATGTTTTGTACATATTTGCAAAATAATGATATTTTAGTTTTGGGAAGTGATATTCCAAAAATTCCTTTTGTAACATGTTTATTATCATGTTTATAAACATTTCCCAAAGTTTTACATTTTTCTGAATTTATTTGATATTTTTAAACCCTGTTTTAAGTTGACATGCACTGTTTAAAACAGGCTGTGTGCATGTCATGAGTCGACTCATGAACAGTGTCGAGTCGACTCATAAACTGTTGTGTAGTTTGCATTTTGTTTCTGACGAGTCGACTCACAATATCATGAGTCGACCCATCAGGTTGAGTCGACTCATGCCTGTCATAAGTCGACTCATGAAGTGTTCTGAAATTTGGTTTTTGTTTCTGCTGAGTCGACCCATGACCTCATGAGTCGACCCATGCATGATGAGTCGACTCATGAATTTTATGAGTCGACCCATAAGCTGATTTTTACACTGTAACGGCTACTTATGAGTCGACTCATAAAAAGTACGAGTCGACTCATAACACTGTAACGGCTATATTTCCAGACTGTTTTGTTTTTGGGTTTTTGGTCTTTTTGCCTTGTTTTCTCTTGGCTTTGGGGTTCCTATAAATACCCCCACATATCCTCAGTTCAAAAAAAAAGAGAATGTTTTAACAAAGTTTTAACAAGGGTTTACGTTTTGTTTAAGTGTGTTTAAAAGCTTTTAAGCATTTACAAGAGTTTGGTTTTGTGGAGCAAATTTCACAAGAGCATATGGAGATCATCCTTTGGTGTTTGAGCATTCATTCTTCTCCCTCTCTCTTGTCATCTATAGAGAAGTTTCCTTAAACTCAATTCTAGCATTTTATAAGTTTGTTCTTAATTTCATAAGCTAGATTTTATATTGAGTTTATATTGTTTTATCTCTTTGTTCACACACAACCTATTGAGCTTATAGTATTTACATTCATAGTATATTTTGGGTTGTGGGGCTTGTGACTTAGAGTTGTGCTTAATTGAGTTCTCGCCTTGTATTAGAGAACAAATCTTTTGTTGTGAGCCTTCATTGTGAGATCACTTGTATTACACTAGTACACCAAGAGGAGTGTGTGGTGAGAGACGGGGTTGTCCCAAGAGTAGTGGCGTCGGTAGCCTAGAGAGAGGTGATAATTCCGAGCACTTGAGGGAGACACGGGCTAGAGACCAACACTTGAGGTGGTAGTTAGTGTAGTTACATTATGAGATTGTAGACGTTGATCGGTGAGCGTTGAAACCGATATTGTGTGGTGTAAGCGTTTTCGGGTGATCGTTGAAAACCCGGTGTGATAGTGGATTTCTCCCCGGGAGTGGGGAGCGGAGACGTAGGACGGAAGGTCCGAACTCCGTGATCATTTGTTTGTGTTTGAGTAGCATTGGCGTTCATTTATACTTGTGCTTATTGTTTATATCGCCTTCGTCAATTGCTTGTTTATATTCCCACTATCTTATTTTGTTTGTTTCACCCTTGTATTAGTTGTATATCCTTGCATATATATCTTGTCATATATCATACTTGCTAGGATATTTGTCAATAAGTTTTAATTTGGCATAAATCGGATTAGATTAGCATAAACCCTATTCACCCCCCCTCTAGGGTTCCTTCCTAGCGGCATTAGGGGACTTTCACTTGAATGGTTGGAACTCAAGGTAGAAGAGTTCTTAGCAAAGGCGGGGCGGAACTTCCTGTTGAAACCGAACAAAAGAGGAAAAGAAGAGGATGAAGTCGGGTTTTGTAATTGGGGATACTTGGTTGAACCAAACCCATATGAACTGAACCCAAATCTGATCAGAACCAACTCAAACCAGGTTGAACCGGACCGGACCAATCCTAGTTTGTTGATTCGCACGCGTGTGAGCCGCGAAATGTGGGCTCGCGCGTGTGGAGGGATCCGGGGATAATTCATATGCATTTTGAATTCTTTTAGGAAATAAAACTAAAGATGCTTATATTTTTATCTTAGAATTTGAGAAAGTGTGCATTATGATTAAAATGAGAGAATTAACTGAAGATACGATCAAACTCAGATTTATTCTATTTGCTTTCAAGGATAATGCCAAAAAATGGCTGTATAGCTTACCCACAAATCCCGTCTCAACTTAGGATGAATTTTTCACCATTTTTCTTAAGAAAATTTTCCCAATTCATAAAACTGTAAAGCTTAAAAATAGCATTCAAAACTTTAAAATTGTCCCATGGGAGCCATTCTGGAAGTACTTTGATAGATTTAAGGATCTTCTTATCCAATATCCTCACCACAGTCTCGAGAAATGGCGATTATGCTAAATAATCTAAGAAGGATTGGACTATTCTTCAAAGACTTCCTAAGAATCCATGTGCCAAGGGGATTTCATGAAAAAGAATGCTGACGAAGCTTGGAATTTCTAGAAAATTTGTCCGAGAAAACCATGCAGTGGGAACACAGTGATGACAGAGTTGCATCAGTTCCACAACCTAAGTCTAGTGGTATTTCCTTAGAGTCGAACATTGCTTCTGAAGCAAAGATGGCGACAATGCTGTGGAGGTTAGAAGCCTTAGAAATTAAGGAATGAGCTCCAGCTCAAATCAATCATGTTTCTGCCCCAAATTGTCATAACTATCAGTCTCCTACCCACGTTTTAGAGGAATGTCTCCTAGGAAACACCTATTCTTTAGAACAAATGAACGTTGCATTCTTGCGTCCTCGAAATGATCCATTTTCTCCAACCTACAATTTAGGTTGGAGAAATCATCCCAATTTTACATGGAATCAAGGAAATCCTTCCAGAAATCAAACTCTCATTCATGTTTCAAACCAGCAATTCCTTAGGGAAACACAATTTCGTTCAACTCACCAAACAATTTTCAACAAGCTAACCTACATTTTCCAACCTAACGTCCTCATCCTCATCAGCCTAAGAATCCTTCAAGTTCTGATCATGACAAACGTCTTAGTGTCTTAGAAAAGTGTTTAGAGGCTATGATCAAAGCTTCTACACAAATCACTAACATGTTGACCCAGTCATCCACCACTCTGAATTCCTTTATGCAAACAACCGGCCAAGTGCTCAACTCGAACACTCAAGCAATAGCCCAGTTAGAAACCCAACTTGGGCAACTAGCCAATGTGAATGCAGTTCACACTTTACGATTAGGAAAACAGCTAGATAACCAAGTTAGAATGCCACCGGATCAAACCCCTTCTCCTATCTAACACACTCCTTTTGATGAAGTGACTCCTTCCGATGACCAAGAAGCTGAACACGAGATTGAGCCTGATCTAGACAGGTATAAGCCTATTGCCCCCTTTCCAGACAGACTCAAACCTAGGAAAAACTCCCCGTAGGTTGAGAAAATTCTAGAAACTTTTAAACAGTTCAAGATCAATATCCCTCTCTTAGACGTAATTGAACAAATTCTCTCTTATGCAAAGTTCTTAAAAGACCTATACACTAAGAAAAGAACCACGAATGTCCTAAAAAATTTTTTTTAGCTGCCAACTTCAATGAAATATTTTCGAAACCCATGCCCTTGAAATATAAGGATCCTAGTTATCCCATAATTCCATGTGTTATAGGAAATACTCACATTGATAAAGTACTTTTAGACTTGGGAGCCAGCGTAAACCTCCTTCCTTATTCAGTCTATCAATAGCTAGGTATAGGAGAACTTAAACTGATAAGATGCACCCTACAATTAGCTGATAGATCTATGAAAATTCCTAAGGGAGAGGTAGAGGATGTCTTGATCAAGGTTGGAGAGTTTATCTTTCCTATTGATTTTATCGTCTTGGAAACACAGCCCATTTCCAATCTCAAAAGTCAAATCCCTGTCATTCTAGGAAGACCGATCTTAGCCATCTCAAATGCTTTGATTAATGTAGGACGGGTCAAATGAAACCATTTTTTGGGAACATGACTGTTGACCTCAATATCTTCAACCTAGGAGGTAGCCCAGTGATCCATCTGATCAACCCATAGAAGTGAACTTCATTCAGGGAATATCCAATGAGCAACAAGAAGGAGATTGCGAGTCAGATTCCTGTGTATCTGACTTAGTGTTTGAAGAGTCTTTTGAGGATGTATTAGGGTTAGATCCGCTGGTCAATCATGTATCTGCAATTAACTGGCAACAAGAATATTTGGAGATAGAGCCCTGGGTTCAACTTCGCCCATCTGTTGAGAAACCCCCTAAGTTAGAGCTCAAACCTTTACCTAAAAAATCTAAAGTATGCCTACTTAGGGGAAAACGAGACTTTACCAGTTATTATTTCTTCTGATTTGACAACCAGTTAAAAGAAAGCCCTCTTAGATGTCTTAAGAGAGAATAGGGAAGCAATTGGATGGACCATGTGTTCGCGGGAAAAATCGTAGCTTTCTTCTTCATTGATTCTATTGCACTCTCAATAATAGTTTTTTCGGTTACAAAGATCCGGTCTTTTTATAAGATCCGGTTACAACGAAGATCAAATAAAAGAAAAGAAAAATTACAACTTTCTCCTTTTGTGTCGAACAAATCACGAGCTCCTGTTTTGCGGTTGCTCGCTTGCGTGGGTTCTTCGCCTGCGCCGAGGTTTATCCGTGGACCACCGCGAGATCTAGATCCTGTCGGATCTACGCAGTACGACGGGTATTATTTCACGAAGGAAATAATAGCCGGGGGGATTAGTTCACCAAGGAAATAATCACCCAAATCTCGGGATCAAAGACCAAGCTTTGATCCGGAGTATGCCTGCGTAGATCTGAGATCCGATTTGAGATCCGGTTCCTCTCGAACTCTTGCCTTATTTGGCGTTGACGATCGCTGAGCACCGGATCTGGATGAGCAAGTCTTCAAAGTCCCAAAGCTTCAATCTTTTTTAGATCTGAGCTTCGAATCCAGCAGGGCTTCGCCTCCAAAAAATCCAACCCTTGAAAATGAGCCAAGGGGGGCCTATTATAGGCAACCCTTACTGTGCCTTGGGCACAAGGTGGCCGGCCACCAAGTGGCTCGGCCACCGAGCCACCAATGGGTGGCTCGGCGGCCGAGCCACCCATTTTGGGGTGGCTCGACCACCGAGCCACCCTGGGGTGGCTCGGCCATGGCCGACCCACCCTTAGGTGACTCGGTTTTGGCCGGGTCTTTCTTGGTGTTGGTTTTCTGTTTTCCGTTGTTGTATCCGTTTTCCGGTTCTGTCCGTGATTCGGTTGTGTGGTTGATTTGTTCGGACTCGATTCGTTGACCTGATTTGGCAGTAAATCCGGTTCCTGATTTGGTAGTAAATCCACTTTTGAATTCGAGTCCGAAACTGATCTTGATTCGATCGTGATTCGTCCGAGTCCACTCTTGGTTGGATGACTCGTTGATTCCTCAACACGTTAGCTTGATTCCGCACGCGAGTGGATTCATTCCGTTGTTCGTGTGCAGTTCGTTAGGTTCATAGCCTCGTTGATCCGCTTCGTCGCGTATCACTTGGCTTCGGTGTTGTGGACTAACAATCGTGTTCGCGTACGTCGCCCGATGGTTGGTTTGTCGAATCGACGTCGTCGAGCTGTGTTAAGGGACCTATAGGCAGTTTTATACGCCTACAGATACCCCCTCCAAAGTATTTCAGCCTCGTTCTTTTATAGGAGAGTCTGGAATACTTTGGATATGATCGTCTCGTCCTTCAATCAGTAACGACGGGATATTTGGAATGGCTTATATTCTCGATTCCTTCAGTCCTTCAGGCTATTCAGTGCTTTGTCGAATATCTGTAAGGGTTCCGGTGCTGCATTTATTGTCTGACCGTCTGTCGGAATTTTGAATTTGAAGTCGATTCTCGATTTCCTGACTTTTTAGCTCGAGTTGGTTGCTTCAACATAGAACTGATCATCGATTGATATTTGCGCCGCGTTGTCCGACACCTGAGCTTCATTGCGACGCGTTGTTCAGCATTCGACACAGTTTATACTCGTACGTCTGCTGGAGTATACACAGTTTAAGCTCTTAAGGAATTGGAGCGTAGCAGATACTTAAGTCACGAGACCAATCCATAGAATTGATGCATCAATGACTCGTATTTATAGAATTTTTGGCAAATTCTCAGCCATCAACGGGTTTGATAAGCCTTTACCGACTACCGTTTGAGTCGGGCTAGCATGCGGATTGTTTAAGTCCGTTCCGCATGTGACGTTAAGCTAAAAGAGTTAACCCTTTTAGTGCTACGATATTGAATACGTAGACTTCGTCTTTCTCCTGTGAAAAGACTAAACAGCAACGTGTATGAGACGTTGACTTAGGATTTTTGGCAAATCCTCAGCCTTCAACGGATTTGACGTGCTCTTACCGATTACCGTTTGAATCGGGCTTACATGCGGATTGTTTTAGTCCGTCCCGCATGTGACGTTGTGCTAAAGGAATTAACTCACTTAGACTTTGTGCTATGATGTTGAATACATAGGCTTTACCATTTGTTACAGGAATAGGCTACCCGGCGACGCTTGTTAGGCGTTGACTTTAGGATTTTTGGCTAACCCTCAGCCTTCAACGGATTTGATTAGCTTTTACCGACTACCGTTTGAGTCGGGCTAGCATACGGATTGTCTGAATCCGTTCCGCATGTAACGTTGTGCTAAGAGAGTGAATCCTCTAAGACTTTGTGCTACGACTTTGAATACGTAGACTTCGCCATTGTTATGGGAATAGGCTACCCAGCAACGTGTATTAGACGTTGACTTATCCCTACTTAGGCTTCAGGATAAGATACCCCAGAATCGAACTCTGGTGTCTTTTTCTACGGAGAAAGACTAAACCGGCGGCGCGTGTTAGGCGTCGGTATATCCTTTCTTAGGATTCAGGATGAAATTCCCCATGCGTGTAAGGCATGGATTTTGGTGTTATTAATAACAACCTACCACAATGTTGAATATGTGGGCGAGTGTTCTTTTTAACGGTTAAGAACTAACCGGCGGCGTGTGTTAGGCGCAGACTTATCCTTGCTTAGGTTTCAGGATAAAATACCACAGAATCGAACTCTGGTGTCTTCTTCTACGGAGAAAGACTAAACCGACAGCGCGTGTTAGGCGCAGACTTATCCCTGCTTAGGATTCGGGATAAACTTCCTAGGATGAATCCTAAATTCTTGGAAAAGGATTGGTGTGGGAAGGAAGAATTTTATATTCTATTCCTCGAACAAGGAAGGAAGAATTTTATATTCTATTCCTTGATTCTGGAAAGGAAGAATTTTATATTCTATTTCGAGTGCAAGAAAGAAACTAGAAGTGAGATTTCCACTCCGAGAATCCGGAAGATCTAAATAAGCTTACCTTTTATAGGATCGGTTATCTAGATGAGTTTTTCGTTTATCGAAATGAAATTTTAACTTTGGTTATAACCATGAAGAGGTTTAACCAAAGAGAAAAGAAGGGAGTTCTTTCGTTTATCGAAAGTAAGCTCTGAATTAAAAGTGGACCTCTTGTTCGTGGAAAGAATCAAGAGGGGAATTTGTGGGTGGCTTGGACCAGAAAGACCTTTTTTTTGGTGGACTCGCTGTCAATTGAATTTGATCAGTGAGGGATTTTGGTGGTGAAAACAATTTTGGGTTATCCTCTAGAATATTAAGTGTGATATTCTTCAAGGAACTTCCCGATAAATGGGTTATCCCGAATGTACTAGGGATAGTACTTTTTCAGGAACTTCCCATTTATTGGCATTAATTGCCTGACGCCCTCTAAAGAAATGAGGCGATATACACCGTTTGAGTAGACTGTGTCTATCACAAACGGTCCTTCCCATTTGGGTTCAAACTTACCCTTCTTCTTGGAGTTGAGGATTATCGGTCGGCGAGCAGCGAGGACCAGATCTCCTTCCTTGAAGCTTCTCTGTCGGACTCTTTTGTTAAAAGCCCTAGATATTCTGGCTTGATAAAACTTAATGTGTTGTTGAGCTTCCAAGCGTCTTTCATCCAACATTTCAAGTTCTTCGAGACGTTTCTGATGTTGTTCCTCCGTCGTCATCTCCGTTGCGAGAGCGATCCGAAGGGATGGGATTTGAATCTCCAAAGGTAGCACAGCTTCACGTCCATATACCAACGAATACGGGGTGGCTCCCGTAGGTGTGCGAACGGTGGTGCGATAAGCCCAGAGTGCTTCACCGAGTTTATCATCCCAGTCTCATTTATTAGTCTTCACGAGCTTTGACAGGATCTTAATGATCGTCTTGTTAAAAGCCTCAGCTAATCCGTTCGCAGCGGGATAATAAGCTGTCGACGAAACATCTTGAATCTTGAATTTGTCGCAGAACCTGACGAAAGCGTTGCTTATGAACTGCGGACCGTTGTCATGAATGATCCGTCTCGGCACGCCGTGTCGGTATATGACATGATGCTTGATAAAATTGATGACGTTGTTCGTCTTCACTTCCTTAAGAGGAATTGCTTCAGCCCACTTTGAAAAGTAATCCGTGATTGCGAGAATAAATCGATCACCTTTGACTGAAGGGGGAAAAATAGGACCGACAATGTCCATACCCCATGTCTCGAATGGCCAAGACGTGGTTGACGTATGTAATCGCTCCAGTGGTTGGTGCATATAATTTGCATGCACTTGACAGGCGTGACATCCTCGGGCGTATTCGATTGCGTCACGAACCATTGTTGGCCAAAAATATCCCATTCTTCTAATGCGATCATACAGTTTGGGACCAGGCTGATGCGCCCCGCATTCTCCTCCGTGTGCTTCCTTAAGAACTTCTTCTGCTTCTTCGTTCGAAAGGCATCGGAGTAGCAAATCATCATACTCCCGACGGTATAATGTACGGGTCTCGGTATTATAGAAGAACCTTGGTGCTCTTCGGCGGATTGATTCCCTTTCTTTTACATCCTCTGGCAAAATACCATATTGGACGTAGTCAATGATAGGAAAACGCCAATCTCGGGACTCAGACCCAATTTGAGTTGAGTTCACCTCCTTGGCGTTTATGTTTCTATCATCTTCTTCTTCGATATCCATATTGTATATGGGTACACAGAGTTGATGTGATCTTACTGTGACTAGCAGTTCAGTTTCGGGTGGCTGCGCAAGTGATACCACTAGTGCTGCCAGTGCATCCGCATAAGTGTTCTGGAGACGAGGGATGTATTCAATAAAGAATTCTTCAAAAGAATTTGCCATTTTGACGGCCTCCTGGTGGTATGGGATCAGGTCTTGGTTCCTGACTTCATACTCTCCACGGACCTGGTTGACTATCAATTGAGAATCCCCAAAAGCTTCGAGATATTCGACCCCAGCTCCTTGGCGAAACTGAGTCCAATGAGGAGCGCGTTGTACTCGGCTACGTTATTGGAACATGGATCTGTCAGTGAATAAGCCCGAGGCATTACATGCTTCCCCGGGGAAGCTAAGACAACTCCAACTCCGGAGGAGACTTTAGGACATCCGGGGGTTACTGCCTTATTAACTGCTCTCGAAGAACCATCAAAGTATAATTGCCATACTTGTTGATGTGACGTGGTATTAACCTCGTGGGTTTTATCCGGCAAGTCATCATATACTTCTGCCGTATCTGTTGTCGGGCTTGCCGCCAAAAGATCACAAATCGCTTGTCCTTTGACCGACTTCTGCTGTTTGAAGTGCAAATCATACTGGGACAAGAGAAGGGCCCACTTCGCTAACCGCCAATTCATCGAACCTGGTTGCGTCATAAATACTCGTACTGGATTAACGTTAGAAATAATGTAAATCGTCTGTCCGACCAAGTAATGCCGCATCTTTTGTATTGCGAATACCAATGCGAGACATTCTTTCTCAATCATCGGATATCGGGACTCGGCGCCTACCAAAGTCCGACTTAAGTAATAAACCGCCTGTTCGTGACCATTATCATCATCTTGTGCTAATAAAGCACTTATCGAATGGTTCATCGCCTTGATGTAAATCAAGAACGGTTTACCTGATTTTGGTGCGACAAGAACAGGAGGGTTCGTCAAATATGTCTTGATATCTTCGAGTGCTTTTTGGCAGGTGTCGTCCCAAATAAATAACACCCCTTTCTTGTTTAGTTTAGAGAATGGTTGGCACTTCCCAGAAAGATTTGAGATGAACCGCCGGATGTAAGCTAAACGTCCTTGCAATCCTCTGAGTTCTCTTAGATTTCTCGGGGGCTGCAATTCATGTATCGCCTTCACCTTGTCAGGATCGATATGTATACCTTTAGTGGTGACGACGAATCCAAGGAATTTTCCGCTGGACATTCCAAGGAAGGATTTAGTGGGATTCATCTTCAATTGATGACTCCGCATGAGATCGAACATCGTCTTCAAGTCCTTGATGTGATCTTCTTTGTTACGGCTTTTTACAACCAAATCATCAACGTAGCACTCGACCGTTTTCCTGAGGTGTTTTTGGAAAATTTTAGTCATTGCTCGTTGGTACGTGGCGCCTACGTTCTTTAGACCGAAAGGCATCACCGTGTAGCAGAAGACACCGAGGGGTGTTCTGAATGATACCCATCAAAATTACTCTATCATTGAGAAAGAGTTTTTAGCTATAGTTTTTGCCTTAGAGAAATTCAAGTCCTATCTCATCGGGTCATTGACCAAAGTTTTCACAGATCATGTCACACTAAAATATCTTTTGACCAAGAAAGATGTGAAAGCATGGCTCATTAGATGGATTCTCCTACTTCAAGAGTTTTACATTCAAATACTTGACAGAAGAGGAGTAGAAAACCCTATAGCAGATTACATCTCTAAACTCCCAAATGCACCAACATCAACCGTCCCAATCAACGAATATTTTCCAGATGAACAACTCCTACAAATCTAATCTGTTCTATGGTTTGCCGATATTGTGAATTACTTAGTCATGAAACAGATCCCGTCTCATTGGTCTAAACAGGATAGGTCCTGTTTCCTCTCTCAGGTAAAATATTTTTACTGTGATGATCCATATCTATTCAAATACTATCATGATCATATTTTTAGGAGGTGTATTTTCACGGAAGAAACTAGGAGTGTTCTGTTCTTTGTCATGAGCAAGCATGCATGGGCTGCTTTAGCCCAAGAAAAACAGCTAAAAAATTTCTCCAATGTGGGTTATACCGGCCTACTCTTTTTAAGGATTTATATGAGTTTTACAAAACCTATAACCGCTGTCAGCTTTTAGGAAAAGTTACTAGAAGAAATATGATGCCCTTACAACCCATCTTAGTTGACTTTTTGATTTGTGGGGTATCGATTTCATGGGACCATTTCCAAATTTCTTTGAAAATATCTACATTCTAGTAGCCGTCAAATACATGTCAAAATGGGTTGAGGTGGTAGCTTGCAAGACTAATGACAACAAGGTTGTTGTAAAGTTTTTGAAGAATAATGTTTTTGTACGGTTTGGAGTACCCTGAGCAATCATTAGGCATAACGGTACACATTTCTGTAATTATTCTTTTGAGGCTTTGATGAGAAAATATTCAATCACACATAAATTATCAACTCCTTATCACCCTCAAACTAGTGGTCAAGTAAAGGTCACAAATAAGCAGATCAAACAAATCTTAGAAAAAACAGTTAATCATAACAAAAAGATTGGTCTGTAAAATTATGTGATACTCTATGAGCATATCGGACAACCTTCAAGGCTAATTTGAGATGTCATCGTACAGGCTCGTATATGGGAAAGCTTGTCATCTACCAATGGAGTTGGAATACCGAGCAATGTGGGTTATCAAACAGTTGAATTTTGATTTAGACTCGGCAAGTAAAAACAGATTACTCCAAATAAATGAGTTGGAAGAAATTCGGAACGATGCATATATAAACTCAAAATTTTATAAAGAGAAAACCAAGCCATGACAATACAATTTTACGAAAAAATTTCACTCCGAGACAAAAAGTTTTACTGTACAACTCAAAATTACATCTTTTTTCTGAAAAATTAAGATCAAGATGGACAAGTCCGTTTATTGTTAATAAAGTTTTCTCACATGGGGCTGTCGAGATAAAAAATTCTAAAAATAGTCATATTTTTAAAATTATTGGTCAACGCTTAAAGACATTTTTAGAATTTTCTACGCTTGTAGAGGTTGGTTCTCCATAAACCACAATATTTATGAAAAAAAGAAAAGATATATATATATATATGATATA
>BQKN01062903.1:124387-146847 GCA_022839385.1 Asparagus kiusianus
CTTGAAAATTATTCAAAACAAAGAGTTAGCATGTTCTTTTCAAAACTTTTAAATTAAATTTCTAAGTTTGACTTTGTTTTGTATTACTATAATGAAAAGACTTTTTAGGAGATTTACCTTAGAGTTATATATAAAATCATTTTCTTGAGTAAAAACTAGCTTTAATTAGAATATCCAAATATATCAAGTAAAATTAGTTATTTACTGACTTCTTTAAATTGGCAAATCTACTGAATTTTGTGGGTATATTCACTGCAAACCCTCATGAGAATACAACTCGTCCTCTAGGATAACCTAGGGGATTAAAGGCTTATTGTATAAGTTAAATACAACCGTGATTCCTACGAAAGTGAGTTAGGATTTTTAATTTCTTTCTTTGCTAGAGGACTAGCAAAGGTTTAGGTATGAGGGTATTTGATAATCACATTTTTATTAAAATTTTATATCCTCATTATCTATTTTTATATGAATAAATATTCTACTAATAATTATTTTTATCTTTAATTGCAGGTTAATGAAGAATAAAGCCCAAGATTTTATCTCTCAACAAAAGCCCAATGAATTAATGAAGAATACAAGCAAAAGCCCAAAAGCAAAAGCCCAAAAGCAAAAGCCCAAAGGCCCAATGAAAGGAGAAATTCGGCCAGAAAATGGAGAAACATGGCCATCGATGCCCGCATCGATGTCACCAATTTTGTTACAATCCAATGGCTGAAAATCAAGGTCTTATGGATCTAAGGGCTCTAATTCTCTGCTGTATACTATAAATAGGGGTAGAGTGAGGGGTTGAGGGTGTGAAAAATTTTATAACTCCATTTGAAGAGGAGGGTTGCTCTTAATAGAATATACCTTCCAAATTTGTAACTTTTATTACAATTAATAAAAAAATTTCACCTCTTCATATTTTCTTCTCTTTATTTGATGATGATGATGAATATGAAGATCAATGTGAAGGTTTGATTTTATTTTCTCTTTTGTTTCTTTATTAATTTCTTTTCTTATTGCTTTTATTAGTTTAGATTTTCATTCATGTCTTGTAGAGTAGATTTATTTTCTTGTCTCTATTTTAATTTGCATTTTTAATTTATAGAGTAGATTTATTTTCATTTTTGTTCTTTTGCATTTTAGTTAGATTATTTCTTGTTCATTGTGTAATTTTCTTTGTTCTCATTTTTCATCTTTGTAATTAGTTCTTATTCTTTTTATTTCATTTCTTGTTTTTTATTCTTAAGATGTAGAACTAATTCTTGTAGGAATCATAAAATTGTATGAAACTAGCCAAATTTCCTTTATATTATGTGAATTCTTCTCTTGCACTTAAAATAATCAAGTATAGGATAATCAACGAGAGAACTAATTGGTAGAAGAAGAATTTGATAATCTATGCTTATCTTGAATGGTTTGATAGGTTATGCTTATGAATTCTAGAATTACTATCTAGTTGTTATTTTTTTCATGAATATTATTTTTTCTTAGATGATAATTTGATAGGTTATACTTTTCTTAAATGGTTTGATAGTCTATTCATAATAAATCTAAGGTAAAATGTGATAAAAGAAAATGGTTCATAATTTATAATTAAAATTACCTAGTGGATTCAATTCTAGATTCTTCATATCTTTAATTGAATCATCCATCTTTACTTTCTTGAATTTTCTTTTTATTCTTGATTTTTCATTTTCTTTCCTCTTATTTTCTTTGATTCCTTTCTCTCCTCTCAATTTCATTTTATTGTTTTGCATATAATCATAACACTCATCATATCTCTCCACAATCATACTCAATCATCACTCCTATTTGTCACGCACACAGCATAAAAACCGATTCAAATTATCTCTTACAAACACCTTCCTCATGGGATCGATAACTTTTTATACTATAACTTGATTGGTTGTGCACTTGTAACTTTTGAACATTATTTTTGCCCCGTTAGGGAGAAATATTATATATATGATATTATTACATCTATCTCTAAACAACTCACAACTTATATTTTTATTTCTATAAACAAATTCTTCAACATGATGATAGCCCAAGTTATATTATTAGTGAATATTATATATGATATTATTACATCCATCTCTAAACAACTCACAACTTATATTTTTATTTCTACAAACCAACCAATCTCACCAACAAGCTCTCAATCTCTCAAACAATAGCCCTAACCAATAGCTCAGGAAGATCTCTCTTTTCTGTGCTCCAATAACCCCAAAAACAATCCTAAAGAAACCTTAAAACATGTGTTGGTATTTATATCAAATAAATCCCAAACAGAATAGGAAACCAAAGCAGATCTAAACCCGACTCCGGTCGACTGTACTTGATGTCATGGTCGACCGAACATAACGAAAGAAACCGATAAATCGGTTACAGGGTCTGCGGTCAATCAGGCATGTTGCTGTGGTCGACCGTCAAAAGTCTAGAGACCACACTGTCTTGTGCACGTTTACGGTCGACCGTCGCAAAGCTCACAGTCGACCATGAAGCTTCCAAAATGTTTTCTGCTTCCCAAAACCTGTTCTTCTTTAATTTCTTCGCCAAATCTATAATTTTTCACCTCGACGAAGTTTTTCCAAAATGGAGCTGATGCTAATACTAACTAAATGCCTTACTTGTTGCGTCCAGTACAAAGTGGAACAAAACCACGACAACTGACTTAATCCACAACAAGTCGAGACCCAAATGAGAATGTGATCACTCTCCAAACATCGATGTCTACTCACCAAACCGAATGCATCATAAATGATTACCTACGTATCCTCTTGCCCAAGGAATCAAGCATTCACGTAGTTCACCTAATGGCCTCCAAAGGTCCTCAATCCAATAGTAGAGTTCACAACTCTTCACTAATAAATCTGTGGCTGATAGCTCTCCCAATGACCCCAAAGTGAAACAAACTAAACACCTCCACCTGAGGTGAACCAACGGCCATATCCAAATCCAAACTATATCATCAGCTGCACTTGAATCAACCAACTCATCATCTACATCCAAATCAACATGATCCCAAATCTGTGTCATCTCAACTAGAATCCCAAACAATGCAGTATGATCCGGAGTATGTGGAGTAATCTCCACCCAACATGGAGTAACATCACACTCCATTCGCTGCGAGATCTCAACGATCTGATCAACACTCTCCACCTGTCGAGAGTCAAATGTGACATACCTGCTCAGAACCAAATCAAAGTCTCCCAACTGATAATCAAACGAGCCTCTGAATCTTAAATGTGTAATCATATCAAATCTCACATCCTCGATGTAACCATATGCTGGGTAACCAAACATCCGACGCAACCCAAAATCTGAAACAGCTCTACCAAATCCAAAAACTCTAAATACAATAGTCGGTAACCTATGACTAAGATGACCCAAATATGTTAAAGACCGAATGCCAAAACTAATGCTCGACATCAAACGTCGATCCTCCTCCAGTAAGGAACAATCCATTAAAATGGTCATCTCATCTCGTCGCTCCAATGTTTCCTCTCCAATGAAGTGTCTCAAACTGTCGTGAACTCGACACAAATGCAAGAAAGAATCCCTACCAAAAATAGAACGATGGATTACCTTTCTGCCAATAAACTTCCTCCATCTATTGTTGACTTCTAGGACTGTACACCAACGGGACTTGGTTGTAACCCACTAATGCCTAGAATAGTCCCTAACTATGGAAACTAAATATCGATTACCTCCTAATGATACTTCCTTGGAAGGCTCCCAAATGCCTGAATGAACACCACTTAAAAGACCCCTCGATCGATGGATAGAAGTGCCAAATTCTACCTCGGACTTTTTGCTCAAACCAATGTGCTCATAGGACTTTAATCTGTAGGTCAAAGTACTCCTTAACAATCCATGTACAACATAACCAATCAAATAATACAAATTCTTCTTCGTGATGCCCTTCATCACAATCATGGACCCAAATGTGACCTTCAAAGATGCATCCTCTAAGGTCACTCGATAGCCTGCTTCCTCTAAAACTCCAAGTGAAATGATGTTCTTCTTCAACCGAGGAATGAACCTCACTTTATCCAACTCTAAAATTATCATGTCACACATCCTAATACGAATGGTACCGATACCACCAATAAGGTATTCATGATCATTACCCATAAGCACGGTATCCTCTTTTTTTAACTCCTAAAAGCTGGAGAACCAATCCCTCCTAGGATAAATATGGCAAGAAGCATTTGAATCTAACATCTACTCTGTAGAGTTGGCAACACAAACTGATGGTAGTGCTAATAAGTAGCCCGAAGAATCCGAATCTGAATTGTCGCCACTACCCTTGGCAACATTCACCTATGAATCTTGAATAGCTTTCCCCTTATTAGCTTTCCCCTTTTTCTTCTCGACTCGATCAACCAACTATGGGCATTCGGTTTTCTAATGTTCATCCTCTTTACAAAAGGCACACTGATTCCTACGGACTCCAGGATGTGCCCCTCTAGACTGCGACCTTCTATTTCGGTTTAAACTCTTTGCTCTTGTGACCAATGACCCCTCTATCAGCTCAATTAAAGTCTCTTTATCCTTCTTCCAAGCTGATAATTCACAAGTACAGCGGTGACCTCACTATATGAAAGACATGTCTTCCCATTAATAAGAGTAAGAACAAAGGTCTCATATTCCTCGTCGGGCAAGAAACTCAATAATAACAACACCTTATCCTCATCTTCAATCATCACATCTACATTTTCCAAATCCGCAGGAAGCTTCGTGTAGTGGTTCATGTGACCACCAATGGTGGTTCCTTTCTTCAATTGGAAGCGGTAAAGCCTCCTCTTCAAATACAAGTGATTTTCCATACTTTTGGTCAAATACTTGCTCTCAAGGATCTCCCAAATCTTCTTTGCTAAAGTCTCATTAATCATATCATATTTTAACTCTTGAGTTAGACAAGATCTAATCACACCACACGCCGTTCGATTCATCTTCTTCCAAACATTCTCCTCAATGTTGTCCGATTTCCCGTCCAACTCTAATGTATCTTTCAAATTTTACTCGTTGAGCACATCCAAAGACTTCACATCTCCAAAGACCAAAATTATTTGTGTCATTAAACTTCTCCACATCTATCTTTATAGAGTGGATATTCAAACTTTGGACGATCTTCACGTCGGAAGTACCCTCCACAACTCCTTCTTTCTCGACCATCTTTCTCAAATCACTAACAAACCAATGCGGAACAAACGAAGAATAGATCCAAACTAAAAAAGAGAGATTTTTATACCTCCAAGTGAAACCCTAATGAAAGCCTCAAAAGATCTCAACCACACATGATGGAAATGAGATCCACAATAGTAAAAATCCTACATTTATCACCAACTAAAACCCTAGACAATCTTCCAAAGCGATCTACTCCTTCATCTAGCCCAAGCGTAGCTCAAGCTCTGATACCACTAGTTGTACGTGGAAGCCAATTGTTGTGCTTCAAGGAACCAAGCCAAACGCCGAGAGAGAAAACCAAACAATCCAAAATAAAGACAGAAACACAAACAACTAATTTTTATGTGGTTCGGAAAGTGCATACGTCCACGAAGAAAGAAGGGATGTGTTTTCACTAATAGAGAAGGAGAGTACAAACCGAGGTTACAAATCACTTAAAATAAACCAACTAATCTCACCAACAAGCTCTCAATCTCGCAAACAATAACTCTAACCAATAGCTCAGGAAGATCTCTCTTTTCTGTGCTCCAATAACCCCAAAAACAATCCCAAAGAAACCATAAAATGTGTGTTGGTATTTATATCAAACACAAATTCCAAACAGAACAGGAAACCAAAGCAGACCCGAACCCGACTCGCGATCGACTGCACTTGACGCCGCGATCGACGTAACAGAACGACAAAAACCAATAAATCAATTACAAGGTCTACGGTCGACCGGACATGTTGCCGCAGTCGATCATCAAAATTCCAGAGACCACCCTGTCTTGTGCATGTTCGCAGTCGACCGCCGCAAAGCTCGTGGTCGACCGTCAAGCTTCCAAAATGTTTCCTGCTTCCCAAAACCTGTTCTTCTCGAATTTCTTCACCAAATCTACAAGGATCGGTGAGTCAACTGCAATTGTATGTTTAAAGAGATTTAGCAGAGTAATTGTAGAAGTATATGGAGATGGATATCTGAGGACCCCCAATGTCGACGATGTTGCAAGGTTAATGCAAAAGACCGAAGAAAGAGGTTTTCTAGGAATGTTGGGAAGTCTAGACTGTATGCATTAGCAATGGAAAAATTATCCAACAGCATGGGTAGGACAATACTCGGGACGTCATGGAGGTCTAACCATTATTCTTGAGGCAGAAGCTCATTTTGCACTCCAAAATGCATTGATTAAACATTTGTGGGAAAGATATGGAAATGAAGCGATGTAACTTTTTTAATTAAAGTTTTGATGTATTTCAATATTAGTATTTTTATCTTCCATCTAATTTTAATATCATTTTAATTACTTGGTTCTTGGAATTTATATTTTAATTAATAATATTAAATATTTGTCTTATTTTGAAAGTATCGATAAGACATTTCCAACTATAAATTTTTCATTTAAAAATAATTAGTAGGAATAAATTTATGTTGATTTTAAATTACTAGTTACTAATTAAAAAGGATATGGAAGTAATAAGTAATTATTTATAAATGTGTAAAAGAGCAAAGTGGGTATTTAGAAAAAATTTGCAGCCACCTACAAATTTAGGAAAGAGGTTACATATTTGCAGTCTCATTCCCTCCGGCTGCAAAATGCAGCCGGAGATGCATGATGATTGGAGCGCTTCGGGGTTGCAAAATCCAGTTTTGTAGCCCCGTTGGAGTTGCTCTTAAGAAAAACGTTTTGGAGATATAAGTGGTTATGCCGGACAGCAGAAGCAATCTAATATTCTAGTAAACTGTAAAGCACTTATTTCGCCGTAAAGAAATTTAGCTTTTGGATTGCCTTACCGTCTATCTCAACATCAACCTTAATTTATTTTCATTTTATTCAAGAGTATCAGCATAGAAAAATAAATGAGAAATAATTATCTTACCCTATTTCGGATTATGAGTTTGATGAGAGTGAAGAACAAAGATAGGGCCTTAGGGTACCAAGTCGTCAAGATAACATCAATTTGGAAACTTTGATGTACCGAATTGTCAAAAAAGATTTTCTGGATATCAAAGTTATAAAAGAAACATGATACTTTAGGATATCAAAGCAAAATAGTTATTAAATTAAAAAATGATTGTGATTTAAATAGGGGTTTTTGTCTTTTACCCCAAAGTTTTACTCCAACTTATTTTCAAACCCACCTACTTTCATTATGATTCGTACACCCAAAGTACAACTCTCACTTATTTGTAAACTCAAGTATGAAATACACCATGTCTATATACTGTATACAAAAAATAAAAGATAAATCTCGAAATTGCCCTTCTTTTTTTTCCTAATAATTACCCAGGACTCAATTTCTCTCTTCCCTCTTTCTATTTATATTCTCTCTTAGGGAAAAAAATCCTAAAATTTCTAGGGTTTTAATCTCTTGCAATGGCGTCCGATGTCAACTCACGTGCTTCTCTTTGCCAAATCACTCCGTTGAAGAGGCCGCGACAGTGACGGTGGCAGTTGGCCACTCGGTCCGCTTGAAGCCAACCAGTGGGAAGTGGTATGTTGCTTCAAGTTTGTGGACCTTTATGGATTTTGATGCTGGTTATGTCTATAACTTCCTTTTCTTTTTATTATTGATTTTGTCTAGTGATAATAAAGTGACATTCTTGGTATTCAGTATAATATATTTCTTTTTATTATTTGAGATTTAAACAATAATTTCTGTGATTTGAGAAAGCCTGAGTTTTATGATGGGAAATTCATAGATACTATATGTTAATGTTATGAAATTTTGGGGTTTTTTTTTGCAATAGCTTGTGGAAGATGTCTTGATGTTATAAATTGAGGGGTTCTTATCAAGCTTGTGCTTCAGGATATGGTATGTGCATAATAAATTTGCTTATATATCTAAGTTTTGGTGACTAGGTTGATACATAGAAGATGTTTGATGGAATGACAAAAGAGATATAGTTATTTGGACCACAAAGATTAGCAGTTATGCGATATTGCGGTTAGTTTATGATGCAATAGGTGTTTGATAAAATTTCTAAGAGAAGTTTGGTTTTGTTCACCACCATGGCCTTAACCTACTGATATGCCTTCCTATGCCCTCTAGTTGCTCCTCGCCATGCTCTATTGCTGCTAACACCCAATGTAATTCATAGCTAACCCTTAATAAGAAACCATTCGTCAATACACACTAACTTTTTGACCAAATGCCTGAAAGAATCCTCCACCCTTGGCATTCAATCCGATCTTTGCATTGGTCTCACATTGCAGCCCAAACGGCAGAACAACTACAGTCTGCAATATGATCTACCAAGTTGTCTCCAATGTATCGTGTTGTATGAAATTTTATATATTATATATGTATGAATGATTTGTGTGTATTGCATCAAAAGTTGTATCCAATGTATTGTGTTGTATCAAATTTTCTGTTAGAAATTTATCAATGTATCTAGTAGAAATGTATACAAAGTGCACGCTATAATAAATGTATGAAGTTTTCCTGTAGTCAAAAATTACTGACTCTATATACTTTTTGCATCTCTAGAGATAATAAAGAGATATATTTTAACAATAAAAAGCTACACTTCTGCTATAAAGAGCTATACAACTATATAAGAAGCTATATTTTAGAAATAATATATTATTTTGGCACAAAGTGCTACACGTTGTTCATACATTATATAAACGAGACTAAACATATCAGGTATAAAGAATTGAAGATACAACACAATATATACATAGTTATTCATTTTCATTGATCAAGAAATTACTGACTCGATGTATTTCTATATTTTCCGAGACAATAAAGGGTTATACTTTAGCATTAAAGAGCTATACTTTTGGAATAAATAGCTATACTATCGCATAAGGAGTATTATAAGGTTTTACGCTTTAGTATAAAGAATTGCATTTCTTGAAATTGTGTAAATGGCAATGGACATGTTAGTTATATAAAAGAATTGATCAAACAACACCTTGTATATATTACATTGTTCAGAAAAAATAATTCGATTTATTTTCAGTATAGCGAGTTACACTTCAGCATAACTATTGAATAAAGAGCTAGACTTTTAGCATAACAAGGTACACTTCAGCATAGCAAGTTACAATTTTCCCAAAAATTATATAACCGAGAGTGGACAAGTTAGTTATATAAAGAATTGATCAAACATCACATTGTATATATCATCATACATTTACATTGCTCAAAAATAGTAATGATTGTTTTTT
Source organism: Asparagus kiusianus (assembly GCA_022839385.1). Taxonomy (NCBI): domain Eukaryota; kingdom Viridiplantae; phylum Streptophyta; class Magnoliopsida; order Asparagales; family Asparagaceae; genus Asparagus; species Asparagus kiusianus. The sequence goes on from BQKN01062903.1 coordinate 133,720, forward strand.
TTTCAAATTAGAATTTTCAGAGACAATAAAAGAGCTATACTTTAGCATTAAAGAGCTTCACTTCAAACATAAAAGAGCTACAAAATTTCACTTTACAAATAAAGTACTACCCTTCGGCATAAAGTGCTACAAATATGCCCAGAAGTTGAAGGAGTGAGCAACAATGGCGAGGGAGACGGCATGGAAGAAGATGAAGAGTTTGGTGTTGAGGAAGACCTCCTGCAGGTTAGCCAGGAAGTACATGAGGAGCCCGCATCAGACCTTGGATACAAGGGTCAAATCGACTTCTTTCTCAACGATGACGATGATATGTTATGGGCGGTGCGCTTATGGTGCCCATAGTACCTGTGGCTTACCCGATCTTTGCTAGTGATGCTCTCGATCGGGCTCACACTCATGCTAATGTCGTTTTTTTCTACCTCTTAGGATTGAGAATCGCGTCTCAGGGCTATGGAGATTAGCTCTATTTGGGAAAGTGAAACAAAAGAGAGAGGCGGGTTTGGGGTGTGGGGGTGGTGGGGGGTGGGTGGGTGGGGGGGAGGTGTGTTGTATTTGGGGATGAAGGATAGTCTAGGAATTTTTAATTTATTGGAGAAATATGATATAAAGAATGAATATATTATACATATTGGATTTAAAAGTAATGGGATAAGACACTTTGAGTTTGTGAATGTTCATATAAGTGAATGACTTTTTTAATAAGTGAGAGCAAAACTTTGGTCATGAGAGAAAAATCCCTTCTAAAATATTAACGCCTCAGTCGGTAAGAAATGGTTCTAAAGTCCACTCTTTTGTGGCCAGTCCCTCGGTAACGTATCATACGGAGCTCTCCTTGAGAATCAAAATAGTTTAATTGGGCTGGACTGGGCTGGGCTGGGCCTATCCTGCTATCAGCCCAAGCTTAAAAACAGAACCTGTTAAAATGTTGAGATAAGATTCCAAAGCGAGCAAATCCACAGGAGAGAAAAAGAAGGAAGAGAACCATGCGCAGCATAAGCAGCAGCTCCTCGAGTCCCCTCGTCTCCGCGCTCATCCAGTCATCATCATCATCATCCTCCGCAAAACCAAGAACACTCCTCTTTAACAACTCCAAACCCAAACCCATCAACCCAACATCCCTCACTGTCACCCCTAACAGCCCCACTAATTCCCCTTCACACATTGAGAAGCTCAATGTGCTTCTCCTTCAATCTGGTGCTCTAATGGCCTCCGTGAGTGACCCTCTTCTTCTTCTTTTTTTCTTCTTTTCCCCCCTAATCATCTTAGTATAAATAGTGATTTTAATATTGGGGCTTTGGGTTGGTAAAGGTTGGGGTACCTGGTGCCTTGGCAGTGACTGGGGAGAATGGGGGAGATGATCTGGTCACCACCTTGGTCTCTGGTGGCATTGTTGCTGGTCTCTACCTTTTTGTTATTCCGGTGAGTCATTTCCGTTCTCACTTTTGGATGCAATTGGATGATGAAGTGGGAATAAAAACAAGGCTAAATGGCACTTAAATAGCACAAAGCTACCCCGTTTTGGCACCTATATACCGTACTTTGTTTTTTTTTCTTGGTCACAAATAGATATCATAGGTTGTTTAAAATTGGCACATTAGTACCCTCGATTATGTAAATGTGAAAACTTTCACCTGAATGAATGTTCGCATATGACACTAAAATGTTAATTTTATATCTTCCTAGCCATTAATATTTGTCAAAGTTATCAGCAAACATGTCTCAACTCTATGTAAAAGTAAAATTGAGATAAATTAAAAAAAAAATTGGTAGAGTTTATAGCAAATTTAACAAATTTTTAACAGTTAAAAACTCTAAAATTAGTGTCCAAGTATCATGGAGAAAAGTTCATGTGAAAATTTTTACGTATGCATGATCGAGGGTACTAACGTGCCAATTTTAAACAACTTATGATTTTTACTTACCACAGAAACAATTCATGGTATACAAGTGCCAAAATAGGAAAACTTTATGGTATTTAAGTGTCGTTTAGCCATGAGAATATTTGGAAGTTATGTTTTTTTTTTATTCTCACTTAAATGGGGATGACCATTCCCTTGCATCTCATTGGAATGGTCATTTTCATATAAAGTGGGAATTGATGACAAGTGGGAATGACATTTTTGGCTTCCAAAAATATGTTGCGGTGGGTATGAAGGAATGATAAGTGGAAATTGGAATATCATTCCCACTCACGCATACCAAGCGAGGCTAGTGTTTCATAGGTGACAAGTTAACTTGAGTTTTGAATCTGTGGCCATAGGTTATGACAATATCTAGACTTATACAAACGTGCATATAATTAGTCGATCAGAAATTTGATGATTGTTTAATCAGAAAAGAAATTGGGAATGAAAATTATCTGTATAAGCATGTGTTTGACCTTGCGTCTAAACATTTAATGATTATTTTGACTACATTTAATGATTTGACTAGCAAAAGAAATTGAAAATGATAATTATCTATACTCTTTATACAAACATGTATATGATTATTAAATCAAAAATTTTGATGATTATTTTATTAGAAAAGAAGCTGAAAAGTTATATGTACTCTTATTAACATTTATCTGATTAAATACATCAAATGAAATTTGATCAGAAAAGAAATTGAAATGGTAGTTATATGTGCTCTTACACAAATATCTATATCAATATTACTCCTAATTGATGATTATTTTGATTACAAAGAGGTTGAAAATGTGAGGATAAAGTGTCACTTTTAAAACCTTAAGAAGATTTCTTATCATTCATGGAAGTCATAGGGGGATTTTCTACCCTTATATCAGAGCATCAGGGATGGTTTGTTCAGTTTATTTTGGGTTGCTACAGCCTATTCTCATGAACTGGATGAGGCTGAGATGGTACAAGCGCAAATTCTTGGAGATGTACCTGCAGTTTATGTGCGTCTTCATCTTCTTTCCCGGGTGAGTCCCTAGCTTGCCTTTTTGCTCAATTTGAGTTTCTAAATCCATGTGCAGGATTGGAAATTAACGAAGCTAATAAACATATGGATTCTTGAAAATTTTGTAATCACTACCTCCTATAATTAGTTGAGCCTTAGATCAGTTTCCAGTAACGGTGACATGCAAAACCAAAGTCCTGAATTTTCATCATAGATTACCAAGAAGTGAGAAAATTGGTGTTGATAACCAAAAACTTTACTACATATTTGGTTGAAAACATGGAAGCCTTGATTAGCATGGGTACCTTGTTTAGAAATATGGAGGAAACATGAATCAAGTATCTCATGGTCCCAAGTAGGAGTAGGAATATAGGAGGACTTACCCGTGCACAAAGATTGTACACTGATTATAGAAGACATATAGTTGAATTAGCAATGTAAAAGATTAAATACAATTTCTCTGGTTGAGAAGGACATCTTTTACCTTCTACAACTTTCTACTGCTATATGATAAAATTTCAGACTAGTTTTTCCTAGCCTTCATTTGATCAATATTATTTCACTCATGGATACAGGAAATTGAGTAAGTACTGTTTAGAATTGAATCAAATGTTCCTCGACAGTGGGTTAAGAAAAGGAAGAACAGGGAGGGGTTTACAACATGTTTGGCGACTGGTCAAACTGACTAATAAACCACTTTTGTGACTTGAGCTACTGTAACATATTTGACAACAGGCTTATTTTGGCTTATAAAAGCATCTCCATCAGTTTCCCCAAAAATTTCTCCAAAATAGGGAAGCAAAAGTCATATTCTCCAAATTATTTTTGCTCCAACTACAACAGCTTCTCCATTTTGAAGAATCCTGCATTTATTACAATAATAAAAATTTTCTACATCCTTATTTTGGGATGCTCTTATGCATTGGAATTGCCCCATGGCTTTTTTTGTAATTACAGATTTTGTTTTATATTTATTTTCTCCTCCAACCCGTTTTGAAGAACGTGTTGCGTTTATGATAAAGCTTTCCCCAAATATTTGAAGAAAGCCCCAGATTTGGGGAAGACTCCCTTTTTTCACATCCATCCCTATTTTGGGGAATGAGATGGGGAATTTGTTGGACGAAAAAAAGCTCAAACTTCTCCAAAAGTGAGAATACCAATAAAATGGGGAAGCTGTTATGCCCAAAAAATTAAGCTCCCCTAATCCAGCTTATTTTTAGTGCCTTATAAGCCATATAGTTTGATTAAGTAAATGTCAAGTTTGAAGGAAATTCATGCTAAATACATGCAAAATACGCAACGGAAGACTATATGTATAATTATGCTATGCATGTAGAGAGCATGAAATACATAATAGGACCATCCTAATTAAATCTAACATAATCCATATATTAAAGAGAACATTCAAGAGTTAGAAAGTCATACTTTCGAAGCGTGATTCGATGGAAGATCGAACAACCCTTAGCTCTTGCTCCTTGTAGTAGAAAATCTCCTCGTAATGGATCTCCAAGTCTTCAGGTGGGCTTGATAAAATCGAAGTTTTCTTGAGACACAAGGTAAGATATCCATTCGGGGGTATTATAAAATCCTACTACTTCCTCTTACTCAAGATTGCTAGAATTTAGTAAGAGAAGAGCTCTCTTTTATTCTCTTATGGAAAAAAACCACTTAACTATTTTTTCATTAGCCTTTCCATAAGAAAGAAAGCTCATATTTATAGAGTGAAATGTGTTCATGACATGAATGACTCATCCTATGAGTCATGCAATGAATCATCAAATATCAATGATTAATCTAGTGAGTCATGCAATGAATCATCTTATGAATCATTACATTCAAAACCATGTGCTCAAACCATACCACTAAATGACTCATCTCATGACTCATTATACATGATATGTGTATTTTATAAATGAGAATACCAAATCAATATTGTATTTCATAAATACGATATTTTATAATTTTTTAATTATTGATTAATAAGTCATCATATGACCAAAAAGTCAACGAGTTGACCAAAAGTCAACTGTTGACCAAAAGTCAACTGTTGACCAAAAAGTTAACTAGTTGACTAAAAGTTAACTTTATAAGAAAAATACTAGAATTCATTTCCTAAGCACATAGCATTCCGATTTTATCGATATACATAACCGTTTATGTGTATCCGATAAAATCATATATGCGTATCAATCATACGCATCACTTTATAAATTGTGTTTCATAGGATTCAAGTACGCGCTTAGTGTGACTCTAGGGCCCAACTTAAGAACTCGGCAGTGGATCATATCCACAAGTACAAGAGAGGTGCTAGCTACACATGAAGACTATCCGGGTATAAGTTGTGATAAATGTCTGCAAGATGCTTACATAATTTTATCAAGATCACTCAGTGATAATGCCGTACAGTCCGGTCTCTTCGTCAAACCATGTCAAACTATTAAGCTTAGGGTATGGAAAACTGACAAACCCTAATTGCTCAATTAGTGTTTGTAGATATTAAATTCATAACCTATAAGATCAAACTGACAATCAGTTTATCTTATTTACCTTAGCCAATGATTTCCAAGTTATAGTTATATCATACAATCTTATGACATTAACCCCATATACTGGGAGAGACGAATCCCATATTAGCATCTCAATATCTACTTATGCCTCGGGATGTACCCAACAAGAACCGTTATGCACAACTCGAAAAGAACTGTGGTTAGGTAAAAATCTAAGTACACCTATACTAACATGTAAGATATTGTACTCATGCCTTAGGTCAAGAGACTACTTTGTACTATATCACTTGAGAACTACTATTTGACAGTTAAGTATAATTACTAACTAGATGTTCTTAGTGAGTCGTTCAGTCAACTCATTCACTAATGAGTCACCTGTATACTATATCTTGATGTCTCACATCAATAATCTAAGAGATGGATCATCGTCCTTCCAAAGAAGAAATAAAGTATACACTAGTCTTACCAAAGTGATGATGTCCCATTTCAACACTTCATCGACTAGGAATATTTTAGAATATACGTTAGCGACAAATCATATCTCTTCATTACGATCATATCCGAAATGTCTGATAGTCTAGTATCATTCTAAGGACTTTATCTGTATTTAAAAAATACCAGATAAATCTGACCAAAATAGCATACTATTATTTAGAATAAGGATGTTATATTCATATAGGTGTTATTACAATATACAATTATTACTTACATGGCACCTATATCTAACAAACTCCCACTTGCACTAAGGCCAATCATTGTAGTATCTAATACCCAATAGCTCAATAAGTATTTTAAAATGTATGCGAGCAATTACCTTTGTGAATGGATCTACTATATTATCTTTTGAGTATACTCTTTCAATCTTGATCTCTTAGAGATCCACTATCTCTCTGATCAAGTGATACTTTCTTAGAATGTGTCTGGACTTATTGTGAGATCGGGGTTCCTTGAGAGCTATCGCAGCATTACAATCACAGTATACAAGTACTGGATCTATAATGGTGGGAAATAATTTCCAGCTCTAAAAGGAACTTCCTCATCCAAGTAGCTTCTTTGGCTGTATCATTTGCCACAATGTATTTGGCTCACTATGTCTTGCTTAGAACTTTTCCAGCCGACATTCCTCTTATGAGGATATAAACATATCCTGATATAAATTTACTATCAATATCGCTCTGAAAGCTTGATTCGGAAAAAGCCTCCACTTTTGAGGTCACTTTTACCATATATCAAAAATAACTCTTTAGTCATACTAAAGCATATTCTTGACTGCTTTCCAGTGCTCTTCTCCATGATTTGATTGACATCTACATACCAAAGTGAGTGTACAAGCGATATCCAATCTAATACATAACATGACATTTATGATCGATCCTACTGCCAAGGCACAAGGAATAAGACTCATGAGTTTCCTCTCTTCATCAGTCTGGGAAGACTCTTTTTAGAGAGGGAGATTCCATGAGAAACCTTTTCTTGGAATTCTCCATGCTAAACTGCTTTAGCACTATGTCGATGTATCTAGATTGGGATAATCCTAACATCCTTTTAGATCTATCTCTATAGATCTGAATACCTAGTATACAGGATGCTACACCCATATCAATCATGAAAAAACTTTTGATAGTAATATTTTAACCGCTTGTAATGACGGTATGTCATTATAAATTAAGAGTATATCGTCTTCATACTAAATAAGAAACGATACAATACTCTCAATTATCCTTTTATATACACATGGTTCATCTGGATTTTTGATGAAATCAAACTCTTTGATAGCATCATCAAAACAGATGTTCCATCCCCGCGATGCTTGCTTTAGTCCATAAATGGCTTTTAGCAACCTACATGCTTTTCCACTGCTCCCACTGACTACAAAATCCCTCTGGTGGAGTCATATATATGCACTCTTCTGAATCACCATTTAGAAATGCAGTTTTGATGTTCATTTGTCAGATCTTATAGTCATTGTGAGCAGGTATAGTAAGTAGGATCCGAATAGATATTAGCATAGCTACTGGAGAAAAGGTTTCATCATAGTCCAAACCAGGTCTTTGACGAAAACCTTTAGCTACCAGTGTAGCTTTAAAAGTCTCTACTTTCCTATCTACACCCAACTTTTTTTTAAACAACCATTTGCAACCCATGAGTATCACCCCTTTAGGAGCATTGTCTAAGATCCATACTTTGTTGGTGTACATAGAGTATATTTCGGATTTTATTGCATCATGCCAAACAATAGAGTCCCTACTCTGAGATGCTTGCTGATAACTCAAAGGTTCGTCATCATCTATGACGTGATCTAATATGCTACCTTTTATGAGAAAATCATTTTGTCTCTTAGGTGCATGAGATCACCTTGGATATCTACGGAATGGTTAAGGTTCTTCTGGTACAACTGAATTTTCTGGTCCTAATAAATTATCAGTATTGATTTGTATCTCTGAAATTTCTTCCAGTTCTATCATGCTCCCACTAATTTCTTTTTCATAAAATTCCTTCTCCAAGAAGGTAGCATACCGAGAAACAATTATCTTTTGTTCATCATGTGGTAGAATTGATATCTCTGGGAATTCCTTGGATATCTTACAAATTTACACAATAATGACCGTGCCTCTAACTTTTTGGGATCTTGTTTTTTTACATAAGCATGACATCCCCAAATCTTAATATAATTAAGATATGGTTTCATCCCATACCATATCTCATATGGAGGTTTAGACACTGCTTTAGTTGGAACCTTATTCAGTAAGTGTGTTGCTGTTTCCAATGCATACCCCCAGAATGAAAAAGGTAACTAAACGTTACTCATCAAGGAATGTACCATATCTAATAGGGTACGATTCCTCCTTTCTGACACGCCGTTAAGCTGTGGTGTAAAGGGTGGAGTAACCTAAGAGAGAATCTCATTCTCTTTTAAAAACCCTAAGAATTCTGAGCTCAAGTATTCGCCTCCTCGATCCGATCGAAGAATTTTAACTTTCTTGTTCGTTTGGTTCTTTACTTCATTTTTATACTCGATAAATTTATCAAATGCTTCAGACTTGTGTTTCATCAAAACCACATGTCCAAATCTTGAAAAATCTTCAGTAAACGTAATAAAGTAGGAGTAGTCACCTCTGGCCATTGTAGACATAGGACCACATACATCACTATGTATCAGTCCTAAGAGTTCTGTAACTCTTGCTCCAGTTCCCGTAAATGAAGTCTTGGTCATTTTACCTTTAAGACAGGATTTGCAAGTATCATAAGACTCAAAGTCAAATGGATCTAAACATCCATGCTTATGTAGCTTGCCAAGTCTTTCTTTATTAATATGACCAAGTCTACAATGCCATAAGAAAGCGTCGTTCATAACTGAGTGCTTTCTTTTATTAGCGTGATGAGTATTCAGAATTGTGTTTTGATTAAGAATATAAATGCCATTACACAATGTTCCATAAACAATCAACTTTTGATTAAATATGATATTCATAACATTGTTCTCCAACTTGAATATATATCCATCTTTATCTAATAAAGATATGGATATTATATTGCACATCATAGTTGGTACGGAATTACAGCTTTTTAAAATCAAAACGTTCTTATTTGGTAAAGCTAGATGAAAATCCCCTACTGCAAGTGCTGTAACTATAGCACCATTATCAACTTGTAAGGTCATCTCTCCAGCTCTAAGTTTTCTATAACTTCTCAACCCTTGTAACAAATTACAGATGTGAGATCCTGATCCGGTATCTAATATCCAAGATGTAGGATTTATATAAAAACAATTCTGAGTAACAAACACATCTGAAGATGAAGCAACATCTTGCTTCTTCTTGATGAGTGAGGCTAAGAATTCTGGATATATACTCTTAACATTTCTCAACCAGTCTATGTAATTAGGATCGGTTAACTTGTTCTGTTCTGATATGATTTTTAAGCCAGACATAATGGCCTGAAAGAGAGAAAAAATTATTTTAGCAGATGTTCAATACATAAAATAGATTTGGTCTATTTTTATCTAAGTTATGCCTCCCACTATTTATCGAGTCCCTCAAAACCTTATAAGAGATTATCGGAAAACAAACCCTTGTTTTCAAGTGGGATCAAGATCCAATTATCATTGAATGTATCAACCTTAACGAAAGCCAACAATCTAATACACTCAATAATTGGTAGATAACTATTGTCTTTTACACTCTTGTAATTCTTGATATGATTTTACCCCTAGTCTTTTATGATCTTGACGATAGCCAACAAATCATAAAAACTAGTCAAGTTTGGACCCATCATTTCTTGACTAGCTTAAATTTAACTTATGCAAACTCTTGACGAAAGCCAACAAAGTTGCATAACCAATTTAAGCTATCCTTATATCTAATATACAGATGAATACTACTTAGCTATAGAATAGTTATGCCTTGACATATGCCAACAAACATAGTATTTATAAGCTTAATAGTATTCAACTGAAATGATGGAGGGCTACAGACGATTTCACAAATCTTTTACCGTAATCAAACTTGATATAGTTAAAAGATGCTCTATATTTATACTTGTAATAATTAAACTAGCCAGGTAAGCACAAGATTGGTGGGAGGGTTCCGAGCTATTCATCGGGAATATCCATCGCTCCTTAATTAAGTAACCACCCATCTTTAAGACTATAGCGCGAAAGATTGGGCATCACCCCTAACCTTAAGTTGGGCATCACCCCATGAGCTATATCTCATAATTACTTTCATTGACACTAGTTAAAAGCTCGTTCTAAATACATCTCTTTTAACTGCTTTAGGTTTATTTATCTTTCACACTAATACTATGTTAATGTCGGTCTCACCACTCTATGGTCAATAAACTCTTATTGTCATGTTTCACAAAGTTTAAAAATAAGTTTTTATAATAAAAACTATTATCTAATGAGATAAAGATATAAACTTTGTAGAATATAGCACCTAATTGTATTGACATCTACAATTGGGGCACAACTAACATATCAACATACGTAAAAGAAATATGGAATGGTAGTGGACAACTAAGGGAATAAAATACAACTACACTAATTACATTTTGGCAAGCAATTTGCAACTCCTTACATTGCTAGCTCCCTTTCAAATCCTGTATTATTACATTCACATATACATAGGACGTGCAAGCCCCATTTATAATGAAAAAACCATCTCGTAGGATGGGTAATAATATTGCATTGAATGTAAAATAAAAGCCATAAATGAAATAACTAAACTAAATAACCATACCCCCCACACCCGAATAAGGGCCTATACCCGTAGGCGTAGCTCATGACCGGTGAGCAAGTGCCAAAACCCGTAGGCGTAGCCCATGCTCGGGGAGGGAAGAGGTCAAAAATAACATTACATTTCTAGCTATATTACATCAATACAATAAATGCAAGAGAATCGTTGTCCACTACCATCCATAAACATAACATCCACGTAAGATGATATAAAATATATAACTTAATCAACATTAAGAAATATGCATCTATCTAGTTATGCAACAAACTGAAAAGCTAGATAACATAGGGATTATCCTAACTCAAATAGGACTATCATGCTCCTAACATACAACTACACTAGTTGTAAATAAATGTTTTGCAGTTTATACAAGTGTTTTTACTCCTAAAAACTTATGAACCAAAAATCATATTTTTGAATCAACAACTAGTATAATTAATTACAAAACAACTTGAATAAATTAACTAGTTTTATTAAAACATCTTTTAATTAAACTAGTAATTAGAAGCAAGAACAAAGTCCTCTATGAGTTAGATATACATGTTAATATTTAATTAGATGGAACCATGGCTCTGATACCATGAAGGAAATTCATGCTAAATACATGCAAAATACGCAACGGAAGACTATATGTATAATTATGCTATGCATGTAGAGAGCATGAAATACATAATAGGACCATCCTAATTAAATCTAACATAATCCCTATATTAAAGAGAGCATTCAAGAGTTAGAAAGTCATACTTTCGAAGCGTGATTCGATGGGAGATCGAACAACCCTTAGCTCTTGCTCCTTGTAGTAGAAAATCTCCTCGTAGTGGATCTCCAAGTCTTCAAGTAGGCTTGATAAAATCGGAGTCTTCTTGAGACACAATGTAAGATATCCACCCGGGAGTACTATAAAATCCTACTACTTCCTCTTACTCAAGATTGCTAGAATTTAGTAAGAGGAGAGCTCTCTTTTATTCTCTCATGGAAAAAAAACCACTTAACCAATTTTTCATTAGTCTTTTTATAAGAAAGAGCTCATATTTATAGAGTAAAATGTGTTCATGACATGAATGACTCATCCTATGAGTCATGCAATGAATCATCAAATATCAATGATTAATCTAGTGAGTCATGCAATGAATCATCTTATGAATCATTACATTTTAAAACCATGTGCTAATAAACCATGTGCTCAAACCATATCACTAAATGACTCATCTCATAACTCATTATACATGGTATGTGTATTTCATAAAAGAGAATACCAAATCAATATTGTTTTTCATAAATACGATATTTTATAATTTTCCAATCATTGATTAATAAGTCATCATATGACCAAAAAGTCAATGAGTTGACCAAAAAGTCAACTAGTTGACTAAAAGTTAACTTTATAGGAAAAATACTAGAATTTATTTCCTAAGCACATAGCATTCCGATTTTATCGATATACATAACCGTTTATGTGTATCCGGTAAAATCATATATGCGTATCAATCATACGCATCACTTTATAAATTGTGTTTTATAGGATTCAAGTACGCGCTTGGTGTGACTCTAGAGCCCAGCTTAAGAACTCAGCAGTGGATCATATCCACAAGTACAACAGAGGTGCTAGCTACACATGAAGACTACCAGAGTATAAGTTGTGATAAATGTCTGCAAGATGTTTATACAATTTTATCAATATCACTCAGTGATAATGCCGTACAGTTCGGTCTCTTCGTCAAACAATGTCAACTATTAAGCCTAGAGTATGGAAAACTGTCAAATCCTAATTGCTCAATTAGTGTTTGTAGATTTTAAACTCATAACCTATAAGATCAAACTGACAATAAGTTTATCTTATTTACCTCAGCCAATGATTTTCAGGTTATAGTTATATCATACAATCTTATGACATTAACCCCCTATACTGGGAGAGACGAATCCCATATTAGCATCTCAATATCTACTTATGCCTCGGGATGTACCCAACAAGAACCGTTATGCATAACTCGAAAAGAACTGTGGTTAGGTAAAAGTCTAAGTACACCTATACTGACATGTAAGATATTGTACTCATACCTTAGGTCAAGAGACTACTTTGTACTATATCACTTGAGAACTACTATTTGACAGTTAAGTATAATTACTAACTAGATGTTCTTAGTGAGTCGTTCAGTCAACTCATTCACTAATGAGTCACCTGTATACTATATCTTGATGTCTCACATCAATGATCTAAGAGATGGATCATCGTCCTTCCAAAGAAGAAATAAAGTATACACTAGTCTTACCAAAGTGATGATGTCTCATTTCAACACTTCATCGACTAGGAACATTTTAGAATATACGTTAGCGACAAATCAGATCTCTTCATTACGATCATATCCGAAATGTCTGATAGTCTAGTATCATTCTAAGGACTTTATCTGGTATTTTTTAAATACAGATAAAGTCCTTAGAATGATACTAGACTATCAGACATTTCGGATATGATCGTAATGAAG
>BQKN01062903.1:147247-197765 GCA_022839385.1 Asparagus kiusianus
GACTGTTTAGAAGGGTGTTAAACCCCAATTAATATCCTTAAACCTGAAATTTGCATGTCCTAAACAGTCGGGGTTGCCAACCCCGACTGTTTAGGAACGTCATTAAGCCCACGTGGCAAAAACCGGGTCGATTTTGGTAAATAAAAAAAAACCGGGTCGATTTTGAAAAATAAAAATCTATTTGGGGCTGTTTTGAAAATTTGTTCATTTTATTTTCTATTCGAATTTTAGTACAACGTGGACTATAGAACTTCTAAGCATAGTTTAGCAAGTACAGTTGGAAGAAATTTTTTTGAATATTTCTTTATACTCGGTGTATCTGTTTTCAGACTTGGAATTTTTTTCGGACTAGGAACTATTTTAGATTTTCTCGGAGAAAGCTCTGTTGAATACTTATACAAGGTTTTTCCATTTGCGTGAAGGCTGTTGTTATGGGCTCCGTTTATCAACTTCAGAAAGTTTCCGAGGGATCCTACCATGGAATATCCTTGGTCTACTCCAAAAGATGATGTTCCACTGTACAAATCAAGATAAAATTCTCTGCATGTGAGTTTCTGTTTATATGTATAAAAAACTAATTGATGTAAATTTGGCTTTTCTGATTGTTCAAACAATCTTACAACGTCAATACAAGCGATGCAAGAAGGCATAATTTTATGTTATCTACCAACGCAAATTGTGTTCAGTAGAATATTTCAGAGTTATATGCCCACATAGACATTGTTTTGATGCTTATTTTAACAGTATTTTCCCTTACTTAAAATTAATTGGAATACCTTGAAATATAAAGCGAAGTAGCTATTATTTGAGGAGAAAAACTTTCTGTTATTAATGATCAGGGTGTGTGGGGGCAATTCTTCAAAACTGAGTCACCACTTCGTAAGAAAGTAACTCGACGGCTTTTTATCTCGCGACCGGTGAAAGTTGGCTTCATAGTACGATGAAAGAAGCACATTCACCAGCCTTTATACCGACCCACGCGCTAAGTGGTTAGCCATGGTTTTATAGGAATTCAGTTGTTTTGTGTTTGTGTGATACCTAGTTTTCGTGCAATGCCTTGTGGGCTGATATGTTGCTAGGCAATGACCCACGTCGAGTTCTAGATTGGATTATTTTTAAAAGCCCTATTAGTTATCCAACTTTGATTGACCTTGCAAGTTTCTCAGTGTTGGGGAATTTGAGTCTTCCCGCCTACTACGTTTTATGGGACTTGGAAGGCAATGTTGTGCACAGTGGAAATTTCGGCAACACCTCTAGTGCTCGATAAGAGAGTAGATCTCAACTAAATCACGGTTTCACAAAGGAAACAAGAACCGAAAGTAAAATATCTCAATAAAGTGGGATATTAGCTCTTCCTCTCATCAGTTCTATGACTGACCTGTCGAGGGAATTTAAGCAAGCTATTACAAATCACATCACACACAACCAATTTTAACGTGGTTCGACAAGTTGCCTACGTCCACGAGGCAAGGAGGGGAGAGATCTACTATGAGAGAGAGAGAGAGAGAGAGAGGATACAAATAGGGTTTACAATAATACAGCTTAAACCCTCAAACAATCTCTCAATTCCTCTCTCAAAATCTCTCTCAAAACAGCCAAAAGAGCCTCTGTTTTTCTTCTTGCACGCAGCCCAAGAAAACTCTTACCATATTTTTCTACTTCTGCTCTTGCATCGCACCCCCTCTTTTTGCACTGAATCCTAAATCCTAGAAACTAGGTACTTATAGCATGCAAGCTATTGGGTGGGCCTATGCGGAAACAAGGAAATGGAAAACGCGTTTGCCTCCAGTTCGTGGTCCCCACTCTCGTTCACGTTTCGTTTGGGAAAAGACGTAGGCACGTGGGTAGGTGGACCCCACGTCCATTCGTTCACAATTCTCCATCTTGGCGAAATTTTTTCAAAACTGAGCCGACACCAAACAAATCAAATGTCTCACTTGTTACGTCCAGTACGAAGTGAAACAACAACGGACTCAATCAACAACAAGTCGAGAACGCAAATGAGAATGCGAACAAACTCCAAATTTCGGTATCTACTCCCAAATCGGCTACATCATAAATGACTGCCTACGTATCCTCTTGCCCAAGGAATCAAGCCTTCACATAATTCACCAAAATAGCCTCCAAAGGCCCTCAATCCAATAGAAGAGTTCTCAACCCTCCTCTAATATCATCAATTCTGCGGCTGATAGCACCTCAAATGGCCTCAAAGTGTATCGAATCAAACACCTCCACCTGAGGTGAACCAATTGTCATAACCAAACTACATCTATCAGCTGTACTCGAATCAAAACCCAACTCATCATCTGTATCCAAAACCAATTGATCCCGAAACTGTGTCACCTCAGCTGGAATCCCAAACAATACAGAATGATCTGGAGTATGTGAAGTAATCTCCACCCAATGTGAAGTAGCATCACTCTCCACCTGCTTTGATACCTCTATGATCTGTCCAAAACTCTCCACCTGCTGAGAGTCAATAGGCTCCCTCATTGAAGCCCCATCAAATGTGACATTACCAGACCAAGTATCCAATTGAGTTTTACCTGCAATCACAACAGTTGACAACTCTTTAATAGGATGACCAAAATATGTTGAAGCCTCAATCCAGAAACTCTTCTGTAGACCATTGCTTGACAACAAACACCAATCCTTCTCCAGCAAGGCCCGGTTCTTAAAATTTGCCACCCTATCTAGTTGCCCCAAGATTTTTTTTCCAACGAAGTGTCTTGAAATACCGTGAGCTCGACTCCAAAACAGAAACAAGTCCATCTTGTACCTCTCACCAAAACTTAAATGAAGTACCTTCACCTTTCTGCCAATCTCACACTTCTTCAATCTGTTGGAGACTACTATGACTTTATTCAAAGGGGATTTGGTTACAACCCAAACACGTCTAGAACAGTCACCAACAAAGGAAACCAAACATCTATTTCCTCCCAACGATGCCTCCTTGGATGGCCCCCAAACATCCACGTGAACCCCATCTGAAAGACTCTCCGTGCGGTGAATAGAGGTGTCAAACTTCACATCGGTCTTCTTGCTCACACCAAAGTGTTAAATAGACTTCAAACTGTAGGTCGTTGCTTCCATCTCCAAATCAATACTAGAATGACAAAGCCCCAAATGCCGCAATCTAGTCGAATCAACAGAAGTCATCAGCTTTCCACCTGTCACTATATCTCCAATCAAATAGTACAGGTTATTCCTCCTGACGCCCTTCATCACAATCAAAGAGTCTTCTACAATCTTGAGAACCGTATCCTCAACACGAACCTTCAGACCCTCTCCAACCAAAACTCCAATTGAGATCAAGTTCTTCCTCAAGAAAGGAACATATCTCACATCATATAACTCTCTAACAATCCTGTCAAACATCTTGATACGAATTCTTTCTATCCTAAGGATCTGGCATGCACGATTGTGTTCTATGTACACCACACCACTATCCAGTTTCTCAAAACTGGAGAACCATTCCCTTCTAGGGAACACATGATAGATCATACCACTATCCAACATCCACTCGGATTCCTCTGAATAGCTACCTACAGGACTGATAGAAAACGAACAAATAGAAGTATCAGAAATATTACCATATGATATAACGATGTTTGCTTCTGATGATGGTTACTTCCATTTTCCCTTCTGCTTATTCTTCATCCATTCGTCGAGTTTTGGACAATCTTTCTTTCAATGACCAGTCTCCTTGTACCAAGTACTCTAATCTTTTCCAACTGTAGGATGTCCTACTCTAGATTGTGACTTCCAATTTTTTCGGTTTGGTTCTTCTCTCTTGCGACTAATGCCTCCACTACCGGCTCAACTGAAGCCTCCTTATCTTTTTTCGAAGCTGATAGTTCACAAGTACAGTGGTGACCTCACTATACGAAAGGGAGGTCTTCCCATTAATTAGGGTAAGAATAAAAGTCTCGTATTCCTCATCCAGCAAGGAACTCAACAACAACAACGCCTTATTCTCGTCTTCAATCATAACATCCACATTCGCCAAATTCGCAAGAAGCTTCGTGTAGTGATTCATGTGATCACTAATGGAGGTTCCCTTCTTCAATTGGAAGCGATAAAGTATCCTCTTAAAATGCAAGAGATTTTCCACACTCTTGGTCAAATACTTGCTCTCAAGGATCTCCCAAATCTTCTTTGCAGAAGTCTTATTTATCACATCATACTTTAGATCCTGTGTTAAACAAGATCTAATTATACCACATGCCATCCTATTCATCTTCTTCCAAACATTCTCTTCAATATCATCTGGCTTGCCATCCAACTCCAAAGTATCCTCCAAATTTTTGCGCGTTTAGCGCATCCAAAACTTCGTATCGTCAAAGTCCAAAGTTGTTCGTGCCATTAAATATCTTCACATCTATTTTCGTAGAGTGGATATTCAAACTTTGAAAGATCTTCACACCAAAAGCACCACCCTCAACACCTTCGGCCATATTACTCAACACACTAACTACCAATGCGGAACAAACTAAAGAATAGATCCAAACTTGAGAAAGATAGAGTCTTTACCAAAACAGATCACACCTTTAACTTCAATTGAAACTCTAGACGAGCTTCTAAAGCGATCTACTCCTCCAAATTGCCCAAGCGTAGCCCGAGCTCTGATTCCACTTGTTGTACGTAGCGAAAATTTTGGCAGCACCTCTGGTGCTCGATAAGAGAGTAGATCTCAACTAAATCCCTGTTTCACAAAGTAAACAAGAACCGAAAACAAAATATCTCAACAAAGTGGGATATCGGCTCTTCCTCTCATTATTTCTAGGACTGAACTATCGAGAGAACCTAAGCAAGCTATTACAAATCATAGCACAAACAACCAATTTTAACGTGGTTCGGTAAGTTGCCTACATCCACGGGGCAAGGAGGGGGGAGATCTACTATTAGAGAGTGAATACAAATATGGTTTACAATCATACAGCTTAAACCCGCAAACAATCTCTCAATTCCTCTCTCAAAATCTCTCTCAAAACAGCCAAAAGAGAGCCTCTGTTTTTCCTGTTGCACGCAGCCCAAGAAAACCCTTACTTCATTTTTCTACTTCTGCTCTTGCACCGCACCCCCTCTTTTTGAACTGAACCCTAAACCCTAGAAACTAGGTACTTATAGTCTGAAAGCTATCGGGTGGGCCCATGTGGAAACGAGGAAACGAAAAACATGTTTGCCTCTAGCTCGTGGCCCCCACTCTCGTTCAGGTTTCGTTTAGGAAAGGACGTAGGCACGTGGGTAGGTGGACCCCACGTCCATTTGTTCATAGCCAACCCATAACCAATAAGATATAAAATAACCACAATTAAGAAGAAAGAACTCTAAGATTTATTTGGTTCAGTCGACCAACTTCGACCTACGTCCATGACAACAATACGAGAAATCTACTATATATCAGGGAGAACTACAAGAGGAACCACTCAATTCTCGTCTCTCAATCTCTCAACCTCACATACATAATCAACTCTCATATTATCATCTCCAAAGCCCTCTCCTTACAATTTTTGAATGGACAAAGACTACGAAACACTCTCCCAATGATGTAAACTTTTGCACAGACAAAGACTACGAAACCCTCGCTTCTTACACAATATTCTTGAATCAGATTACGTCCTCTGCTAACCCTAGATTACAAGAATATTGGCTCTCTCTCATATGCTTGGTTTTTCCTCCAACAATAGAAGAATATATATAGAGAAACCAAAACTCTATCTTAAGCCTAATTTCCTAAATAGAATAGGGTTCAAACTTCTAATAATGATGAGACCTAATTTCCTAATCATGATAGATCTCTAACCCTATATAATTCTCATAAAGTTCTACAAAGAATCAAAGACATAATACCAACAATCTCCACCTTGGATTTTGCTATAGTGTTCTCATTCGCTAGAAATATTATGTATAAGCAAAGCACTGATGAGTGCATTTCAGCAAACAAGGCGCTAATCAACTTAGTGGCCTAAGCCCAACAGAGGCCTCAACCTCGCCGACTCATCAAATCGACATTATTTCATGCCGACACGAAAGGTGGGATCAACCGACCTTATCGTCCAAGACGACCCACCAAGGGCACTCGACCATTTACTCGGCGACTCGCGGAGATGACTTGATGACCATTCCCTATCGACTAGATTGAGGAATAACCTCTGCCTCAAGTCTCTTCCCCTGAGCATATGTTAGTATCCCATTCCACCTCGGACAAGCCTTATCTTGACTCTAGTCTGAAGGTCTTCATGACTTGTCAGCTGCCCACGTGCTTTCTGAAAATACCCTAAAGGGAGAGGGGGGGGGGGGAGATGAATAGGGTAATTGCTAATCTATCCGATTACGATGTCAAATTAAAACTTTATAAACTAATTAACCTAACAATTATGATTTATAATGAGATATATGAAAGGATAAACAGTATAACACAATAGGCGATATAAACATGCACAATATATAACAATGATAATAGTGCGTCAAGACAATCACAAACACAAAGGAAATGATCACGGAGTTCGATCAACCCTCGACCTACATCTCCGCTCCTCACCTCGAGGAGATTCTCCACTATCTCAAATAACTACATAATCGGTTTTCAAAGCTCACTAAAAACATTTACAATACACACGTTGTCAGTCCTACAAGACACTCCTCTAAGTGTTGGTCTACATGTGTCATCTTCCTCAAGTGCTTGGAATTACTACCTCTCCCTAGGCTTTTACAACCAAGTCACTCCTCTTGGAATTGACCCCATCACTACCAACCACTCCTCTAAGTGTCAACGTGTATTACAACGTGTTCTCAACAATAATAAGCTCAAATAAATATTTTGTTCTCCCACAAAGATGTGAACGAAATTGTAAGCTCACCCTCAATGAATCCCACCCACAACCCAAATATACTATATGTGAAATACTTATGCTCAAATGATTGTGTATGAAATAATAAGTAATATGAAATTAAAATGATATATAAACTCAAATCAATATAACATAAATATGAGAAACAAAATATTAAATAGCTAGGGGTTGAATTTAGAAAAACTTCTTTAAACAAAGAAGGATGAAGAATTTGAGGTTGATGTCCTCAAGGATGAAATTTTAATTCTCCTCTTTGTGAAACCCTCTTCACATAAAACAAATTTGATTTTTCTCAAAAACCTTTAAAACAAACTGCCAAAACTATTTTGTAAACATTCTTAGTGAAACAAATGAGTTATAAGGCATATATATAGCCTCTATAGCCAAACAACCAAAAAACTAGCCGTTATTGTGCTTCTGATCGTTGATCGGTCGACTGATGAACAGTGTTGGCCGACCGATGCACTGTTCACAGAGCACAATTCACAGAAACATGAAACCTGAAAATCCGATTTTGTAAAATCAATTAAAAATAACAAATCAACTCCAAAAATAATAAAACTTGGGAACATGTTTATATATGTGATAATGAACATGTTAAAGAATAAAATTTTGAAATATCAATTCCCGTTTGTGAAAACTTATCTCTTTTTGCAAAAATGGCATGAAACCTGTTTTTTTTTAGAAAATCTAAGTTTGTAAATTCAATTATAAATTAACTCCAAAAATTGTAAAATTTAGGAAAACATTTATAAACATGTTAAAGAAGAAATTTTTAAAATGTCACTTCATATTTGTGAAACTTACTATTTTGCAGAACAAAAAACGAAGTTATGAAAAATACTATTTGATAATATTTCTTCAAAATAAGTTCTGTGATTCTTTATAGTGGATTGATAGACTTAAGGAAAGATGTAAAACAATATTATTTAGTCTATAATCCAAAAATACGATATTTTCTCAAAAACGATGTGTAAAGCGATAAATCCACAATTTGTGTGTACGTGTATTAAAATGAGCTTAAAGTATAAACACATAGAGTACATAACTAAACTTAAAACACTATACCCAAGACAAGTAATCTTCAATTAGCTCGTCTTGGTTTGCAGATGAAGCGATGATGAATTTTAACTTGAATTGCGACAGCTTTATTCCAATATCCTTCCAACATCCTCTAGATATTGTCATTAAGCTTAATTCCATCCAACCTCCAACAGAGGATGTTTGTGTAAATTACCTAATAAAATAAATACAAACACTCGACACATGATGTTAGAAATTCTTTGTTAATCATCAAAACTAGATTAGATAATAGTCTCATAAATATGAGACCTAACACCTTCTGTCACGCTCTCAATCACTTTTTGAAAAATACGGAGACACCCTCTCCCGTACCGAAGTGACTTCCCCTCCAATCGCCAGCCAACACCTGTAAAGCGAGGGATGACTCAGCTTGCCAACGTGCCTTCTGCGAAGCTGTCAATCATTTCCTGAAAAATACAGAAACACCCTCTCCCATACCGAAGTAATTTCCTCTCAAGTTGCCAGCCGACACCTGTAAAGCGAGGGATGACTCGGCTCTTAGCCCTCACTTTGCCACCGCCTCCCTATGCTTGGCTGGAAGTGACCCATTTATCTCCATCATCGTGATATATACAGGTAAACTTCTAACCTCAAGTGGGGGGGGGGGGGGGGTACTCGCTCTCTAAAAAGAGGAGAATTCTCTAAAAAAAGGAGAGGAACACACACAGTTCTTCATATACACAGAGGAGATCATATAGACCCTCTGTAATAGCACATTACCACCCCAAGAACCACCTCAGTTCCTAACCTTCCCCTTCCCCACTCAAGTTTCACTAACTTGACCGTCGGAGGAACTACGGGGAAACCGGTTCCCGCCCTCTCATGGGTTCTTCTTGTCTGTGTAGCATGAACTTCAACCTCCAATTCAAGAACCAGGCATAAAGTCGGAGAAGGTGGCGGCCCCTTCATCAATCTCCTCTATCTCGTCCCAGCGAGAACTCAAGAGGAACCAATCCCGCCCCGTATCTGCACCTATCCTCTTTTGGATATGATTGACTGTTTGATCCTAGCAATCAACAGTTTGTCGTCCACTGTGGGGCCCTCATCCCTTTTTCAAGAAGGCATGCCAAGTTCTGAACATGGATCTAATTCTACTCATCCCGAAGAACAACACTGAAGTTGTACAATCCAAGCTAAATAAAGTCGGGAGTTGTATCATTCAAGCTAAGGAGGGTTAGTTTTGGCCAAGAGGAATCAACGTAGGCATAATCCTCGAAGGCCTCTGTAACTTTCTAGAGAGTGTTTGCTAAGTACGCCATCTACTAGATAATAGAGCGACCATTAGCACCCCCAAAGACCCTCCAGAAGAAGACGCACAATAAGGGTGGCTGTCTTACTTGAACAGGCAACTCCGGTTTTTAATTGCCTTCGCAGAATAACTTCGGCTCCCTAGCTACAGAGAAGCATTGAGGGGAATCACCTGGAGAGCCTTATCCTAATCATGGGCCCTGACCAGGTCCAATATCGCTCAAACTCCGACTGGAAATATAGCTCATATAAGCACAGGAGCAGTGATCAAGTCTGCGCTAGACACCTCAGACTCTGATGTCTCTTTGAAGAGAACAATTCCCATCTATCGGAGATGAGATTGCGGGAAAAACTTAAAATCTGTAGGCTGGTCTACTTGTGTGGGAGAACGACTCCGGCTTCTTAAGTATCTTCTTCACGAAAGAATTTTACCACAAAAGTTGCCTAAGCTTTTATAGTCGAAACATGTGACCCGCGTGATCTCTGTAAGGGAAGCCGATCCATCCACACGATGATCCAGAGGCCGCCCTCGATGAAGACGTGATCTCAAAGAAACCTTGGCTGATGAGATGGCAAAAGCACTTTTGACTCATCACCAGTCAACAATGAATCACCTACGGCTACAATTTCAGATGACTTCACCTTCCATGAAGCAGCTTTTAGCTAAGAAACATGGAGCATTTCAAGCATCAGATGCCCTTGAGCATCATATGCCTATGGAAGATACTTTCCATAAATGTGTAAATATTTTAGTACTAATGAAATCTTATCAAATATGAGTTGACTCCTGTCTCGCGCTACAAAGTGCCGAAAGCAGGGATCAAGCCTTCACTAGTGCCAAAGACCTAGTCAACTTCCATAAGTTTTAGGCATTCGTCTCCTCTGTCGAATTTGGTACCTTTTTAGGAATAAACCCAAGGCACCAACCCTATGGTCGACTCACACAGTTGCCTCTCGACCATACAGGGATATTAAAGACCTAGGCACTTACATAAGACCTAGGCACCCCTTTTTAAGCCCTTAGTACCAGTTCAGAAATAAGCCCAAGGCACCAAACCTATGGTCGACTCCCACCGTTGCTTCTCTACCATACGGGGATATTGAAGATCTAAGTACATATATAAGACCTATGCACCCCTTTTTAAGCCATTGGTACATATTCATGAATAACCCCAAGGCACCAACCTTATGGTCGACTCCCACCGTCGCCTCTCAACCTTACGGGGATATTGAAGACCTAGACACTTACATAAGACCTAGGCACCCCTTTTTAAGCCCTTAGTACCTTTTCAAGAATAAACCCAAGGCCCTAATCCTATGGTCGACTCCCACCATCGCCTCTTAACCATATGGGGATATTGAAGATCTAGGCACCTACATAAGATCTAGGCACACCTTTTAAGCCCTTGCTACCTTTTCAAGAATAAACCTAAGGCACCAACCCTATGTTCAACTATCATAGTCGCGTCTCGACCGTACGGGAATATTGAAGACCTAGGCACCTACGTAAGACCTAGGCACCCAACCTCAGGATTGTCATTCTGCTAAAAAGGTTCTCATGTCATCTTACATAAGCCTAAGGTATGATTTCTGAAGGCTTGGATTAATAGTTTTTCTACATGCAAACTCAAGCAATCTTTCAGCAAGTTTTTGTCAATAAAAGACATATCCAGCCAACATAAGACGCTAGGTGAACTAGTTGTCTTGATTCCCCAAGTACGGGTCGACACATCACAACTGACTCACCCTAGCTAATTTTTAGTTCTCAATCAGAACAAAGTTACAGAGTTAAGAGAATATAAAAAATGCAGGCAAACTCAAGAATGGAAAGACAAGTTCATTTTCATTCAACAAGAGAAAACTTTATTACAAACTTCTCTAAAAAAAAGATACAAGTCTTCAGAGCTCCTGACCAGATCCGAGAGTAGGACTTGGCAGTCTCCTAGCAGCAGCAACTAGAGAAGATTCCCCAAGAATCTCAGCAACAGGCTCATCCTCGTCATCACTCACTAATAAATCCAACCTGCTTCCACTTCTCTCGACATCTTTTAGAAGATTAAGGTAGCAAGAGTCGAGGAAGGATAGAAGCGGTCGGGAGAAGGATGAGAGCTAGGAGGCACTAGCGATGCTAAGTGTCGACTCCAGTCTTACATGCGAAAGCCACTTCAACCCTTCCTAAGAGGCCATGGCACCAGTCGTCGACCATTTTCTTTTTATATTGCTTCTGTTTGCGTCGGAAATTGATTTCTTCATTGTCATTGAATCTGTTATATTCGTTTATCGATTACAAATAAAAAAAAAGAGAAAAGTCGATCTTTTTATAAGACCTTTTCACACAATAAAAAAATAAATATAATCTCCTTAAAACACACGTAGAGGACATTTAACACCTGCTGCTTGCGTGAGATCTTCGCTGTGTCGGGGACGCGTTAGTCCGAGGACTGTCGGGGATCAGATCCTGTTGACAGAAAAGTTAATTATTGCTTTTTCTTCACAAAGGAAACAATCGCAGAAGTGATAATCTCGACCAAGCGAGATTACGACTCTTCTCGAGATCAAAACCAAGTTTGATCCGGAGGAAAGGGGGAACGGATCTCAGATCCTTCGAATAGATTCCTCTTTATACTGAAGTTCGCCAATATCTGCTAGCCCTCCTCTGAAATTCATGCTCTACTCGCCCTAGCTCTTTTAAAATTCATGGCTCCCTTCAGATCTCAGATCCATACAAATGAAGGTCCTAGTCTTATATTTATAGGCTTCAGTTGCAGCGTTTTAGGATAAGAATTGATGATTTGACCTAATCCACACTTAATAAGCGTTTGATCATGTTTAGGGATAGCTTCAAAACAGTTGGGAGGCTCTGGAAAAGAAGAATCCCGTGAAAACCGTCAAAAACCATCAAAAAACATCAAAAAACGTGTTTTTGGCGTTTCTAGGCGCGGGCCACCATCTGGTGGCTCGGAACTTTGCGAGCCACCAAATGGTGGCTCGGCCCTGGGCAAGCCAGTTTGTACTGTCTCGGGTAATTTAGCTCTAACTCTCTCGTCCGGTCTCGGAATGAGGTGATTAAAGATGCGATGAAAAGATAACGAAAAGACATACAACTTTTGTCTTCTGAGATTCTCCAAAATCAAATCGCATCATGGCTGAAATCTCAGTTATTTATGCGAGCCACCAAATGGTGACTCAGAACTGTGCGAGCCACCAAATGGTGGCTCGGCCCTGGTCGAGCCAGTTTGTACCGCCTTAGGTATTTTAGCTATAACTCTCCCGTCCGGTCTCGGAATGAGGTGATTCAAGATGCGTTGGAAAGATTATGAAATGTCCTACAATTTTTGTCTTTTGAGCTTATTTATAATTGTTTGTGGAAAAAATTTGTAACAAGAAAATAGCGAAAGAATTGTATTGGATTTTTATTCTCTCTAACTGCTTAGAAAAAGAATGTTTACAACTCTCTCAACTCTCGAATTACAATTTGAATTCCTGGTTACAAAAGAGAAGAGAATGAATTTGATTCTCCCCTTTGTTTAAAACTGGGTTCTTCACGGTGGCGATGAGATGCTTCCCTCGAATGCTCGCGTCGAGTTTGCTTCTCGTTGACGATCCAAACGTCTCAACTTGCTGGAACAAATGACTTGAAT
The DNA here is from genome assembly GCA_022839385.1 of Asparagus kiusianus. Taxonomy (NCBI): domain Eukaryota; kingdom Viridiplantae; phylum Streptophyta; class Magnoliopsida; order Asparagales; family Asparagaceae; genus Asparagus; species Asparagus kiusianus. The sequence goes on from BQKN01062903.1 coordinate 160,074, forward strand.
AGTTGAATTACTCAAGAACTCTCCACGAGTGTTGTACCTCAGAGTGAGTGACAAACTCTAGTAAGAAAAGAGTTGTTTGAACCAAAATAGTTTGGTTAATAAGCCAAGTATCAAATATCCGAAAATCTTCAATTTGTTGAAGATTGTTGCCTCCAGATTCTCAAAAATCCGCTCCTGCAGAAATCCGCTCCAATTTTAGAGAAAATCTTCTCACTCCGATCCGATCCCCAACTCTGTTGAGTTTGTTGATATTTATATAGGAATTAGGGGTGTAACTACCCCCATAATCCGCGCCTAAATGGGGTTTAGTCACCCCATTAATCGGGTGTAACAACCCACGTAAACCACTCTCCCGATCGTGGGTGAACAGCGGTTTTCTCGTAACCGTATAGATCGCGTTTGAATAAGTCAGAGCCTTGACTTGCGTTCTGGCGCAATGTCTGAAAGCGCGTTTGGTAGCGGTATGGAACTGCGTTTGGCGGCGATTAGAGCTGCGTCTGGCAGTGCTTGGAGCTGCGTTAGGCCGCGATTGGAGCTGCGTTGGGCAGTGCTTGGAGCTACGTTGGGCAGCGGTATAGAGCTGCGTCGGGCAACGATTGGAGCTGCATTAGGCAGTGCTTGGAGCTGCGTTAGGCAGCGGTATAGAGCTGCGTCGGGCAGCGATTGGAGCTATGTTGGGCAGTGCTTGGAGCTACGTTGGGCAGCGGTATAGAGCTACGTCGGGCAGCGATTGGAGCTGCGGATGCCTTCTCTATCTTTATATATGGATGATATCAATGACCAGTCGAGAAGGTCCTATTCAGGCCATTTGTGACAATTGAGGCATCTCAATAACGCTCTATCAACGGCAGGTCACAATCTCCACTAAGATCTCTTTGCATGGCTTGATCATGCGCTTCTCATCATGCCGAATATTCGCTCACAGCTCTCTAGATCTTCCCGCTTTTCTAAAATCATTACACTGCTCATCAGCACCTCTAATAGTTGCTAATATAATATCAGCCATGTTGTTGTCGCAGCCATCAAGATCAATCATCTCATATATGAGGCTTGTTTGCAGCGGATGAAGCTGTGTTTACGCTCATATTGGTGTTGTGTCTTGATGATGATACGCAGGGAGGTCTTCCACGTCTTAGTTTGAAGAGACCGTCGATTTATAATCTCTTTCTGTCAGAGCGTTGCAAAGATCGTCGTTTTGTAATCTTTGCTTTAGCTTTTTGATATGTGAGAGTCGTCAGATTGTAACTCCCGATGTTGATTGTGAAAGTTGTTGATTGGAGCTGTCGTGATGGTCGTCAGATTATAACTTCCATCATCAGTGTTTGATGGGGAGTTAGCTATCTATTATAATTTTTAGACAGCCTACAGAACCCCCTCCAAAGTTTTCGAAAGTTCGCGGTTGACTGGGATGAATTTTCGAAACACTTTGGATCCCAAAATTTTGTTGACTGCATGCACCTCATTGTAAATTGAGTGGAGCATCATTATTCTTGTTTAATTCGCCAATGATGACTTGGACTTTGTTTGACCAAGTTCGTCATCTTTAGGGAGGTTGAGCACTTCCTGGCTTAAGACAAATCTATTATCATAAACAGAGAGAATCACAAGCCTGTGTGAGAAGAATTTCATCTCCAGCTTAGTCAGGAGGACAGCCTAGGAGGAATCCATCATATCGTCATGGTATGGAATATTAACTTCTTTAAAAGGGTTAATTATGTGATCGGCTGATGCGTTCAACCAACCGAATGTGGTGATGCGTTTGGAAGCTAACTCCCCTTATTTGAAAAATGCGAAAATCGCGTTTCGGGTGGGATTTTCGCCTAAAATCCCGCGCTGATTTGATGGTTACAGCTATATATAAATAGACCACTGAGGTCAAATCAAAAAGTCACCCGACTTTTCTCTGCTTTCCTGTCGACCGCTTAACAGAGTTCCTGTTCATCTTCTCCAGCGCTCCAGTGAAAGAGAGATTCATCTCTAAGTCATTCGTTAATCCATTCTACATCTTCTTCGTCACTATTAGAATGGCTCCCAAGAAGAGAATGGCCTCCAAATCCAAGATCGCCCAAACTCAGGGTGCTCCTTCGGCTAAAACGTCTGGAGATGTCCAAGCCGCCGCCCCGACGTCTCCGACTTCCTCGATCAACGGTAAGTCTGGATAGTTGAAAGCTATTTTGACAGATTTTTTCCTTTCGATTTTTGATTGGGAGTTCCGCCTTCCCCTATTAGAACATAGAGATCATTTTTAACGTTTCTCGGTCTTAAAAACGCATGGTTAGCTCCATCATTCGTGATATTTCAACGCAGGTTCAAACTTTATGTTTCAAATTTTGAATGCAGGTTGAGGCCCTGTGTTTTGGGATTTTAGACGCAGGTTGAGACCCTGCGTTTTGGGATCCGGACGCGGGTCTAGGTCTTACGCTTGTGTTTAAAATTCTGGACGCGAGTCTGGAACTTGCGTTTAAGATTTTGGACGCGGGTCTGGACCTTGCGTTTAAGATTCTGGACGCGAGTATGAACATTGCGTTTAAAATTCTGGATGCAAGTTAAAGCCCTGACTTATCATTTTGAACGTAGATCCAGAATTTGCTTTCTTGAGTTGGACTCCTGAGTTTAACTGACTGACTTTGCTATTTGCAGCGTGCTATTCTAACGAGTCTCTTTCTTTCAAACACTATTTTGGTCATGCGGGAGGTGCGGAGAAAAATACAACCTTCAGTTTTCATTTTGAGTACCCAGCTTTCCAGGACACGAACAAGGAGCGGGCGAAACTCATTACCCAAGCTTTCCCCGAGACGCTCAAGTCCTTAGTCACGGATGCTAAATTTAAAACCGCCGAACGTGAGATTTTAAAGAAGCCATCCTTCCTCTTCGGGGATTCTGTTAAGATGGACCCTAAACGAATGTCAGAAGGAAACTACAAATAGCTGAGGGCTGTCAACAATCGTCGTCTTTTCCTCCCTAACTTAGAGCGAATGTGGCCAATTTCTTATTATCAGTGCGCTTCCATCCCAAGGTTAATGAATTGGGAACTTGTTCAGGATCAGGGAGGCGTTGCCACTGGGCATATTACTCCTAGAGGCACTTACCCGGCTGGTTTTAATCAATTTGTGGCCCTGAAACCAGGTTTATTCAAGAAGGAACATCCCGTCGGCGAACCCGCTAAACTAGCAGAGGTCTTCATTGGAAAATTTATATCTGTCAAAGGAGAGTTCCCTGCTCAAGACTTTAGGGCTCCAACGTGGGTACATTCGAGTGAAACAGACTGGTGGGCCCGGATGATAAATTTTATCTTGGAGGAGCTGGAAGAGCCTTTGAGGATTTCAGAGCTGAGGACTCCAATAACGGCTACTCGATATGGGATTTCTCCAAATTATAGCGGACTTTTTGCTATGCTAGAATTTTATAATCCCTATACCGGTACATTTTTCACTCCTGCTGGTGAATTAGGCTTCGCTCTTCATGAAATGTTTGAAATTTCTGGATTATCTTTTGGAGAGCTGCCTTATGAGGAATTCGTTCCCGGCAATAGGGAATTGAAGATCCTAAAACATGGTGCCCCCGAGATCTATGACACTTATTGGGAATTAATGTGCCATTTCCAGATCTGTGCACAAACTACTGGAAAAAGGGCCAGTGGTGTAAAACAAGGACAATGGGCAGAATATCTTTTTCGAAACCTATGGGACAAGGAAGCTGAGGTGACTCGTTTGGCCGCTAGTACTCTTGAGGAAATCAATGAGCGAATCAACGATGCGACCTCCCACTACACTTGCGAGGCAGAGGAGGATATCTTCCCAGATTTTACCATTTTCGAAAGCTTCCATTATTAGGCAGAAGTTCCAATCTCCGACATGGCCCTGTTCGCGAGTTTTCTTACTCTCTGGTTGAAGCGATGTGTGGTACCCACCAGGCCAGTGGATGCTATTACAGTAGAGGTGTTATACCCCCACTGTACTTCTAGCTTATGGACGACCCCTAAATCTTATTTTAGCCATGGTGTGCTGCTTGCAGAGTGGTTTGCGGGAACTAGCCTCTGAATTTGTTGCCGTCAAGAAATTGGACTTGGATGGGAAGACTATCATCCAAACCCCGACCCCTCGAGTGCCAATGCCATATATTTATTTGGTATCTTGGTTTGTGTTGCACTGCCCTTCGATAATGTCGACTCCTGAGTCGAGTGACACCTCAGCTCCTCTTGTTCAGCCATTAGAAACTGCTCAATGGGTCGGTTGGTACCAAGTTAAGTTCCGTGAAATATTTAGACGGGACCATAATTACGAGATCGCTTGCAAGTTTCCCATTTTCGAGGGCGGTGCGTATGGAGAGCTCCATCAAGACACTCCGGGACGAAACTCTTTTACTATACTCAGTAGAGGTGCCTTCTGGTGGCTCATAAATATTTGCTCAGGTTATCTTATTTTTCGGCAAGGGAGAAAGTGTTTTATTGAACTATATCAGCCTTATCGCTTTTCTCGGCAGTTTGGCTATGATCAGATTTACGTCGGGAATCCAAACCCCGTTCTTGTTTACACGGGTAACGTGTATGGAGCAAGAGCTTGGTACTACTCAGTAGCAGGATGCACAGGAGCAAAATTCCGACTACCGCATAAGATGCCCAACATTAGTACTTCTTTAAGTTTTTGCACGTAGTACCAAGCTGCCTCCCAAATTTTAGCTTACAACATGAATACCTCCTGTTTGAGAGCCATTCGCAGATGGTATGCTTCAAAGAGGAGTGCTAAAAGGTTCCGTGCCCAGGGTGCTAGCGAATATTTATCATACGAAAAGGTGATTACACAGGACGAGCGACGTCAATCACCAGAAGGAGTTTAGGAAGAGGTCAGGGTGCCGGATACTCACAAGGTGGAACCTTCAAGAGTCCAGACTCGGAGTAAGAGTGCCACTGGAAAAGGAGCACTAGATGCGGCTGAAGAAGCCAAATATGACAAACAAGCTCGTCAGAAGTTAGCACTCGAACCCCATGCTTCTAAACTTATGTCAGATGCTCAGAAAGCATGGCATGTCGAAGAGGAAGAACAAGAGTCAACTGCTATGGGACTCTCGCCTCAGCCTGGTCTCCCCAGCGTTGGTCCTGCTTAGAAGGCCCTGCCTCTTCTGCCCATTCATTAAATGAAGAAGAACGTGGGGATGAATCATTTGCAGGGGGTATGGAGTTTGCCCCTGAAGACATGCTTCACGATACTGCCTCTACTGCCCCTCATGTTGAAGAAGATAGACCTCCGGTCCAAGAACCTACAGTGGCTGTCCAACAAGACTTAGCAGCAGACAAGTCTCCTTCCACTTCTGTGCTACTACCACCTGTAAGAGACGTACAGCCTAGCCCTACTACTGGAGTCATATCAAAACCTACTCTCACTGAAGATCCACCAGCATTTCCCCCCGTGAATGAAGAGGAGCCTACAGATCATAGCGATGGTGCCAATGATACGGATAGTGGAGGCAACCAAAGTGGGAGTGATGAGAATGATGACAATTTAAGTGATGACAGCGATGATCCCGGGGAGTGGGATATTCGACCACCATCTTCTTCAGACAAAGCATCGCCCTACATCCCTTTGCCTCTCACGGGTAAGTGTCGTTTATTTTGATTTACGACCAGTCTTTCTTGTATATCTAAACAATTTTCTCATATAGATCCTATGATACACGACGCGAGCGCTGTTATCCCTCCTTCGACACAGCAGCCTATGCTTCCACCAACTCAGGCATCAGGACCACCTTGCTTGGAGCTCTCAACGACAACTCTCCCACCGACAAATTTATTGACAATTTCTCTAGCCTCTACAGAAGTCGTAGACGTGCTAAGATCATCTGGAGCGGGGGAACTTATGGTTCTTCAAACGAGTCCATCTCAGCTGGATGTCGACGTTCCCTCGCAAGCTACTACGCCAAAATCACCTGCTGGTCTTTTACTTAGCTCAGTATCCTCAGAAGTTTCTGTACCATCTCCCATCGCTGCTTCAAGTCCCACAGATGTGCCAGACTTCCTTAAGATTTCTCTTAATTATCTAGAGAGTCTGACAAAGAAGGTGATTGAGGTGGTATTGGCTGGCAGAGATACTTTTGAAACCTTCAAGCCTATGCTCACCAATAGTTTGAACAACCTCAAGTTTGTGGGTGATGTCGATGTCGTTCGTCGTTGCTCAGAAGCTATCTCACGCTGGGAGGCGCAGTTGAGGTTCTTAGAGGCCTTAGGTCGTGCTGATATCCAAGCGCAGATTGCGTCGATGTTTGAAGACATCCGGGCTGATTAGTTTAATAAATATGAAGCAGATCAGTGTTGTATAGCCGAGGAGGAAACCGGGTTGAACATTTGCAAAAGCTGCATGCTCAAAAATCAAGCTGAGCTAGCGCTCTCCAGCACTTCTCTAGAGAATTTACGGGAGAAGATCGTCGCTGCTGAAGTAGAGTTGACCAGATTGAAGGCTCAATTCAAACGAGAAGAAGTTATCATCACTGAGCTCAACATCAAGAGTGCAACCTCTCTAGTAGATTATCGCATAGGAGCTAATGCTCTTGCAGAGGCCAAACAGAGGATTGCCGCCATGCTTCCTAATGATGACGAGCTTCGGAAACGAGCTGAAATGCTGGTGCGAACTGATCTTGAAGAGAAACTTTCTGATATCAAATCTCAACTTGTCTCCTTTAGTTTGATGGATTGATGAATCAGTTATTGTATTGCTCCTTTGGTAGAAACAATGCTTATTTCCTTGTTGCTTTGCTTTCCTTTGAATAAACGTAGCACTGTTTTGTTTTTCATCGTTTCTTTTACATATCATTTTCTGACTGGAACCATGAAATTCTGCTTTAATATCAAAGGATAGATTGTTTATGTGCATTTGTTTTAAGCACTGGAAGAAATTTGTAAATTTCAGAAGTGCCACATTACATGGTGATTTTGAGGACCTATCGCTCTATTGACGCGAGTCGATAAGTTAGAAGTGTTGCGTTTGGAGCAACTTTGAGGACTTATCGCTCTATTGGCGAGAGTCGATAAGTTAGAAGTGTTGTGTTTGGAGCAACTTTGAGGACTTATCGTTCTATTGATGAGAGTCGATAAGTTAGAAGTGTTGCGTTTGGAGCAACTTTGAGGACTTATCGCTCTATTGACGAGAGTCTATAAGTTAGAAGTGTTGCGATCGGAGCAATTTTGAGGAAGATAGAGTTCAAACTCTGTAGGAATGAAACCCATCATAGGTTTAATGTTGACATTGGAAAGACTCTGTCAACTATTTTGTTTTAAATTGAGCAAAAGTTTTAAACTTAAGCAGCATATTTTCTAAGAATCCAATTCTAGAAATAGGGGTACCCCCTACATTCATGCTCTTGAGTGGGGCTGCGTATTTTTGGAAGAACGCATCTCCAGATTGTTGCGTTTGGGTCTGGCTTGCCTGTCTTATGGACGCATGATCTTGTCCCGCGTCTTATCAGAAGTCCAAGCGGCTATAATGGTGACGAAGAGACTTCACCCAGCGGGAGTCTTGGAACTCTACCTTATCATTATTAATTATTTATAAATAGGGCTAATTAGTCATGTCAAAAGCCTCAACGTTTAAACTTCTTTCTTGAACTCAGAAACGAGTTTCTTCTCGTTAGTTCTTCCACTATTTCGTCTCGTCCTTTGGCCATGGCTTCTAAGAAATCCTGCTCGGGTGGAGACGAACAGATGGCGCACCCTACACCGCCGTCAAAGGATGCTTTCGGGTCCACCTCCGGACCGTCGTCGACGCCTCCGACGACTGGTCATCGAGGTAAGCCTCGCTGTCTTCTTCGCTTAAGCATTTTTCTTCGATCGGTTTTCTTGAAATTCCTTAGATGGATTCTGGTTGACGAAGACGAATATAATTCGTCTCTTCAATCTTGAATGTGAAAAGAACTTGCATGTCTCTTGATGAAAACTATTCATCTCCTTGACTTTGGATGCTGAAAGAACTTCTAGTGTCCATTGTCGTAATGAAGAATCAAACCCTTGATGTTGAACACACGGAGAAGTTTTCTGTGTTCATCAACGAGAACTATTCGTTTTCTTACTTTTAGGTTCAAAACCATGTTCCTGTGTTCTTTGATCTTGAACACGGAAAGGAACTTTTGTGTTTGTTGACGAGATGAAGGGTTGATCCCTTAATCTTGGATGCAGGAAGAAGTTTTGCGTTCATAGTGATCCAACGCAGGTCTAGATTCCTTGCGTTCAAGCTGATCCTGACGCATGTCTAACTCGCTGCGTTTGCATTCATCTGCTTTACTGACTTTGCTTTGGTTTGTCTGCCAGGTGGGGTTCCTACTGCTGCTCCCCTTATTATTCTCGAAGACGCTCCTCTCATTACACCCATCTCCGCGATCTTCCCGCACGAGGGCTTCGAGCGGGTGACTGATGAGGCTCTTTATCTGTCGCCTAATTGTACTCTTTTCCTCTCTAGGCGTTTAGAAAATCTGGTGAAGCACGCCTTCTCCATTGTGATGCACAGGTGGGGCTCCTTCCTTGAGTTTCGAGTTCCTATCAGGGAAGGGTTGAATGCTCTTGCGGAAGTCAACCCCCTCTACGCTCAACGTTTTGATGAGAAGATCTACCGCTACTCGGGGGCCGTTCGTTATTTAGAGGAGTTGCAGCAAACGGATTTAGGAACTAAAATCCAATGGGCCATCAGCAATGCTAGGCTAAGGGAGAAAGTTGCTGCTAGGGCCCGAGCTTTGTATATTTCAGAGAGGAAGGCTCGTATCTGGAGCTTGCAGAAGCAACGTTGCCAAGCCAGGGCCAGACTAAATGCAGGGGAGCTAACCCAGGAGGAGTTCGGTCTTGGGGATGCCACCCTTGAAGCAGAAGTTCAGGCTGAAAAGGAAGCCATACAAGTGCTGCAACGGGAGGCTTCTGCTACTGCTGCGGTTTCTGATGTCGAGCTTTGTAAGAGAGTTAAAGAAGAAGTGCTGGCGAAGCACGAAAAAGCTATATCGAATACAGAAGCTCATCTTCTGAGCTTCTCTTTACTCTAAGCCCCAGCAACTCTTACTTTTTGTTTTGATTTTGTAATAACTCTATGTTATTTCTTCAAACACTTATTATCTGCATGAGATGAATTGCTGCTGCTTTTCTTGCATTTTCTGTGTTCGTCTGGAATGCTGCAGTCTCGTTGTGTTGTTGGAATTTCTGAAAATTACCCCCTTGCGTTTGAATGATTTGAACGCAGGCTTATCGAGGACGCATGGTTTTGTCTTTGCGTCCAAACAGGTTTGAACGCAACTCTAAGATTTGAGTTGTAGTTATAAGGCTTGCGTTCAGGGAGATCTGACGCATCCCAACTTGTTGGGGATCCCCTTTGCTGTTGTTAGGGTAATCTCTGGAAGTTTCTTCGTTGTAGTTGAAATTCTGTATTCGAATACACTCCACGCGGGTCTGTCCCAAAAACGCAGGGTTGAAACTTGCGTCCGAGAGACTTGAAACGCAGTTATAGAACTTGCGTTCAGGGAAGCTAGATGCTCTTTCTTTCAACCTTGGGTGTGCATCTTAGGTTACTGAGACTTTTCCACTGGACCAAATTAATCCAACAACTTAGGAAATTTTCTTTATTATAATATTTCTCGACAACTTAAATCGTCAGAGGTGTAATATTAACTTGACGGCTAAAATTTATTGTTTTGAGATAAGATTTCAATTCAATGGCTCTCATTCACTGATGTTTACTATAAATAGGGGTAGAGAGTGAGGGGTTAGAGGTGTGAAAAATTTTGTAACTCTATTTGGATAGGAGGGCTACTCTTAATAGAGAAGACCTTCCAAAAATTATAACTTTTATTGTAATTATTAATAATAATTTTTTCTCCACTTTAAATTTTTCTTTTCTCCTCTTTGTTGAATGATGAAATGGAGATGAAGAGCAATTTGAAGGTTTGCATTTCTTTTATTTTTCTCTTTTATTTCTTTTTAGTAATTTTTTTATTATTGCTTATTAGTTAGATTTACATTCATGCTTGTAGTGTAGATTTATTTTCTTGTCTTTTTATTTCCTTTTTCACTTTAATTTGTAGAGTAGATTTATTTTCTTACATTTAATTTTTGTAATTTATTTTGTAGTTCATATTTTAATTCTTTGTAGTTAGATTTAATTCTTGTTCATAGTTTAGATTTTTTTTTCTTTTTTTTTGTAATTAGTTCTTTTTCTTCTTGTTTTTATTTCTTAAGATGTGAAATTAATTCTTGTAGGAATCTTAGAATTGTATGAAACTAGTCTAATTTCTTTTATATTGTATGAATTATTCTCTTCCACTTAAAATATTCATGTTTAGGATAATCAACTAGAATACTAATTGGTAGAAGAAAAATTTAATAATCTATACTTATCTTAAATGGTTTGATAGGTTATGCTTATGAATTCTAAGATTACTATCTTGTTGTTGTTCTTATCATGAATAGTAATTTTTACTTAGATGATAATTTGATAGGTTATACTTTTCTTAAATGGTTTGATAGTCTATGCTTAATAAATCTAAGTTGAATATGATAAAAAGAGAATAGTTTATATTTTGTAATTGAGATTAGCTAGTGAATTAAATTCTAGATTTCTCATATCTTAAATTGAATCCTCCATCTTGGCTTTCTTGAATTTTTTTTTCATTCTTGATTTTATTTCTTTTATTCTTCTTTCTTGCCTTGTGATTTCATTTATTCTTTGATTCTTATTTCTTTTCTCTAAAATTTAATTTATTGTTACTTGCATATATTCACAACAATCACTCATCACAATCACACTTATTCTTTAATCCTATTTTGTCACGCATAAAACATAAGAAACCAATTCTAATAATCTCTTAAAATCACCTTTCTCGTGGGATCGATAACTTTTTATACTATAACTTGATCAATTGTGCACTTGCAATTTTAGTACATAATTATGCCGCATCAGATTTCCAACTGCCTTGTCCACTTTCTTCTTCGGGGCTTAAAGTATGTACTTGTTAGCAGCTTTTGTGATCCCATTGCATCTTGGTGGCAACTGAAGTGAACTTTAGCTATATCTTCCATTCTTCCTAGAAACTATAGAAGACTTTGCTATGAAGTTGAATACCATTGTCTATGACGAAAGAAGTGGGGATCCCAAATCTACGGATGATTGACTTCCATACAATATTGGTGGTGTTAATCTCACCAATTTTAGCCAAGAGTTCAACTTCTATCCACTTTGTGAAACAGTCTATGACAACTATCAAAAACTTATATTAACCTGAAGCTATTGAGAGAGATCCCAATAAATCCAGTCCCCATTAAGCAAAAGGATTTCGGCTTACGAGGGGAGTAAATTTAGTTGTCTAGGCTCGTGGATGTCCTTCAATGTGAAACAGTCTATTTGGCATACATCAAGAGAAGCGGCCCAGTGCGTCTATTTTATCATTCATCTTCTAGATGTCCTTTAATGTGCAAGGCTCAGGGATTTTCTCCTTGGTGGTTATCTTCTCAGGGTTGATCTCAACACCGTGTTAGGTAATCATGAACTCTTAAAATTTTCCTGAATGCACGCTGAAGTCATATTTGGGCGGGTTGAGTTTCATGAAGAAGTGTCAAAGGACGAAGAAAGTTTCTTCAATATATAATACGTGAGATGTCACATGCTTTTACTTCACAAGAATGTTGTCCACGTATGCATTCATATTATGACCAATCTGATGTTTGAATATCTTGATGACCAGTCTTTGATAAGTGGCCCCTGTATTCTTAAGACCGAAGGGCATCACTTCGTACTACTAGGTTACTTGGTCTGTGATGAATAAGGTCTTCTTTTGATCGTGCTCTACCGTCATGATCTGGTTGTATCCAATGAAGGTGTCCATAAAGGTGAGTAGTTCATAGCCCGCACTCTCATAGTTGGTTGATCTTTAGAAGAGGGTAGCTCTCCTTTGGGTAAGCTTTGTTTAGGTCAGTGAAGTCCATGCACATTATCCACTTGCAAAGGGTTCTTGATGAGCACCATGGTGGATAGCCACTCTGGCATGAAGCCTTTTCTTAGGGATGGGATGCCTTTTCTTTTATTGAACTAGGTTGCAATGTCGGTCGGCCGAGATTTCATGGCTCACCACTTTTGGGGAATTCCCAGCATGTCTTTGGGTCCCCAAGCAAACACATCTACATTTTCGCATAGAAACTTGATCACACTTCCTCGTTGGAGTTCAACAAGGCCTAACTCGATATTGACCTTTCTCAATCAATCAATGTCGATCATTACTTCTTGCAACTCTTCTATAGGAGTCGTCCACTTCTGTTCTAGACCTTTCTACATCTGGAGGTGAGTCTTCTCAATTGGTAGGGTCTCAAAAACTCCTTTCCCTTTCATTAAGAGCAGATATCATGATCTCGCCTCTCATTGATTACTCCTCACAAACCCAACACCCTCTGGAGTTAGGAATTTTATCATCTAGTGGTATGTGGATAGGGCCGCCTGAAGGTTATTCAAAGAAGTTCTTCTGAGAATAATGTTGTAAGCAGACTTCACATCCATCACCACAAATTGAGTTTGAATACCAGACGGGCAAGGATATTCACCAACCACTACGGGGAGAATAATTAGCCCTTTTGGTAGGAGCAAGTGTCCTGAAAATCCAATGAGAAGACCTCAACAAAGGTTGTAATTTTGACTTGTCAATCCCATCTGATTGATGATGCTCAACAAATAGGATATTGGTGGAGCTCCCAGTAGTGACCGAGATTGTTTTGACTTGATAGCCAATAATCTCAATTGAAATAATGAGAGGCTCATCATGAGGCATATTTATGCCTTTTTGATCAGCGTTGTTGTAGGAAATAAGTTGATCTGTCCTTGGTTTCTTCTCACATAGGTTGATATCCAATGCTTGTCGAGCATATTTCTTCCGAGCATTGTTGGACATTCCTCCTGCTATTGGACTACCACTAATAGTGTTGATAATGCCTCAGCAACTTGCCTCTTTGGATTCTTTGTCTTGCCGGGGACGGGGCAATCATGATCGGGACCTTTTTCCTAACTTCTCTAGAGTGGGCTCTCCTCTATTTTGCCTAGAAACGAGTTTCTTGAGAAACCCCTTCTGTATCAGTTCTTTGGTATCCCTTTTGGGGACTCTACAGTCATCAATGTGATGACTGTGGCCCCTGTGATACCGACATTATTGATTGATGTCCCTGAATCAAGGGTCTGACTTCATGCGAGGAGTGGAATTGATGTATCCTTCTTTCTAAAGCAAGTAGAGAGCTTGAGAGAGAGAGATGCTGAGAGAAGTGAGGGCCGACCTCTTGGTCACCTCTTTCCTATAGTCTCTCTTGTCGGCTCCGCTCGACTTGGATATGGCTATAGGGGATCCTTCTCCACCTTCTCTTTTGGAGAAGGCTCAGCTTCTACCATTACTACCACTGCTGCGGCTTCTCTAACCGGCTTCTTGTAGGCATGAGCATCTTTCGCATCCATGTGTCCTTGAGCTCTAGTTATAGCTACTCATAGTCAGTGATACGGTCTATGATGAGCAAGTCGGCTAGCTTGTCATCCTCTAACACTATCGAGATCATTGTCATGGTGACCATGTGACCAGAGTTGTCAACTTCCAGTCTTTTGGCTTAGAATCTCTTGAAGTAGTCCCTGAGACTCTCTCTAGGTTTCTGTCTCTTCTGTAGCAAGACATGGGAGGGTTTCTTTTGTTTGGAATTGGTGAAAAAGTGGTGTATATATTTTTGGCTAAGCTACTAAAAATTATGGATGGACTTTTTGTCCAGAGAGTTCTGCTACATCTCAGTGCTTCCTGTCACGGTGATAGGAAAGGCTCTATAGATGATCAACTCGGCCGCCTACTACATGCTCATCAGATCATAAAAATTATGTGCATGCTTCACTGGATCTCCCTCACCTTTATACTTCTCCTTGCGACATCTTGAACTTGGCATATAGAGCATTTATGATTTGATCAACGAGTGGAGTGTCCCCCCTAATGGTATCTGCTACGGGGTTAAACGTTCGATTGTAACCAAATGCAAGATTAGTGATGGAGGGACCTAAAGCACTGTGAGGGTATTAGGGGCCACAAGATGATGTCCATGCAATGCGCTCATGGCTGCAATGGCTAAAGATGAGGCTTTCCCCCATCGCCTCTATGTACTGTTAGGGTTATTGAGGATGAGCTGAGAAACAAGTCTGTTGGTGAAGTAGGGAGAGGTGTACTTAGCATAATCCTCCTGTGCTCATCGCTCAGCCTGGCCTGTATGAGGAGGAGGAGGAGGAGGAACCAATGCCTAACCCATACGAAGAGGATGCCTAACCAATAGGAAGAGGAGGAGGAATGAATGACGGAGGAGGTTGCCAAGGGGAATCCGGCTAAGAAGTTCGTTCATGAAGGAAGTGAACTATAGCTAAAAAGATTAGAAAATTCTTCAGGGGAATTCCTCTAGTTGGATTTGAGTAACAAAGCTCGTCTGTGTTTCTTCAATGGATGGAATGGAAGATCGGCCTAGATGATCGGAATTAGTCATATTGTACAAAGAAGAAAAAGAGCCCCCATGGTGGACGTCGAACTATTAATGTCAGTTACCAAAAAAGGGGATTAAGTGTGGATTTCTCAATGTATTAGGGCTCTTTAATCTTCTTTAGGTAGTTGGTTCTTGAGCAGAGGATCAATTCTAGCACATAAACAACACATGAGAGAATCAGAGTTAGGATCTCTGGTGATTCTTCTAATGGTCAAGTCAGTAATGTGCTTGAGTCATGTTGCTTAGGGTGACGTCTATTTGATACTTAGTCAATATAGACATGTGTCGGTTCCTAGGAGAGGATTAACAGTTAGCCATTTTTGTGCAATAACATATCCTATTTAGGCTTTTGGGTGAACTTCACCATTGAGCTGAGACTCGGTGCTATTGAGGTGAGCATTGCCTATGCTTGTGATGCTTAGCCAAAATTTTAGCTTCGCAATGAGCAAACTTCGCTAAAGCAAGTATAGCAATCATTGCTTAAGACTCATTACTTAGTTGATTTTAGCGTCGAATCCTTAACTTGTCTTCTTTTTCCTGTACAATTCCTCTACCAGTTATGGGTATCTTCTGGCATAATCACTTCAAGTACAATGGAACTCAGGATCAATTAGCACTGCACATCTTTAGAGGCAATGTTCCTCTATTATTTGAAGAGCATAGCCAAGAGTAGATAGATGTAATCCTTCATGGAAGTACTGCTACACTAAGAGAACTTATCACAGACATGAAGTTCTCCATCCCCAAAGAAGATCAAGCTAGCAAACCACAATTTTTTGTTAAGCGACGATAATCCGAGGGTTATTTCCATCTTCAACATTACAAAGGAGTGATGGTACTATGCGTAGATGATCACTGCTTCTATCTGTCAGTGATGGAACGACATGTGTCATTCATGTATTTGTAGTACCTTGCTTTCCCTCACCTAATGTCATTCTGTCTCATCTACAAGCAGGATAGCGTAATGGTGGGTGGCTAAAAGAATGAAGGATAATTTTTTGAGGGGCGCTTTGGCCTCACTGTCATCAGTCTTTGCGTAGGAATCTGTAAAAGAGGATGCTCCAGCAAATGAGGTTCTTGTTGTCCAGAATGATTTTGGCAACCACCTTTCCAAAATCAATGGACAACATCTAAAGGAGAATGTCAGGTTCCATGGATGGATCAAGTCTTTTAAATAAAAGTGGTGGACTAACTTGATTAATTTCTCCCTCCACAACTTTGAAGATCTATTGATGGAGTTGGGGCTTCACTCTACTGTACGGGCCTCAAAATATGTGGTTGAAATTTGTACATTTGTATTATAAAGTATTCTTGAGTTGTATAACACTGACATCAACACCTTGCCAAGTTCGAGCGGTTAACCCTTTCGTTTCGACCTGCTCACACAGCTGAAGAATATTCCCGCTAAGATCACCCTATATGAACTCCTATAGTTATCCAAACCTACCCGAGAAGTTCTACGAGAAGCACTGACCGACTCAGAGGCCTTTGCCATACATTTCTCACCTGTTCCGGAAGGAAATGCGGAAATGGGATGTCTACAATGCTGCCAGACTTCCAGATAGTAGATTCCCTGCATCACCTTCACTCCTGAGGATATGCTCATCAAAATCACATCTCATGACCTACCCCTATACTTCACGGGATACGTCGGTTCTTATCAGGTGGACTGCATCCAAGTGGATCTAGGGTCTGTACTAAGCATTGTCCCCCTGAAGCTCATCAAACACTTGGGGGTGCCTCAAAAGCAGCTATCTACGACAACTACTACCATCTTTGGCTTCAACGCTACTAGAACCCGGCCACTTGGGAAGATTCACTACAAATGTCAGCTGTGTGACATGAAAATAAAGGTGACCTGCTACTTCATTGATGCAGAACCCTCCTATAACATGCTATTGGGTTGACCATGGATTCATAGCAACTGCATAGTTCTGTCCACACTGCATCAATGTCTGAAGTATGTGGATGACTACAATCAAGTGAAGACGGTGATTTCTAATAAATAGCCCTTCAAAAGGGTTGAGAACTACTTCACTGACTCTTTGCTTTATCAAGACTCTGAATTGGGTGACAACAAAACACCGTTCAAAGACCCTAATAGTGGTAGCAGGGCCGATAGTGAGCCTGAGAGCAACAAGGTCTTGTCTTCAATGACATTGAACCCATTGTAATCGGCTATGAAGGCTTTGTTGTAACCAACATCGATAAAGCGGACGAGCTTATCCTAAATGAGGATCTTGAATTTGCTTACTCGTCGTCTAGTTCAGAGTCTAGTTATGATAAGTTTAGCAATCTCATTTGAGGGTTTTCTAACAACTCTTCTCTACACTTGCCCGTGTATTCGTCATTTGTCATAAACAAACAAATGAACGAATCCTCGTAAGTTGTCTTTGTCACACCTTCCCGAAATAATTCCTAACAAGAAATTATCTTTGGAAAGATAGACCAGCCTACACACACAGTGTGGGACGAATCGGAAGATGACGAGTCCGCCCCCAATTCTCATGCTACGATCAAGTTACGAAGCGTATGATGGAGGACATGGGTTACGACTTCACCCACAAAGAAGGCTTGCAATATGGCAAGGGTTGGAAATCACCCATCTGACCTGCCTATGTTCCCAAGAGAAAGCCTTACAATTACTATGGAAAAACCCGAAGGGGGTTAGGCTACACCTCCTCCTCCTCAGAGTTATACTGCAATTTCGACGGGATACCTGACGACACACATTCAGATGATCAATCGTCAATGTCCTCAACATGGGATTCAGACGTTAGTGTGGGGGACTTGTTCAAGAATCTTACAGTCAACATAATCACGGTTGATACTGCTGAAATCAAAGAGGATGAGCAAACCTACTTTACGATGAAGCATAGGATCATCATGTCAGCACCCAATGGAGTGGTCGCTTCGAACAGCATGAGCCACCCACCAAGGACAAGATACTCCAAATAAATATGGGGGATGAGGCTAACCCTAAACCATTAGCGATAGTTTACCTTCACAGGAGAAAGAAGCCCTCATATCCCTCATCCGGGAGTACATCGATGTCTTCGCATGGAATTATGAGGACATGCCCGATCTTGATCCTCACATTTGTCATGCATCGCCTCAATATTGACTCAGACACCAAACCTATCAAACAACAGCAAAGGCGGTTTTGTACAAAAATCATGGAGGCGATCGAAGCTGAAGTGAAGAAGCTGATCGAGTCAGGCTTTATCAGAGAGGAACAACACCCCGATTAGGTGGCTAACATTGTTCTAGTCCTGAAGAAGAATGAAAAGATCCGTATCTACATCAACTTCAGACTCCTCAATGTTGCATGTCCAAAGGATGAATTCCCATTGCCCACCATAGACGTCACCATCTACAATATGTGTGGTTTCGAATAGATGTCCTTCATGGATGGGTTTTTAGGGTATAATAAAAAAATTTCTCAACAACTCATCATACTAAGAGGAATAGTATAGCTTTCCTGATTCAAACGGTAATCGGTAAAAGCAAACCAAATCTATTGACAGCTAAGGGTTTGCTAAAATTCCTAAGTATATGCACACAAAGCGTTGAAAGGAATAAGCGGAAAACAAAAGCATAATTTAATTCATCAGAAGAGTTTTGAAAACACATTCGAATGAAATTACGACAAAACATTCGAACAAAATTTAAAAAAAGATACATCCGAGCCAGGTCAAAACCTCTTTAATCATGACTCGGCATCTCGAATCGTTCTCTTGTGCTCCCTATCCAAGGTGACAAGGACCTTTTGACAAATGTCTTCCTCAGTGAGCAAGACAGCATTGTGGAGCTTATGCCTCACCGCCTCTGCTTGACTTTTCTCCTTGAAGTTGGCGGTAATTAGTTGCTGTTGATTCTCGATCTCCTCCAGCTCTTTCAGTGCCCGTTCATAAGCTAACTCCTTAACAACCAAAAACGCTTGCAGTTCAGCGATGGTGTGTTTCACATTAGATATGGATTGGGATGTGTATGCCAAAAAGGCGCTGGTTTTCCGATGCTCCTCTGCTACCTCCTAGCCTACTACTGTAGCTCGCTCTACCTCTTTCGACAGCCTGGTCTCCTCGGCCATGGTCTCATCTAAGAATTACTCATGTTCCTTCATAAGAGATCAAGCATTTTCAGCAGCCAGGGCAACCGAATCCTTGGAATGAAGGGTGAGTAATTCCTAGATGTCCCTTTCCACTATTTCCAATTGCCTTTGGAATAGAGAAGCAGCATTTGCACTCGTCAGCACACGTAGTTTGTCCAGATACATGTGCAAGTATGGCCTGAACTAGTAGAAAGAGCATCCTTCATCTAAACCCATTTGGATGCTATCGCAGGGGCAGGTTTGGAAATTCTCGATGGTCCACTTCATGACTCTTTTGTTGAAACGGGAAGCAAGAGAAAGAGGAACATCTTCGGCAGGCAGAACTTGGACCTAAATGACGGATGCGATGATCATCAAAGTCGACACTTCTCCTTGAGCGGCCTCCTCATCTGGAATTACCACGTCTCCTCTAGTTAGTGATGTTCCTTAGTGCGAGGCCCCCTCTCCTTGAGTAGGTTCCTCTTCGCGAGTCAGGGACCCCTCTCCTTGAGTAGGCGCCTCTTCTTGAATTAGCACCACTTCTCCCTAAGTAGGTGCCTCATCTTGAATTGGTGCCTCCTCTCCCTGAGTGGGTGCCTCTTCATGAATTATCACCTCTTCTATCTGAGTGGGTGGATCTTATCGAATCAATGACTCCTCTTCTTGAAAGGAAGCCCCCTCTCGAATAGATGCCTCCTCATCTCGAAGGGAAGCCTCTTCTCGAATCGACGTCTGCCCTTCTTAAAGGGAATCTTTCTTCTATAAACGGCCCCTCCTATCCCTGAATCAGCACCTCCCCTAGAATTGACACATCCTCTTCTCAAACTAGCACCTCTTCAGTAGGAACTGGAGGCTTGATAGGGAGACCACTTGTCGAATACCATGTGGACGAGGTGAGGCGGTGACCCCCGCACACACAGATGTTAGCAGATTGGTCCATTGGTTGACAGATCAAAAGTCATCCTGACTGCAATGAGATTGACAGAGCAAGCATTAGTCTACATACTAAAATAGCATCCCTAAAATCAAAAGTTCAGAATACCTGAGACGGGAGTCATAATCTCCAAGGCTAGCTCATAAGAAGGTTCGACCTCCAGAGTAGGAGGAAAAGTTGACCCATACTCATCATGGTCCTAAAAAGCATCATCCATGATGACATCACTACCGTCGGGGTGATCAACATCCTCCTTCTCCCCCTCTTCATCTTCAGAAGAGACGATGGTAGTACAATCTATCGCCCCTGCATAAAGTCAAAACAAATATGATATGATCGGATTCAACTTTATGATTAAGAGGGAAATAGAAAGAATTTATACCTCCTGGAATGATGAGTGGAACATCTTTGGCCTCGACAGTCAAGGGAATGGTGACGATGGGAGGAGTCACTCCCGAGCGGGGAACCATGACCCTCCCCCGCTTCGCTAGTTGTCTACGCCTCATCGTGGCGAGCCTTCTTAGCCATCTCTTCATCAGAAGTCCTAATGTCTACCTCCTATTGTTGTTTTGGCAAAATTGGGAGGTCGGGAGTAAAGATCGGAGTATGCATTAATTCAACAATGGAGCCCCTAGTCTTCTCCAGGCGCTCTTCAACCCCAGCCAACTCCAAGGTTGCCTCTAGCTCTCCTCTAAGTCCCGGCTGAAAGGGATCATATTGGGTTGGGAGAAACTTCACCAACCCCCATACAGCTCATCTCCCCAATCTTCTCGGGTAACCTCTTTAGTAAGTGCCACTTCGGGCTCTTCGACTTGACGGTGACCTCCTCGGCTCGATGTACAAGGGACAACTCTGGATCGACACCTTTGCACCGTCAGACAATATTCACGGGGATCAAACCCCCTAGAGATGCGCTCATGCTTTTGCACTACTTACAATATATGAGGGTATGATGGAGAGTGTGATCCCTGAGCGACAAGTCGAACTGTGCGTTAGTGCATCCCGCGTGGGTCCAAAACAATCCACATGCTCCGTCAGCCAACTCTCCCTCATAATGCTACTTGGGATTGATGTTCACCATGTACAATTGGTCGTACCCAAAATGGCGGGCAAAACGACTAGGGAGATAAGGCTCTATGTAGCACGCGAAGCCCGTCCAGAGAATGTGATAACCCAGACGAATGTTCACGAGCCAGCGGAACCCACCCATGGATAGGGTGGTGGAATTATTCCCGGTTGACACATCCCAGAGGTAATCACCATATCCTCCCTCCTAGAAGAACGGAAAGCACAAGTAGAAGTCATAATTGCTGAAAAAGGACAACGCCTTTCTCATATTAACGATGTCTCTAAACTTCCAGGTTAACTTCTCCAACCTTTGAATGAATGGGACCAACCGCCCTTCCTGACATGCCGCTGGTGCACTTATTAAGCACTCATAGTGCTGTACAAACCATGCCATCCAATATGTGCATGGGAAGCTGATGCGAGGGTTAGGAGTTCTAGCAACTTCTTCTCCTCCTTCCTCCTTGGTAAACGACACTCTGCAGAACTGTGTCGCTAACGTCCGGAGACCACTCTGTATGTACGCCACCATTGCTGACACCAGCGCATATGATTGTCCGTACGCAAAACGGACTGCAGGATGAACAACCTCCATAGGGATTGCCTCAAAAGAGTGCATAGGAACCACACATCTTTTCAGCCACAACATCAAATATCCAGCAAACAGAGCCTTGACAGATATCAGAAAACTTAGCTTGGTGATGGAACGATGCAAGAGTCATCCCCGCTTTAAACTCTCCTTCATCATATTCGAGATTTTCTAGACCCCCACTTTCAGCTATCCCATTCTCTATTGTTGCCTGATCACAAGGGTACAATGGTAGGATGGACAACTTTTTATCATCAATATGTTGGAAGAGGTAATCAGCCTAATTCTTGTTGCTGATCCCTGGGGTCTTGTTCTTCTTACCTTTATGATCTACCGCCCCGATGGTGTTCAGGCAAATGTGATAATGGTAGAGAAGTTCATAGAAGGTCTCCACCACTTGAGGAAGCTTATCAGAGAGGTGATTGATCTCTTGCTGGCCTGGGACATATTCTTCATAGGGGAAATCCCCCATCGGCAACCCCGACACTACGTACATTTTACAAAGTGCTAAACCTAATTCACTGTTGGGTGTGAAGAAGATGCCGATGTCCAGGAAATATAGGCCCAAAATGCTTTGGAACTGAGGGGTATTAATCTTCAGGCTATACTGAGTAGCCTTGATGGTAGAGTACAATTCTGAACCCTACATGTCGGAGTTCTCTTCCAGAATGAACTTCGTGATCATGTACCTCCACGGGCTATTGCCAGTAGAGGAGTGGATCCACCCCGGGGCTCTAAAGTCTTTTGGAGAGAATTTTCCCTGTCTCTGAAGAAACGGTGACGAAATGTCTCCTCCAACATAGCAGTTTCCCCCATTGATAACCCACTCTGTAGTAGGCCGGGGTACAAAGATGTTACAAGCTTGCAAGTATTGTCAATACTATATCAAACCTTGGAACCTGTGAAGATTCTGTAGGTCACCCCATCCTAAGTAGGTGTCAAATCCCATCTTATAATCTTCTGCATAGGAAACAAGCGCAACTCGATGATCGAAAACCCCTTCGTCATGCTAGGGATGGAATAGTGGACCCCGTCTAGCATCACCAAAGAGAAACTGGGGCTACCTCAACTCTCTCCTCATCATATCCGTTAGTACTACGTCAGTGGTCAATTCGCATGACATCAAATAGTTTCCCTCGGACACTCTCCTTATCAGCTCAGCGGATCTATCAGTAACAAACACCGACACAGGGTTGAGAAATAGAAATCTCTTAGGGGCGATGAAGCCCATACCACCAGCAAGGCCGATGGCACAGGCCCTCGGGAGTTCCACGTCGGAAAATGCAACTACAAAACAAGTAAAAAGGAAGTTAGAAATTTTACCTCAAAAGGTCAAACAATTTCTAAGTCTTGAAGACAGGCGGTCTGTAAAGTATAGGCAAGCTCCATCTTGCGAGCGAGCAAACAAAACTCACCTGACAAAGGTAGAATCTCGCCAGACAACCGAGCTCATCTGACAAAGGTAGAAGCTTGCTAGACAACCAAGCTCGCCTGACAAAGGCCAAAGCTTGCCAGACAACCGAGTTCACCTAACAAAGGCAGAGCTCACCTGAGAAACAGAGCTCGCCTGACAAGCAGACCTCACCTAACAAAGGCAAAGCTTGCCTGAATAGCACAACTCCGCCTAAATAGATGAAGCTCGCCACAGAAGATGAACAAATACTGTTCATCTTCCCCAACTAGTCCAAACAGTTCTCCAACTTACCACAATGGGTTTGGATGGCAGCAGCGATGGAAGCGGTGTTAGGAGTGGTGGAAGAAGAGGCCTTCCCCTTCACATTAGAAGCAAGCACCCTTCCTATTTGAAGCAAGCATCTTCAATTTGGGAGCCATCTCGTTCGACGTTGAGGGTGAGAGCTTGGGTTTTCTTTGAGAAAACTTTGAGCAAGAAAAATTTGAGAGCACAATAATCTCCCAACAAGGGAGATGAAGGCATTATATAGGTGGGATCTCAATGGCTGAGATTCGCCATCTCAGCCGAGACAAGCGGTTTAGATATTCTGCGGTAGTTCGATTCGACCGTTCAAATCGAACTGCCACGAGCGAGGCGGGATGTTCGGAGTTCCAAATAAATGGCTAGCATTTAGCAGTTCGAGCCATGATCGCACATCAAACCAATGAGCGAGGGCGAGGGCACCGCTAAATCAACAACCCAGATGGCGTACGTGAAGACGAGGCACCCCCATGTCAGATCACATTTAATGCGATTTGACAAGCCCACACCACCTTAGCTGGCGAGTGCAGAAGTCCACCCATAGACATGTGGATCACCCAGACTTGAGCCTCTCCTGACAAGTGCAGAAGTCCTGCCAATCTTGCCTGTCCCATAGCTGGGGCTCACCTGCAAGCATGAAGTTCACCCTCACAAGCTTGAGCCTCGCCTGCAGTGATTCAACTCGCCTGCAAGGAAGGGCTAGCCTGCATATTTGGAGCTCGCCCACACATTTGGAGTTCGCCTGCTAATGGCTTGAGCTTGCCTGAAGACTCGAGCTTGCCTACACTTCGTCAAGCTCACCTGAAGAGCTCAACTCAACCAAGGGGCTCAAATTGGCCCAAACCAATGAGCAATGATCCTCTTCATTCAAAGTGTTCCAGACTACATACAACTTAATGTAGGTTTGAAAAATTTAAAGAGGGTTTTGTAGGCAATAAAAATTACCTTTACACAAGAGAGCTCAAACATCACCCATTATAGCTCGCCTGCATGCTCGAAGCAAGCAAAAGGCCAAGCAGAGCTCGCCTACAGTACAAGCAAAGTTCACCTGCATTGCTTGACTTGCCAGCACAAGTCAAGCTTGCCCGCATTCAAAAGGCTAAGCAGAGATCGCTTGCAGGCCAAAGATCACCAAAGTACAGAGCTCGCCTACAAACCAAAGCTCACTTGTTTGTTTGGCTCGCCTGCACGTGCCAAACCTTGCCAATCTTGCCTGTTTTCTTGACTTGCCAGCACAAGTCAAGCTCACCTGATCATCGAGCTTGCATGAGGTCGACCTCGCTTGAACACCTTGCTCACCCACATGAGTCAAGCTCGCCTACAGTGAGTTCGCCCGCACGAACCTAGCTTGCTAATGAAAGCTAGCTTACACGCTCAATGGGCCCACCAGCCGACCCTGCCTGTTCATGAAGCTCACCTTCAAGCTTGCTTGAACGTTCAAATAGCTCTCAATCTCACCTACAAGCCTGTCAGTTTTGCCTTAACAGTGCAAGTGGCTACTTGCTCATGGGAGTAGGCCTACCTACTTCCCACGTCCTAGGTAATGGGGCATGGCTCCTATCACCCCTATAGTGGTCACATACCATAGCTATAGGGGGAGTATGCCACTCCTTACTCCTATCAGTGGTCACATCCCACAAATCAATGAATGGCACATGCCATCCCTTGCCTATTTATAGGACCTCTTTGCCAACATGAAAAAGGTTCGGCAGAGGGGGATCTTGAGGCTCAGCTTAGTGGGCTTGCATCTTGCTACTGGCAATATTTTTTAGAAAGATTGGCATCTCCCAGGCTTTTCCAACAGAGGCTCTTTGATTGGCTTGCTTGGTATAACTCTCCTAGTTTTTTACTTGGATTGTTGAAGTAGACTCAATCTGAACTCTCAGATTTGAGACTATCGGCTCTTTGCAAACCTTGCATATTAGCCTTCTCCAAGCATTCGGTATTAATACTCATCAAGCTTAGGTATATTCGAACCCAATCACCCTAGAGCTTCTACTACGTACTGAAGCTCAACCGCAATTTTGATCGGATCATCCAAGGGAAGCAAACTCGATACAAGCATCAAGGGAGGTATCCTATCGCTACCGAAGAACCCACGTTAAACAAGGACCTTCTCTCCGCTTCTGTTGTAAATCTTGGAATTCATTGTGTTGTAATAAGTCATTCTTATCAACACAAATCTCGTTTCGAGACCAATTTTTACTCCCCTACACGAACGTGTCTCATTATGTGCACTCCAATAGTCAAGCATGTGTCTCGAAGTGTGGACCCAAATAGCGTGTTAATGATCGATTTACGTGCCAAAGAAAATTAATAAAGTCACAAACTCACACAGACCGATCGACTGGATAATACACCTCGGTCGATGGATTGCCTGTGCAAAACAGGCACATGTGGGGATGACCTGATTGGTCGACTGACGCCTAGTCTTCGGTCGACCGACCAGAGGTAAAATGTCAGGTTCCTGTAAATTGTTTCTGGTAATATATAGATTTGTTTCTATCTCTTAGAAATTAATATATTTAGATAAACATAATATAAAATCTTGTTTAATGTGGTTAGGGTTCAATTAACTATATGGAACTCAAATATTATATCTAGGCGAATTATATAAACCCTATCATATTCATATTCATCAGAAACATCATGAAAAGCAATAAATCTCCACATAAAATCATGTTAAATTTTATTTCATAGCTTGAATCCAAATTAGAGAATTTTTATACCCTTTTTAAAACAAAAGGATCAAATCTTTGCATCATATACTTTAAAAGAGAAAATTTTCATACTTAAACTAGGTTTAAAGGCCTAATAAAACCAAATAAAACTCATTAAAAATCAATTAAAAACAAGGATAGGATTGGAGGAGATGAAACTCACCTTAAAACGCTACTAGAAAACCCAATGGTGCAAGAAAACAAGTCCTCCCTCGCCACACACCCGAAACAAAACAAATAAACCCAAAACCAACTCTCGTCAGGGAAATAGCCCGTCGGTCGACTGATCACCAAGCATCGTCAACTGATTAGGCTTCATTGGTCGATCGATTAGCTTAGGTTAGTCGACCAACCAGAACACAAAACTCTTTACAGATTTGTGCATGTGTGTGCTTATTTTCACTCGTTTATTCTTAATACGCACTTAATCGATCTCAAATCGATTACTAACATGATCATTCATTAATAAATGATATTTATCATGATAAAAACTCATTTAATATTTATTCCATAATATTTCAAAATTTACAGGGTTTACATTCACTCCTCTTAAAAGAATTTTGTCCTCAAAATTTCGTAATTGTATCTTAGAGATTAATAATACGAGAGAAGTACACTGAGCAGATAATCCAGACAAGGAAACCCTTCCATACACATATCACACCATTAATCCCTAGATATGAAACACAAGTGATATTTAAACTTAACGATCTAGAATACAAATACTCCCACTAAACCCCTAATTACATGGAACTAGTACGTTGGGCAAAAAATCCAAATAAGGAACCCCCATGTATATATCATATGTTCTGAATGATTAGGAGCTAAATGTTAATCCAGTGTTAAATGTAAATGTGGCTATACAAATAATATAAACACAAACATATTATAATCAACATTTTACCTGCTCAAACAGGTGTAGGTAGTTGCAACGCATATCCTCCTTGCGCTCCCAAGAAGCCTTCTCAGCTCCCTTCCGGTTCCACTGGACCTTAACTAAAGGAATTTCCTTGTATTTAATCTTCTTGTCCTCCTTAGTAAAAATACGAACTGGGATCTCAATAGTGGTCAAGTCAGTCTGAATCTCTAATTCTTGTGTATCAATCACCCTCTGCTACTCCTCGTCACGCAAATGCTTCTTGAGCATCAAAATATGGAAAGTATCGTGTATACCCGACATTGAAAGTGGAAGATCTAGCTGATACGAAATGACTCCAACACGCGCAACGATCCTAAATGTTCCATCGTACCTCAGGGCAATCTTTCCCCGTCTGCCGAATCGCTAAGCACCCTTCATAGGTTACACCTTCAACATAACATAATGTCCAACATGGAACTCCAAAAGTCATCCCCTCTGATTCGCATAACTCTTCTGTTGACTCTAGGCTGTAAGAATATTCTCTCTAATCAACGTCACCTTCTCAATAGTCTGCCTCACGAGCTCCGGCCCAATTAGTAAGCTGCCCTCCGGCTCTGCCCAAAAAATATGGGATCTAGAAGGCCTCCCATATAATGCTTCATAAGGAGTCATGCCTATAGTTGATTGATAATTGTTGTTATATGAAAACTCAATCAATGGAATATGGTCCTCCTAGCTGCCCTAGAAATCAGTAACGCAATCTCGCAACATATCCTCCAATACTTGATTAACACTTTCTGTCTGACCATTTGTCTGCAGGCGGAATACACTACAATACGATAGCTGGCTTCCAAAAGAATTCTGGAAGCTAATCTAGAAATGCGAAGTAAAAACTGAGCCTCTATCCGAAACAATCATCTCCAAAACTCCATGTAATTTCATGATCTCTTGAATGAATATCTGTGCATAAGTCTTCGCCATGTAGGTCATCTTATATAGCAAGAAGTGCGCCGACTTTGTCAACCGATCAATCATCTCCCAAATAGAATCATTTCCCTTGCTAGACCTCGGCAATCCTATAATAAAGTCCATCGAATTATCTGCCCACTTCCACTCTAGAATGG
This sequence comes from Asparagus kiusianus, assembly GCA_022839385.1. Taxonomy (NCBI): domain Eukaryota; kingdom Viridiplantae; phylum Streptophyta; class Magnoliopsida; order Asparagales; family Asparagaceae; genus Asparagus; species Asparagus kiusianus. Next base: position 187,663 of record BQKN01062903.1, read on the forward strand.
GTAAGGGCTGTAGGGTTCCTCCGGGTCTCTAATGTTCTGCCTTCACTTGCTGACAGGTAAAACACTTAGATATATACTCCATGATATCCCTACGCATGCCACTCCAACAAAATACCTTTTTAGGTCCTTGTACATTTTGGTTGTACCTGGATGCACCGTGTACCTGGTGCGATGTGCCTCATCAAATAATTCCTTCTTCAACTATGGATTATTCACCATGACTAACTGGCCTTTCATTTGAGGGTCCCCATCTGCTCCGATAGTCCAATCAGCCTTGGGTTCTTTAGAAATCTCTCCCTTTCGAGTTTGAATCCAAGAGTCTCCTAACTGAGAGCTAACCACTCTATCAGTCCATAGTGGCTGCACAGCTAAAGCTCCTAAAAATGCACTGCTCTTGCCAATCTCTAGCCTATAATTAAACTGGCTAAGGGTGAGAAGATATCAAAACAATGAACACCTTAAAGCTGCAAGCCCATGATGACGCTTCCTACTCAACGTGTCTGCTACGACATTCACCTTCCCCGGATGGTACTAAACTGCAAACTCGTAATCCTTAATGAACTCTACCCATCGCCGCTACCTCTGGTTAAGTTCCTACTGGGAGAAAAGGTACTTCAGAACCTGATGATCAGTGAATAACTCGAACTAGACCCCATGAAGATAGTGTCTCTATATCTTCAATGTGAAGACCACTACTACCAATTCCAAGTCATATGTGGGGTAATTCTGCTCATGCGTCCACAATTGCCACGAGATATAATCCACTACTCTTTGGGTCTGTATCAAAACACCTCCTATACCCTACAAAGATGTATCTGTATAGACAATAAAAGTTTTATCGCTGCTTGGAATGATCAACACCGACGCTGTAGTCAACTTGGTCTTCAAAATCTCAAAGGACTTCTGGCACTTCGGGCTCCTAACAAACTGAACACCCTTCTTCGTAAGGCGTGTCAACGGGTGGTACTGAAGTGCAAACTCGTAATCCTTAATGAACTTTACACATCGTCGCTACCTCTGGTTGAGTTCCTTCTGGGAGAAAAGGTACTTCAAAATCTGATGATTAGTGAATAACTCGAACTGGACCATAAAGATAGTGTCTCTATTGTCTTTAATGCGAAGACCATAGTTGCCAATTCCAAGTCATGTGTGGGGTAATTTTGTTCATGCATCCTCAATTGCCACAAGATGTAAGCCACTACTCTTTGGGTCTTTATCAAAACACCTCCTAGTCCTGACAAAGATGCATCTGTATAGATAATAAAAGTCTTATCACTGCTCGGAATGATCAATACGTGTGTTGTAGTCAACTTGATCTTCAAAGTCTCAAAGGGCTTCTGGCACTTCGGGCTCCTAACAAACTGAACACTCTTCTTCGTAATGCGTGTCAGTAGGGTAGCAATCTTTAAGAAGTCCTAGATGAACTTCCTGTAATAGCCGGCCAAACCTAAGAAGCTACGAATCTCTATAACGGTCTTCGGCGGCTCCCAATCAAGTACTACCTCCACGTTGGCAGCTGCAATGCCCTCCTTACTAATGACATGACCCAAAAATCTAACATCTGATAGCTAAAACTCGCACTTGTTAAACTTAGCATACAACTGGTGCTCCCAAAGAATCTGCAATGCTAGTCGAAGGTGCTGCTCATGCCCGGCCTCCGATCTTGAATAAATGAGAATATCATCAATAAAAATGATCATGAACTAGTCCAAATATGGATGTAAAATCTAGTTCATTAAATCCATGAATATTGTGGGTGCATTAGTCAGCCCAAATGGCATGACAAGAAACTCAAAAAACCCATATCGAGTCAAAAAGGCGGTTTTAGGAATATCCATCTCCCGAACCCATGACTGATGATAACCATAATGAAGATCAATCTTCGAGAAGCACTACGCTCCCTGTAATTGGTCAAATAAGTCATCAATCCTCGGTAATGGGTACCAATTCCGAATGGTGACCTTATTCAACTCGCGATAATCTATACACAAAGGCATATTGTCGTACTTCTTCTTCATGAAGAGGACCGATGCTCCCCATGGGGAATGACTTTGGTGAATAAAAGCCTAAGATAAAAGCTCATCTAAATGAATCTGTAGCTCCATCATCTCAGCAGGTACCATACATTAAGGTGCACATGAGATCGGTGTTGTGCCCAGCTATAACTCAATACAGAACTCAATCTCTCTCACTCGAGGTAAACCAAGTATGTTTTAAAATACATCCTGATACTCTAAGAGGACTCTGGTCTTGCACAAATTAGCATACTGATCTCAAAACATCACTTCCTCGACGTATGTTAGAAATGACTCCACAAACTGGTTGCCGTGTGAGGTCGCTACAACTAACTCGGTCCCATCGGATGCTCACAAACTGACTGTCTTTGCAAAACAGTCGATACAGACGTGTTAGGATAATAACCAATCTATACCAAGAATCACATTAAACTCAGACATACGTAGGATGATCAAATTGACCACGAACTCAGACACATCTAGACTAATAATGCATCCCCTACAGATACTCTCTAAGAGGGACACCTCTCCTAAAGGAGTAGAAACTAATAGATGAATGTCCAAAGGATGTACTACAAGCTGAAGTCTAATCATGAAAGTATAGGAGATGAAAGAATGTGAAGCTCAGGAATCAAACAAGATACGGGCTGGAAAGGAGTTCATAAGGAACATACCTTCCACGACGGCCCCACTCACACCATGATCATGCAGTACAACTACAAACACTCTGTTCTAAGCTGTAGGCTGCTGCGCTAAAGGCTCTATGGTATACGCGACTATCCGTCCCTGAGGAATCCCTTGGATGACTCTGACCTACCCTGCTTGCCCCTTAATCCTCGGAACTGCTAGCAATACCTCTAATCTCAGTTGCTGGCCCTAGCCTCGGCCCTATCCACGATTCTACTATTGTTGACCCTGATTCTTACCCTACTAGCCTCCTTCTTAGGCACTGTAGCACTCTGTGGCTCTGTGTCCAAACTTGTGACAGTGAAAATAAGTACCCTAAAATCTGTATTACTGCGGCACCCTCTGATCCTATTGTGGTTCTTTCTTATGGGGACCCTGCTGTTATGAACCCTTGCCTTGCTGCTAGGATCCTCCGGGTCCTAAAAATGGCCTCTTCCCCTTTCCTTTATCTCCAGCCTATCCTGCTCTAGCATTCCCTTCCTTGCCTTTCTGAAACATAGTCATCTTGGTCTCTGGTGATATGGCAGCATTAGCGACCTCCCGCACTGATCCAAAACGTTGAGACGCTAAATAGCAGCGTAAGCTCGAGCAAAGTCCCATCAGAAGAATCTAAGCCTAATGCTCTCCAGTCTACCACATGTCCATAAATCTGAGCAATCACACAAACTTTCTCTCATAATCTGCAATAGACATATCTCTCTGCTCCAACCGGGCTAGCTCTAACTCCTTCCCGGCTTTTACTGCTGCCGACACATAGCACATATCAAAGATATAAATGAAGTCTTCCTAGCTAAGCATCATCCTCTACTCTGGAGTGAACTAAAGTCGGTACCACCCTCCAGCATCACCCTTGAGGCTGAAAGTTGCTAGCCTCTTCTTCTGTATGGTGTCCACATTAAGCATATCCAAAATGTTCCCCACATCTTCCTTCCACTTGTGCGCTACAAGTGAATTTGATGTGCCATGAAACTCTGATGCCCTCATCTTCTAGTATCTCTCCATTAAGCGTAACCAAGCCTCCTGCTCTGTGGCCCTATTATTAGCTAGTGGTGGTGGTGTAGCGGTTGGTGTATCTGCTAGTTGCGGTATCACTGGAGGTGCTGTCACTGGCGGAACCTTGTTCACCATTTTCTCCTCAATCGTCACTAACCGAGCTGCAAGAGATGCTATGAGATTAATTAAGTACTGCGGAGCCTGCTTCGGCTTGGGCTCTGGATCAGCTCCCTGAGCACGAGTTTCTCTACGACCACGTCCTCTTCCTAACATCTAAAATTCAGGAGTAGAGCTTATAAGACACAATAAATAAGATCTCAAACATAGATAGCATAACTTATAACAATAGGTAAATCGTATCATATATCATTCACGCAAATACTTTTTAATCAAGTAAGATAGTTGTCATAAAAAAATTCAAAATTTTCGCATTATATATATCGTCCTTACTCAGTCTAGGAATACCTAGCAAACTCTATACATGAAACCTAAGAAACTCTATCCTAGCTCTAGGACTTGATACAGGATTGATCCTAAGGATGATGGAACTAGAGCTTTGATGCTAACTGTGATGCTCCTACTTTTACACAAGGTTGCAGTCCAAAGTGAACCCAAGGATGTCAAACCTGCCATACACCAACATTGTACAACAACATGTTTCATCATCACAGTAATATATCTCTAGTGGAATTAACAATAAATAAGTGTAGCTATAAAGTAGATAAAATAAGGTAATACTACAATGAACATGATAAAGGAAAGAGATATCTAAATACTCATAATCATGTTCCAACTGAAAAAATGTACAACTGATAAACTGAATTAGATGTAAAATATCTTGATACACAGAGTCAAATGAAATAATACTAAGGCACTCAGCCTTTATAAAATGAAATATAACTCTAAAAGTCTAAGAATAAACCATAAACTGCTGTGGAGCTTTAAATAACTAATAATAATATGAGATGGAATCTAAATTGCATGTCCATCAACTTGTGACCCTCCGTACGCTTGACTCGCTGCCTAAAAAGAGGAGAAACAACAAGCATCAAAGTGCTTGTGAGATCATTCCCACCACTCCCAGGGGAAGGAGGTTAGGAGTATACAAAAAATATACAAGTTAGTACATAGTATAATAATATAAACATCTATACTAGACTAAACAGAAATTGATATTTAGAAATCCACAACACGAGAATGGGTACGTCGAGCGGAATAATCTAAATAAGGAAACCCTCATGTATATACCTTGCATCCCAAATTATGAATCGCTAAATACTTACTCTAGATCCTATGAATAAAACAGTAAATAAAAGCAATACAACTCAAAACCTCAACTAATATAAGTCATTTCAAATACTCATACTACCCTCGGGTAGATGATGCAGTCACAAGAATAAGCGTCTAGCAAAATGAATCTCGCATGAAATGTGTCATATAGGACACCCTTAGTAATATACCCTACTCTCGGGTAACTAACATAATAGCATGAATGAAATCTGTGTAATGCTCTATCTAATTTAACGATACTTTTGTAAGGCGCTCACAATATCCTGTGGCGACAACCACCTTACTCAATCATTCTGCGAAGATAAGACATATTACCATATTCTGGAATGATGCAACGTAGAGTGTCGTCCAGTCGTGATCTCATTGCGGGGTATAAACTAACGCACTCTGAGTGTAGTCCACCCACGATCTCATTGTGGGAATACCAACTACCCCACTCAGGCATCTTCACAAATCATGAAATGCAATGTATATGTCAAACTCTATATGATCAAACAAAATATTTATCACAAATCATGAAATGCAATGTATATGTCAAACTCTATATGATCAAACAAAATATTTATTACATACCTCCAAATACTCGTACGATCGTGTCCCATTATGTGCACTCCAATGGTCAAGCACATGTCTCGAAGTGCGGATCCAAATAGCGTGTGAACGATTAACTCACGTGTTAAATAAAAATAACAAAATCACAAACTCACACAGACCGGTTGACTGGTTGATACACCTCGGTCGACCGATTGAATATGCAAAATAAGCACATGCTGGGATGACCTGATTGGTCAACCAACACCTAGTCTTCGGTCAACGACCAAAGGCAAAATATCAGGTTCCTGTATATTGTTTCGGGTATTATGTAGATTTGTTTCTATCTCTTAGAAATTGATATAATTCAAAAAAAAAAACATAATATAAAATCTTGCTTAATGTGGTTAGGGTTCAATTAACTACATGGATCTCAAATATTATATCTAGGTGAATTATATAAATCCTAACATATTCATATTCGTCAGAAACATCATGAAAACTAATAAATCTCAACATAAACTCATGTTAAATTTTATTTCTGAGCTTGAATCCAAATTAGAGAATTCGTTTATACCTTTTTTAAAACGCAAAAAATCGAATCTTTGTGTCATATACTTTAAAAGACAAATTTTTCATACTTAAACTAGGTTTTAAGGCCCAATAAAACCAAATAAAATTCAGCAAAAATCAATTAAAAACACGGATGTGATTGGAGGAAATGAAACACACCTCAGAACGCTACTGGAAAACCCAAGAGTGTAAGAAAACAAGTCCTCCCTTGTCACATGCTAACGATCTCACCCACGTCTCGGTATTTACTTCACAAAGCTCTTAAAATTCACCAAAATATGACCTAGGGTTTTTGAGGAGAGAGGGTGGCTACTAGGATTTAGAAATATAATGTAAAAGAGAATTTTTTGGCTGTATAAACTTATATATATATATATATGGGTAAACCCGAACAAAACAAATAAACCCGAAACCAACTCTCATCAGGAAAATAGCCCGTCAAGCGACTAATCATCAAGCATCAGTCGACCGATTAGGCATCATCGGTCGACCGATCAGCTTGGGTCGATCGACCGACCAGAATACAAAACTGTTTATTGTTTTGTGCATGTGTGTGCATGTTTTCTCTCGTTTACTCTTATATATGCACTTAATCGATCTTAAATCGATTAATAACATGCTCATTCATCAATAAATGATATTTATCATGATAAAAACTCATTTAATATTATTTTTCATAATATTTCAAAATTTACGGAGTTTAACATACAATTCATTGTTCTTCACTTATGTCAGCTACTGCGATGTTTGAGGAGGTTATCTCATAACAGCAGCAATATGAAGAATCAAGATGGATAGTTAAGTATGCCGCATGAATTCATCGAATTGTGTGGAACAAGAACCACTATAGCCTCTAGTCCTATTTTCCCGACATCACTGGGGCTAATAATAGTGATAAATTTGAAGGTGGGTCTGGACTCTAGGGATTTACTAGTTTGACTAGTAGTTGCTTCAATTGGTTGGTCAATATTCAACTTGGGCATCATGTTGCTCGCTTGAACAAGACAGAATGATATGTAGAGCCCTCTCTTCCTTGTAATTTTGTGCAGTAATTTTGATATGACTAGCTCTTTGTTGGCAACCCAAACACTAGGCTATTACATTCGGGGAGTCTCATGGATGCTCATGCTTGTGTATCACTTCGGTGCTAGGTGCACCGGGGTTAGGTTTATTATACCCTATAAGACCCCAGATTGTTACATAAATTTAGATTTTTGCAAGTAGTATAGTATAATAAATGTTAAGAGTTCGCACTTCCAAGTGAATAAAACCAGGCTATAATGGAACATCAGGAAGTACAGAGAAGCTTCTAGGAAAAGATCTAAGAGTAAAGCGCTCGAGCTCCATGAATATCTTACAGAGGCAGGGCTTGATGAGGAGGACGATGATGCGATGCGCCTGGCAAAAATGACCATCATGTAGGTCCATTAGTATTAGCGTATAAGAATTAATGGCCCATCACGATGGGGCGTGTGGAGGTACCCATGGGAATAGACCACAATGATTGCAGCATCCCCAGGAGCAACCCAAATAATAGTGCTTAGAGTTTCCACTAGCAGAGAAGTCTCTGGTAATAGAGGAACCTCTGGAGTCTTTAGTATAAGATGTTGGCTACTGGATAGGATCGGCCAGCATACAAGACCTGAAAGCTTTATAAAAACCTGTAAACAATGTATGCAAACAAATAGAACCTGGAGATTTCTGAGAGAACGAACAGCAGCAGCAAGACAGAGAACTCAGGCTCTGTTTCGGTTGATGAACACAGGCCGGAATAAAGAAGCAGGAACTTTTTGAAGTTTTATTCACGTTTTACTTTCATGAAGAGTATTACATGTATATATAGATAAGATTACAACTCCAATTCTTATCCAATAACTAGAAAAGTATCTACTAACTAGTATTCTATTCTAACTAGAATTCTATCTACTAACTAGAACTGATTAACAAACTTACATTCTCCCCCTTAATCTGGACTAGACTCTAAGTCCCTTACTCCTAGCAGCTCCCGCATCTCGATGAACTTCACCCTTGCTAGTGCCTTCGTGAGAATATCTGCTCGCTGCTCGCTCGTGCTTACGAACTGCACTTTAATCTGTCCTCGCTCAACACATTCACGAATGAATTGAAATCGTGTGTCAATATTCTTGCTTCTTCCATGGAAAACTGGATTCTTCATCAAGGCAATCGCGGACTTGTTGTCGACGAAGAGTGTAACCGGCTTGGGCTCACTCCCAATCACCTCGCTGATTAAACTCCTCAACCACAGGCCTTGGCACGCTGCTGCAGTTGCCGCCATAAATTCTACCTCGTAGGATGATAATGCCACCGTCTTCTGCTTCTGTGATGTCCAAGTGACCAGGCTGTCACCTAGATAGAATGCCATGCCGCCTGTGCTGCGCCTGTCATCAACGTCTCCCGCAAGATCACTGTCAGTGAATCCCACCAACTCCTCATTGCCTCGACCTCGTTTGTACACCAATCCATAAGACATAGTACCCTTCACGTACCTCAAAATATGCTTGACAACCTGTCGATGCAAAACTATAGGGTGCTCCATGTACCTACTCACAATCCCCACGGCATATGTGATATCGGGTCGGGTGTGAGTTAGATACCTTAAGCATCCGATAATGCATCTATACTCCGTCACGTCCACCGGTGTTCCTTCAGAATCCTTTCCAAGCTTTAGCTTTGCTTCCATGGGATATTGGGTCGGGTTACAATCAATCATGCCGAACTGACCCAAAATTCTCTTCGCATAGGCCACCTACCTTAGCGCAATGCAATCATTTCGCTGATCCACCTCGATACCAAGATAATAGGAAAGCAATCCAAGGTCACTCATGTCGAACTCCTTCATCATCTGTTGCTTAAAAAACTTTATCTCATCCGCTCTCGAGCCCGTAACGATCAAGTCATCCACGTACACGCCAACAATGAGCGTATCCCCTCTGTTACTCCTGGTGTATACCGCCTGCTCCTGAGTACATCTTGTAAATCCGATGCCCTTCATGCACTTGTCGAGGCGTGTGTTCCATGCTCGAGGTGCTTGGCGTAGACCGTAGAGTGCCTTTGAAAGTTGTAGACCTTGTGCTCTTGATTCTTCACAATGAACCCTTCAGGTTGACGTACATACACTTCTTCTTGGAGATCACCATTTAGGAATGCCGACTTCACATCCAGATGGTGCACCTCCCACCCGTTCTGTGCTGATATAGCGAGGATTATTCTGATGGTATCAAGCCTCACCACAGGTGCAAACACCTCATCGAAATCCACGCCTTGCTGCTGAACGTAGCCTTTTGCTACAAGCCTTGCTTTGTGCTTGAGAATGTAGCCTTCATTGTCTTTCTTCAGCTTGTATACCCATTTGAGACCAATGGGTTTGGAACCCCGTGGTAACTCCGTGAGTACCCAAGTCTTATTCTTCTCGATGGCCTCCAATTCCTTCTCCATGGCTGTCCGCCATTCTTGATCTGTTGCGGCCTCGAGGTAGCTCACAGGTTCTTCATTGATGAGGAACAATTCCTCTGCAGGGAGATTAATGTGACGCCCCTGGGTTCACACAAGGCTGCAGTCCGAGGTGAAACCAAGAATGTCAAACCTGCCATAAACCACACCGTGCAATAACATGTTTCACCATCATAATTACTATCTCTCTAGTGGAATCATCAACAGGTGTAGGTACAAAGCAAGTAAAAGGTGAATCGACAAATACTAAATGAAATGATAGAACATAACATGTCTCATCAACGAAATAAACTGAAGTACATAGTCAAAGCCTGAACTGAATAAACTGGAGTTCCTTAACAAGTCTCAAAATACAATAAGTCTGAATAAAGGAAATAAGGCGCACAGCCTTTACAACTTCTAGAATAAACTCTCAAATGTCTAACATCACTACAGGGGAGCCCAAGGAAAATAATACACAGCTAAAATGTAAAGCTGAACACTAAAGTGATCCGCTATCAACCTGCGACTCTCCGTGCTCCTGGCTCGTGACCTGAAAGGGGG
>BQKN01062906.1:0-10121 GCA_022839385.1 Asparagus kiusianus
AGGGGATTTTGGTTTTGGTCCTAACTGTAGGAAGGTTTGACCAAGTGAAAAAGGAGAGTAAGAGTACAAATCACTGTAGGAATATTACAAATCACTCAAAGGGGGTTCTTGATGTTAAGTGATAAAGACTTAACAAAACAAAAAAAAGGTTTTGACAATTCGTCAATGATTGATAGATTAAAATTCTAAGCATTAGGAGTTTAGTGCTTATCACTTTGTTCATAATGACCGGGTTATCCCTAAGAATATTACATTTAACATTCTTCCGGGAACTTCCCGTTACCTGAATTATCCACCCCCAGCTTTCTTTACAAAATTGGGTGTATCATTGAATTAGATGCACGATCGGGTTATCCTGAAGAATACCACGCGTGGCACTCTTCAGGAACTTCCCGTGGAAGAAAGGAAATAGTTTAGACTCTTATACCTATTGGAGTATCAGGGAGCAGTTTAACCTCTTATACCGGTCGGAGGATTGAGAAGCAGTTTATACTCATATACTCCTCGGAGTTTCAGGAAGCAGTTTATACTCTTATACCGGTCGGAGTATTGAGAAGCAGTTTATACTCATATACTCTTCGGAGTGTCAGGAAACAGTTTATACTCTTATACCGGTTGGAGTTTTGAATTTGACTTAATTGAGCGATATAACGCCGGCTTCCACCAAGGTCTGGATGCTATTCTTGAGAGTAAAGCAATCCTTAGTGGGATGAAGGATCCTTCTGTGATACGCATAGTACTTTGGATCCGCAATATTTTCAGCTTTCTCCTGATTCGTGATCGGTGGCAGCTTGATCTTGTTATTTGCAAGGAGAGATTCGAAGATGGCTGGAACGTCTTCGTCCTTAAAAGAATACTCTCTTTGGAGTTTTGGACCCGAGTTCTTTTGTTGTCTCCGGGGCTGCTGTTGCGACGTTTGATTAGCATCGACAGTCGCTGCAGGTGTTTTGCCCTTACCACGGGAGGCGAAATTCGAGTTCGGAGGATTCGTCGTCGATTGACTCCTCTCGGCCTTCTTCCTTCGGAGGAAGCGTTCGGCTTGTTCACCGTGCACCTTCAAGTCTTTCCAAGTGTTGGATGGTGCTGTCCCCATTGCTTCCAACACGTCCAATGAAAGATTGTTGTGGCAGGTCTGGAGAATAAACTCCTCAGTGATCGGATCCCGGCAATTCAACGCTTTGTTTCGGAACCCTCTTGACGAAGGTATCGACCAATTCCCCGTCCTTTTGTTTCTCGTCGAGCAACGTCCCGATGGATATCTCCGTGTTATCATCGAAGAAATTGGCGAGGAATTTGGTCTCCATGTCGTCCCAGCTATTTATGCTTCCTGGCTTGAGGCGACGATACCAATCGAAGGCAGCTCCGCGAAGAGTGCCAACGAATGACCGCACCATCAGAGGCTCATTACCAGAGATGACACCCAGGTACGATTTGAAATAAATCAAATGCTGAGTGGGGGAACCCTTCCCATCGAATGGCGTGAAGTTGATTAGACTAAACTTCACCGGATACGGAATTGATTCCCACTCCCGTGGGTATGGACATGGTATGCCGGACCTCTTTACTTCTTGAGCGTTCATCAACGCGTTGATTTTGCTCTCCAAGTCCTTCATCTTCTTGTCTTCACTCATATCTGCTTTCGAGTGGCTTTGGGGAGAGGTGACGTGGTCCTCTTTCGCGTTATCATCAGCGGGACCACCCCCATTGTCGTTGTTGACAGGAGGGATATTGACGTTATCTCCTTCCCGCTCATTCTCATCTTGATTGCGTCGACTAGGCTCTGCTTGGTGAACCGTCAGCGCCGCAATTTGTTGGTCGTGCATCTCCCTCATTCGTTGCATGGCCATCTCCATCTCGAACTTGAAGCTCTCCTTCTGCTTAGCCAGGGCCTCTTTAAGTATCTTAGTTACCTGTTCGGCACTAATCATAAGCGATTCATAAGGTTGCCCCGCACTCGAAGCCGTGTCATCAGACGCTATGGCCGAGCAAGAATCTGAATCAGCATCCGACTCCTCTTCTTCTAGAGAAAGTCCCTTTTGTATCCTTCGGTAATTCTTCTGGCTGTTGGTTCCTGGCCGCAACCGCGTCATACATCGGGATACTTCGGCAAGCTGATCTAGATTGAAATATCGTGTTGACTTCCCTCTGCCGGCCATGTTAGCCGATACTCTTAGATATTCGTCTTCTTAGCGGACGAATTTCTTCTTGTGGAAACGCCTTGGCTTAGAAATTCTTTCGAACACCGAGACTCTCCCTGGGGTTTGAGCACAGCAGCATTCTGATAGCACCGCCTTGATTATGTTGGCGCACGGGCAGCGAGACTCCATGTCCTGCACATATCTCTTCCGAGATTTTTCCATACCCCCAGCTCAATAGTACAACTCATCAGTTTGATAACTGGAGCAACTTATAGAGTGTTGGCATGTGTTCCCAGGTATAACACCGTCATCCTCAGATGAGTGTGCTTCCCTCTGGGGATGCGACGCTTTATTAGCGTTTTCAAAAGTCACCCGTTCAAGTTTATGCTTTTGTGAGCGTAAAAACTTAACGGGCTCTTGCACTTCGACCCGCAATCCAAGGCGGTCGGTAATAGGGATTTTCCCTTTATTATTTTTCTTGGGGAGATTGATTCGACCACCAGTTTGATTTGCAACTTGGGGACCTTTCAATGGTCCCAATCGTTCCTTGACAGGTACTCTACCTCGGTTCTCCGGTAAAGGACCGAGGCGACCTCTCAAAGGAATCCTGGATTTTGAAGGGTCCCCGCTCTTACCTGGCTCCGTTACAGGCGCCGGAACAGGAGAAATAACATTTGGTTTGGAGGAATTTCGGGCGATAACTCCACCCATCTTTGCTGGTTTCGACTTGGGCACCCAAACCGACTTGTTTGTGGACGGCTTTTTGACCGCCTCTCCTTTTTGCATCTCCTCTGCCTTCTTTAGGAGGAGTCGGGCATGCGCGAGCAACTCCCGACGCTTCTTGATTCGCTCTTCGAGGGTAGAGCGATTCCTCTTTACACGAACCCATTTGTTCGTTTCTGTTTTGGAGGAGAAGTTGGTTGTTTGCCGTTGTTGTTCTCGACGGTACCTGGACTTTAGATCCTCATTGTAGTGGATCCTGTCCATTGATTCTGCAGCTTTGGCAAGTTGTAGGGTGAGGCGCTGACGCCATCTTTGGCGGGCCCTCTTCGACAGAGCTGGAGTAGCATCAACAATCGCCTTTGTGGCGGAAGGGAGAGACGGATTTGCAGCCTCGACCACGCTGAACGACGCGGGGACGTTGCGTGGTGCGGGTGTAGCAACGGCGACGGGATCTTGGGTCTTTGAGCTGGAGATCCCGCAAGCCCTTCTGGGAGATGGAGTCTTCCCGCGCCTATGCGGAGAGGCGGATCTGGAGGAGGAGGAAGAGAGGTACTCTTCAAACTTCTGCTGATCGAACTCGTATTCGATCTCTTCATTCACCCGGATCTTGAATGTCGGTTGCGTCACGACGATCTCGGCAGCGAGATCGGCGGCTCCCACTGTGGTCGCCAGCTTGTTTTCAAGAAAAGTTGCCTTCATCATTGATTTCATTAGAACTTCAGCTGTTACAATGAATTCAAATAACAAAGAAATGATTACAACTCTCTTGAAAATAAACACAAGATCCTGTTTTGTGGTCTCTTGCTTGCGTGGGTCTTTTGCCTGTGACGGGGATGTTGATATCCATGGACCACCGGTCGATCAGATCCGTTTTGGAAAAATCCGGCAGAGTTTCGTCGATCCGCGTGAGATCTAGAAACTCAAAGCTGCTATCTCGGATAAATCGAGAAATTTGCTCTTCTTAGTATCACCGCCAAGGGGCAACACTAAGGAAAAGAGAAGGGGGGGATGAAGAAGAAGTCTCCTTTGTTGTAGAGGGCTCGATCACTCGTCGCTGCAGCAGGGCTTCGCCTATACTCTCCAAAATTCCAGCTTTTGCTCCTCAAAATCCAGCCCCTCAAAATGAAGGCCAAGGGTTCCTATTTATAGGCAAAAGGGGGGAGGGAGTGAGAATTCACAAGGACACCCCTGGGGTGTCTTGGTTTTGCCAAGACACCCCTCGGGTGTTTCGACCACGCCGAGACACCGTCGGGTGCCTCAGTTCAGTCCGAGACTATCCGCCGTGTATCTGCCGTTGACTTTTCGTCCTAACTCGGATTTAAGTGATTTTGGATGCGTTGGAATTCTGCTGAAGAGCTCTGTCGATCTCGATGGTTGGATTATTAGTGGGGCGAACGGGATACGAAGGGCGTTGCTCCCTTTGTAGCGATCGCGGGGTTCCCGGTCAGTCCGCATCCCCGTTATTCTGAAATTCTGTCGGCTCACGTAGCTCGTTGATTCACTTCAGGCGCTCACCGACATCAATCGAACTCTTGTGAACCGGGTAGTGACGTTCATCGTCATTTTCTAACACTGAACTGTTCGTGGGGACCTATCGGCAATTTTTGATGCCTACAAACACACGATAGGTTACTCCGATCGTCAAGCCGACGAGTTGTACTATCGTGATGGGAGCACGAGGAAAACCAGGAAGAGGAGTCCTCAAAGACTAGAGACTCAATGTCCCTGTTCCAAACTCATTCGGACGGTATTGTCTGAGTGTAACTGCATCAAGACGGTCCCCAAAAGAGTTTCAGTTTTCGAGAGGCTCAGCACTGGAACGCCAAAGCCAAGGCCTAGGCGTTTCTGACAAAGAAGAACGGTGGTTGGTGATGGAGAATTTCCGAGGGTCACCGCCAACATGACTAGCAAGGGAACATCGGCTCAAGACAACCCCGAGGCGATTCCAGAGGTACCCCGTCATGTAACTCATCTGCAGTCCAGAGCTATTGTTCGAGGAACCTACGGTAGGGTTCGGACAAGATTACCTTCAGGAGATGAAGAATCAGATGCTGGCTCGGCATTTGCATCTGATAACATAGTATCCAGTGAGGGACAACCCCGCGAATCATTCATGATAAGCGCGGAACAAGTGGCGAAGATGCTTGAAGACGCCTTGGCTAAGCAACAGGAGAGCTTCAGGTTCGAAATGCAGATGGCCATGCAGAACATGAGAGAGATGCATGAGCAACAAATCCAAGCAATGACGAACCAGCAAGGCGAACCAAGCCGCCGTAACCAGGTCGTTCAGGAAGAGGAGCACACGGATACAGATGAAGCTCGCAATGCCAATAATCCGCCCGTCAATGCAGGGGGTGGTAATGAGAATGCTAGTCACAACACCACGCTTCCACCTCAGAATCATGCTGACGAAAACTCGGGTGAAAGTTTGAAGATCAAGAACCTCGAGAACAAGATCAACACGCTGATTTCTGCTCAAGAGGTGAAGAAGACGGGCATTCCTTGTCCATACCCAAGAGAGTGGGAATCAATCCCATATCCGACGAAGTTTAGTCTAATTAACTTCACGCCGTTTAATGGGATGGGTTCACCCACTCAGCACGTGATTTACTTCAAATCACACTTAGGGGTAATTTCTGGTAATGAGCCTCTGATGGTGCGGTCATTCGTTGGCACTCTTCGCGGAGCCGCCTTCGATTGGTATCACCGTCTCAAGCCAGGTAGCATTAACAGCTGGGACGATATGGAGACTAAGTTCCTCGCTAAATTTCTTCAACGATGACACCGAGATATCTATCGGATCATTGCTCTATGAGAAGCAGAAGGACGGGGAGTTAGTCGACACCTTCGTCAAAAGGTTCCGAAACAAGGCGATGAATTGCCGGGACCCGATTACTGAGGAGTTCATCCTTCAGACCTGCCACAACAATCTTTCACTGGATGTGTTGGAAGCAATGGGGACAGCACCGTCCAAAACGTGGAAGGATCTGAAGGTCCGAGGGGAGCAAGCGGAGCGATTCCTCAGGAGGAAGAAGGTGGAGAGAGGCCAACAAGCGGCGAATGCTCCAACGCAGAACTTCAACCAAAGGGGGAAAGGTAAGGCTCATGCTAATGCAGTTGACGCTAACCAAACTTTCCAATTGCAACCTCAGCAACAGCAGCAACAGCAGCAGCGGCAACAACGGCCTCAGAAGCAGAAATCTTCGGAGCCTAGGTTTCCCAAAGTTTACTCCTTCAAGGATGATGAAGTTCCCGGCATCTTCAAGTACTTGTTGGAGAACAACAAAATCCAGCTGTCGGCGATCGTAGATCACGAAGGAGCTAGCAAAGTGACGGATCCTAAGTACTACGCGTACCATAGAGCGGTCCATCACCCTACGAGGTCGTGCTTCCACCTTAAGGACAAGATCCAGGCGTTAATCGAAGTGGGCGTCGTAACTCCGAATCCTGCCAAGAACGTGGGAGCAAATGCAGTGTCAATCAGCTTCGGATCGGTGCCTACAACATGGTTCGAGCCAAAACGCGTCACCAAGGTGGGGATGAAGACGGTAAATGATGACCCACATGGACAGCGCCAAAAGGGACTTGTGCCACACACAGCCCCGAACGGCGAAATCCTCTGGGTTCATCCAGATCTGATTGAAGACGAGCAGTGGGCGACTTCCTCGAGAAGAAAGGGTAAAGGCAAGGCTTGCAACGCAACTTCCGCAATCTTCGAAGAAGGCGATGATGAAGCTCCTATCTTCTCGCTTTCTGAGGAAGAACAAGAAGTCTTCGCCACCAGAAGTGGGAACCAGTACCACTTCAACTATCCGTCGCCCAGTGATCAGTTAGCTGAACAGGGGGTGACCAAACGGGGACCAGCCAAGACCCTCACGGAGCTGGGAGTGATTACAGTTCCTAAACCGGTTGAAGATACTCGACAATAGCCGGCGGATAAGCAGAAAGAAAAGAGGCCCGAGGAGGTTCAAAATCCGAAGCAGTCTCGTTTCAATCGTCCGATTAGAAGAGATAAACCGAAGAGTTCAAAAACTCCGCGCGTCTTCGATATCATGGCTCAACTAGCTAATATTCCAGCATGGATAACGTTGTACGAGTTGCTGCGGTTATCTAAGGAAACAAGGGAAGCCTTACAAGAGGCCTTGGCCGATTCAGAAGCGTTCCTCACTCGGATCAAGCCGACACCTGAAGGGCCAGAACTGTTAGCTCAAGAATGCAATGTAGCGGCTAAGAACCTTCCCTGCATTACCTTCACCAAAGAGGACATGCAGACGAAGAATTCGAATCATGATCGGCCCCTATACTTCATCGGGTACATTGGCTTCAGCGAAGTCAACCGAATCCAAGTGGATCCGGGTTCCGCTGTGAGTATTATGCCGCTTCGCCTAATGCATAGCCTTGGCATTCCAGTCAGCAAATTAGCGTCTACAGGCACGGTCATATACGGATTCAACACCAGCGGGTCAAGGCCTTTGGGAAAGATCCGGATAAAGTGTCAAATGGGCGATCTGAAGACGGAGGTCACGTGCTACGTGATTGATGCTGAGACATCATATAACTTACTACTAGGTCGGCCTTGGATTCATAGTAATGTTATAGTTCCCTCCACCCTACACCAGTGTCTGAAATATATCGACACTGATGGATGGGTCAGGACGGTGGTCGCGGATAAGCAACCATTTAAAGGGTTTGAGAATTATTTCACTGATTCTCTCCTTTATGGTAACGAATCCGATACGGATCCATCGGTCTAGGGCACGGACAGCGGAGAAGAAGCTGATTCCGAAGCCGGATTCGATTACAATGGTGGTTTTGTTTTAAATGACATTGTACCCTTTGTAATCAATCTTGACGATGAACAATCGTCAGATGGCAGTTGTAACTGGCAACTTGCCGATATTGAAATAAATCATGATTTAGAGTACTCCTTGTCTCTTGATGATGCGATAAAGGGATTGTATGATAATCCAGATTTGTATATGCCGCTTCGATCATCCTATGTAGCAAAGAAAAGCCCCCAGCATTCTTTTGGGACAACCCTGGTTATCCCTGGCAGAATAGGAGGCGAGAAAGAAGTGGTTTACGGTAAAGGAGAAAATCTTCCGTTGCCAGACCATTTCCTAAGAGAAGATGAGGATGATGACAAATCTGGTCTGCACTTATCTAAGTATAGTCTGGAAGCGTGCATGCTCATGGAAAAACAGGGATACGATTTCACACTCGGAGAAGGTTTATACTTCGATCGAGGTTCCCGTATCCCAGTCAAAGCGGCATATGTACCGAAAGGGAAACCGGATGATTATTACCGTCACAAAAGAGGCTTAGGCTACGTCTCCTTTTCTGATGATGAATGTGGTTGGCAAATTATCGACCAAATTGCTAACAAAGCTAAGGATGGGTACTTGTCAGATTCCCCGGAATGGGATTCCGATACAAGTTTGGGTGAAGCATTCAAAGCCCTAATGGTGAACATGACTACAGCTGAGCCATCTACGATGGAGGACGACGATCAAATGCCAACGTGGGAGGACCCATGGGTTCATCACCTAAACATGCAGTACGGAGATAGGTTTGAACAGAGGGAACCCCCCACTGAAGATGAAGTAGTCCAAATTAATATGGGCGATGAGGCTAACCCAAAGCCCATATTCATCAGCGGTAGTCTTCCCCCAGATGAGAAGGAGGAATTAATTGCCCTTATCAGGGAATATATCGACGTCTTCGCTTGGAACTACGAAGACATGCCAGGGATCGACCCCAATGTGGCGATGCACCGCCTCGACATCAAGCCGGATGCTAAACCTGTCAAACAACAGCAAAGACGGTTTCGTCCGCAGATTATGGAAGCCATTGAGGCAGAGGTTAAGAAGTTGATCGACTCAGGATTTATCCGAGAGGAGAAACATCTAGACTGGCTAGCCAACATCGTTCCCGTCATGAAGAAGAATGGCAAAATTAGGATTTGCATCGACTTCAGGAACCTGAATGAGGCATGTCCAAAAGATGACTTTCCTCTCCCAATCACGAACGTCATCATCGACAACACGTGCGGATTCGAGAGAATGTCCTTCATGGACGGTTTTTTGGGGTATAACCAAATCAAGATGCACCCGGATGACGAGAAACATACAGCATTCAGAACGCCCTTCGGTGTCTTCTGCTACACGGTGATGCCTTTCGGTCTGAAGAACGCAGGCGCCACATACCAACGAGCGATGACTAAAATTTTACAAAAGCACCTCAGGAAAACGGTTGAGTGCTACGTTGATGATTTGGTGGTAAAAAGCCGCAACAAAGAAGATCACATCAAGGACTTGAGGACGATGTTCGATCTCATGCGGAGTCATCAGTTGAAGATGAACCCCACTAAATCTTTTCTGGGGATGTCCAGCAGAAAATTCCTTAGATTTGTCATCACCACTAAAGGTATACATATTGACCCCGACAAAGTAAAGGCGATACATGAATTGCAACCCCCGAGGAATCTAAGGGAACTCAGAGGATTGCAAGGGCATTTAGCTTACATCCGGCGGTTCAGCTCAAATCTCTCTGGGAAGTGCCAACCTTTCTCTAAGCTAAACAAGAAAGGTGTGTCATTTATTTAGGACGACGCCTGCTAAAAAGCACTCGAGGATATCAAGACATATCTCACGAATCCCCCTGTTCTCGTTGCACCAAAATCAGGTAAACCGTTCTTGATTTACATCAAGGCGATGAACCATTCGATAAGTGCTTTATTAGCACAAGACGATGATAATGGTCATGAACAGGCAGTCTATTACCTAAGTAAGACCTTGATAGGCGCTGAATCTCGATATCCGATGATTGAGAAAGAATGTCTCGCATTGGTATTCGCAGTACAGAAGATGCGACATTACTTGGTTGGGCAGACGATTTACGTCATTTCTAATATTAATCCGGTACGGGTATTCATGACTCAACTGGGTTCGATGAATTGGCGGTTAGCGAAGTGGGCCCTTCTCTTGTCCCAGTATGATTTGCACTTCAAACAGCAGAAGTCGGTCAAAGGACAAGCGATTTGTGATCTGTTGGCGGCAAACCCGACCGCGGATACGGCAGAAGTATATGATGACTTGCCAGATGAAACCCACGAGGTTAATACACATCACACCAACAAGTATGGCAATTATACTTTGATAGTGTTTCGAGAGCAGTTAATAAGGTAATAACCCCCGGATGTCCTAAGGTCTCCTCCGGAGTTGGAGTTGTCTTAGTTTCCCCGGGGAAGCATGTGATGCC
>BQKN01062907.1:0-29958 GCA_022839385.1 Asparagus kiusianus
ATCAAAATACAAGAGATATTGTAACATTAACCATGTTCCCAACAATCCGGTGGCATTCTAACTTGATTGTCTATTTGTTTTCCTGATCGCAGTGTGTGAACTGCATTCACATGAGCTGGATGGTTTGAACTGGATCCATTATCTTTAGGGTTTGCAACAGGTTGACTTGGGAATTTTCCTTTCTCTCTCTCACTCACGGCAGTGGCTAGTTGCCCAAGTTGGGTTTCTAACCGGGCTATGGCTTAAGTATTCGAGTTGAGCACTTGGCCGGTTGTTTGCATGAAGGAATTTAGAGTGGTGGATGACTGGGTCAACAAGTTGGTCGTTTGTGTAGAAGCTTTGATCATAGCTTCTAAACCCTTTTCTAAGACACTTAAACGTTTGTCATGATCAGAATTTGAAGGATTTGTAGGCTGGTGAGAATGATGATGTTGGTTTGGAAAAACTGGGTTAGCTTGTTAGAAATTGTTTGGTGAGTTGAACGGGACAGTGTTTCCCCTAAGGAATTGTTGGTTCGACGCGGGAATGAAGTTTTGGTTTCCATGAGAATTTCCTTGGTTCCAAGAAAAATTAGGATGATTTCTCCAACCTGGATTGTAGGTTGGAGAAAATGGATCATTTCTAGGGCGCTGGAATGCAGCGTTCATTTGTTCTAAAGCATGGTTGTTTTCTAGGAGAGGGCATTCCTTTGAAACATGGGTAGAAGACTGACAGTTATGATATCCCGGGGCAGAAATATGATTGATTTGAGCTAGAGCTCGTTCCTTAACTTCTAAGGCTTCTAACCTTCGCAGAATTATCTCCATCTTTGCTTCAGAAGCAATGTTTGACTCCAGGAAAAGACCACTAGACTTAGATTGGGGAACAGATGAAACCCTGTCATCACAGTTTTCCCACTGCATTGTTTTCTCGGATAAACTCTCTAGAAATTCCCAAGCTTCATCTGCGTTTTTTCTCATGAAATCTCCCTGACACATCGATTCTAAAGATGTTTTTGAAGAATAGTCCAATCATTCATATATGACTTGGCACAATCGCCATTTTTCTAGACCATGATGAGGACATTGGATTAAAAGATCTTTAAATCGGTCAAAATATTTCCAGAATGGCTCTCCCGGGACAATTTTAAAGTTTTGAATGTTGTTCCTAAGCTTTACCGTTTTGTGAATAGGGAAAATTTTCTTAAGAAAAACGGTGACAAATTCCTCCCAAGTTGAGATGGAATTTGTCGGTAAGCTGTACAGCCATTTTTTAGCTTTGTCCTTAAGGGCAAATGGAATAAATCTGAGCTTAATTGCATATTCGGTTAATTCTCTCATTTTAATCATAATACACACTTCCTCAAATTCCAAGATAAAAATATATACATCTTCTGTTTCATTACCTAGGAATTTGGGAAGCATGTTTATGTAATGCGGTCTAAGCTCAAAATTTGCTCCATTTACTTCGGGGAGTCTTATGCAAGATGGAATTGTATTTCTGGTGGGGTAACACATATCCTGGAGAACGGGTTGATTTGCCATTTCTTGGATCAATTCAACACGGATTAAACGATGAGAATTATCCCGAACCTAATTTTGCATACACCAAAACAATTTTTTTTAAGGAAAGAAAGAAAATTAGTTTTTTTTATATGAAAAGATAAAGCAAAAGAAAAATCCTAACTAAAACAAATCAAAGCAATCACTTTTCAATTAATTCTAATTCTAGGGTTTAGCCTAACTCAACTAGACCAGCTCCTAACCAAAAACTCCTACAGTGAAAAGATTAAAGTTTTACCCAGGTAGTTAGCCATGTAAGGATAGTACTAGAGGGTGATCAGAGATCAATTAAGTACCTCGTTCCTTACGGAGCGCTTTACGCAACCCCTAAACCTTGCCTTAGACACCAACTAATCTGAGAAAATTTTAAATCGGTTCACTTAAGGATTTCTTGTTCCTTATTGAGCTCGAATTCTTAGGGGTCAACGTCTAATGAGTTTTAGAAGGCTTGGGTTTGTGAAATGAGGAATTAGTGATTTGTGGGCTAAGGAAAGGGTGATAAAATCCCTTACCTTATCTTGATTGGGGTTTTGCCCTTAAGAATGTTTTAAGTGTTTGCCAAATCAAGTGCTACAATCACTTTGGTGAATTCCTACACTATATGAAATGCAACCCTAGAAATTAAAAGCGACTAAAAAGGATGATAAAAAGAAAATCTTTTTTTTAAATTATGGTCAACAACAATCAAATGTGAGAAAAGGTCTTGTTTGAATTTATTATCTTGTTAGTTAATATTCAAGTGAAAGGTGGATTTTATAATGGTCAACAAAAATAAAATCTTTTTGTTTTTTTTAAATCCTAAGTGTCTCTAATTGTGAAGCTAACTAAAAAGGGTGGAATTGAAAACTAGAAAGAGGACTTACCCAAAAGCAATTCTCTAAGTTATTGATCTTCAATCCAAGACTTTCAAGCTCCAAGCGGTTCCTTCACAAGAAAACACACAAGTTAAAGAACCAAAATAATAAAATCCTATTTTAGCACCTTCCCCGGCAACGTCGCCAAAAACTTGATGCGGCATAATTATGTACCAAAATTGCAAGTGCACAATTGGTCAAGTTATAGTATAAAAAGTTATCGATCCCACGAGGAAGGTGATTTTAAGAGATTATTAGAAATGGTTCTTATGTTTTGTGCGTGACAATTAGAAATAAAGAATAAGTGTGATTGTGATGAGTGATTGTTGTGAATATATGCAAGAGATAATAAATTGAATTTTTAGAGGAGAGAAGGAAGAATCAAAGAATAAATGAAATCACAAGGCAAGAAAGAAGAAAAAATCAAGAAATAAAACCAAGAATGAAAAGAAAATTTAAGAAAGTCAAGATGGAGGATTCAAAAGAGGTAAGAAATTTAAAATATAATCCATTAGCTAATTTCAATTACAAAATACAAACTATAATCTTTTTATCATATTTCAACTTAGATTTATTAAGCATAGATTATCAAACCATTTAAGAAAAGTGTAACCTATCAAATTATCATCTAAGTCAAAATTACTATTCATGATAAGAACAACAACAAGATAATAATCCTAAAATTCATAAGCATAACCTATCAAACCATTTAAGATAAACATAGATTATCAAATCCTTCTTCTACCGATTAGTTCTCTAGTTGATTATCCTAAACATGAATATTTTAAGTGAAAGAGATTAATTCATACAATATAAAGGAAATTAGACTAGTTTCATACAATTCTAAGATTCCTACAAGAATTAAAATCACATTTTAAGAAATAAAAGCAAGAAGAAAAAGAATTAATTACAAAAAGAAAATAAAAATCTAAACTATGAACAAGAAATAAATCTAACTATAAAGAATAAAAATCTAAACTACAAAATAAATTGCAGAAATTAAATGCAAGAAAATAAATCTACTCTACAAAATAAAGTACAAAAAGAAATAAAAAGATAAGAAAATAAATCTATACTACAAGCATAAATATAAATCTAACTAATAAGTAATAATAAAGAAATTACTAAAAAGAAATAAAAAATAAAAGAAATGCAAACCTTCAAATTGCTCTTTATCTCCATCCTCATCATTCAAAAAAGAGGAGAAAAGAAAATTTTAAAGTGGAGAAAAATTATTATTATTAATTGCAATAAAAGTTACAATTTTTGGAAGGCCTTCTCAATTAAGAGTAGCCCTCCTCTCCAAATGGAGTTACAAAATTTTTCACACCCCTAACCCCTCACTCTCTACTCCTATTTATAGTAAACATCAGTGAATGAGAGCCATTGGATTAAAATCTTATCCAAAACAACAAATTTCAGCCTTAGATTCGTAACTAACTGCCTAGTGTATCGATACAGGCATCAATACAGGCATCGATACAGGCATCGATGCGGGCATCGACGCCCCCATCGATGCAGGCATCGATGCCTGCCTTCTTCTGGTTGATGTCCGCAGAACTCTTGTATTTGGCTTTTGGGCTTGTGTCTTGGGCTTTGGCTTGGACTTTTGGGCTTGGCATTTTCTCTTGATTTTCCATTGGACTTTGAATTATTTCTTAAATATTTGAAAGAATTCCTTTGGCTTCATGGGCTTCATTTCTTCATTAAATCAAGGGCTTTTTGTTGAGAGATGAGAGTTTGAGCTCTTATTCTTCATTAACCTGCAATTAAAGATAAAAACGATTATTAGTGGTATATTTATTCATATAAAATAGATAATAGGAGTATAAAATTGTAATAAAATGTGATTATCAATTTCCGACGCTGATAAGGGTATTAGGGTAGCAGTCAAAGAATTTTTCCAGATGTTTTCCATTCAAGATGTGTTCTGCATCTAGTCGAGAATTTCAAAACGAAGATGATGTTAGACCCTAAGGTCGCTATGAAAGAACCCTAGAGGGGGGTGAATAGGGTTTATGCTAATCTAATCCGATTTAAATGCTAATTAAAACTTACTGACGAATATATCCTAGCAAGTATGATATACAATAAGATATGTAAGCTAGGATAAGCAATATGAGCAAAAAGAATATATCCTAGCAATAAGATATATGGTGAAATATATGCAATGATATATAAACAAACACAAGGTTCTCGATTCTAGTGAGATTGTGAGGGAGAGATTTATAATAATTGATTCTTCATAATCTAGAGATGGTATTTTCCTTCGCCATACTGAATTGCTCTTGTGTTTTAGTTGTCTTCTTCTCAACCCACCTTTTGGTAATTCCGCGACCAAAGGGTGCTCGCACGGTGACTCGTATCAGGATCTGTAGCAGGACAAAGTCCTTCATATCTCGACGATCAGTTGATTATACCAGCTTTATGAGCAAATCCTTAATATTACGTCTGGTGGGGGCTGGAAGAGGAGTTGTACTATTGTCACCCTCAGGTTTGTTAAAAAACCCGGACCAAATCCTGTTCTTGTTATCTCGGTTGTGGTCAACAAGAACCCCCTTATTGGAGAACCACGTATGGCTCATTACCTACTCAAGGTTGAATGAGCACGCGATTTCTTTTCCACATTTTGTATCGGCGAAGACGAATTTCATCTTTTTCTCGTCCCACTATCTCCAAATATACTCAAAAATGGGAAGATCAAGACTAGGAGGGCCAAAATAGACGTAGTGTCTGAATACACTATCTTCGTAGGCCTCCTAATGCCTTAGTGCCATACGCTGCACCAAAGTGTGTATGAACTCGTAATAGGTACTGAAGCTGGATGTGGGCCGCAGCGTACAAGTAAACTTTGCCCTTTGTCCATAAAGCAAAACCACAATACATAAATAGTTTGAAAATAATCAGTAAACATAACAACTATGTTGTAAACTTGACAAAGCAACTGTAACCTTAACAACAAACCAGTAACCTTAACAACCAAAGCCTAACCTCAACAACCAATCAATAAGCTTAACAATAAAATCATAAGCCTTACAAGTTAACATTAACCTCAACAACTAACAGATGCCCGTAAACAGTAACCTTCACAACAGACTCTGAGCCTTATCAAGTAAAACCTTAACAACTAAACAGTAACCTTCACAACAGATCAATAACATTGACAAAAAATTCATGACCCTAACAATGAATGAATTTCCTTGACAACTATATGCTAACCTTCACAACTTATCAGTATCATTCACAATTAACACATCATGCAACATGATAAATAACATAAAATTTGCGGCAAAAATCACTTTTTTTGTTGCTATATGCTTATCTTTATCTCCTCTCTGTAGATCAAGGAGCGCTCTAGTAACATTGTCGGTGGCGCCGGTAGTGTCGGTGGTGCCGGTGCTGCCCTCTAGATCTGGACGGGGTATTGGACTTTGAGCTGGACTTCTGGGACAAGAGTGGCTGGCTGTGATGTCCTCTATAACATTATAAATCGTAGCTCCAGCATCAGTCCACTCTGCTGTTGTATGGGCTCTTTTTGAGACGACAAACTGCGACGCGTCTTCGTCTTCGCTGTGGTCGGCATGGAGGCAAACTTTGGAGGTTGAATCGCCGACCATTTTTTATCCCTGTGCTTTGGAGTTCGTGTGCTTGGGAGTCGGTTGATTTAGGGCTAGAGTTTTGAAATGGGTTGATGGAGACTGTTCGCTTGGACAGAAGAGAGATGAAATGGTACGGACAAGGAGGTCATTATAGGTTCACGGGAGGCGGCCAAATCGAAGGGTATTTTGGGCAGTTCATGTGAGTTTTAACCGACGTTTCACGTGGGGGCTTGTTTTGGGGGCTAGGAGAAAATCGCGTTGCTTTTTGGGGGCAAAGCGCCCGTTGAAAAAGTCTTGAGGGGGGCGACACGTTCTGTATACTTTTGGGGGCTAGAGTCAATTTCCCAACAAAAAAACCTACGATAATTATCACATATATTTAACACTATTATATAGGCAAAAAATCCCCGCCGTCGTATTTTGACCCTTTTTCGTCCTCTATTTATATGGAAACCCTAGTCTACTAAGAGACTGTTTGTTTGCTTAAAAAAATGAGAAATCCCCCCGTCACGTCAGATTTCAAGAAATTCCCCCTACCACGTAGGATTTTGGTTTCAACCGATTTCCAAATTACATGTTTGTTTTGTTTTGTGATTTAAAAAAAATAAAGGTTTCACGTAGGATTTTTGAGAAAAGTGTGAAAATGTCACTTCATGAATTTTTAATTACTAAAAGAACTATTGAAATAGTGACTGTGAATAAAACAGATTATTTAATTGCTAAAAACACTGTTACTATTGCGGCTGATTTTCATTTCATTTTCTTATGTTCAAACAAACACAAGAAATGGAAATCGAAACACTGTTACTATTACGGCTGAATTTGTTTCTTATATGATGTGGCGGTGACGTGACGGTGATTTCATTGCGAAAAAAATACGGAAATATCTTGAAATCTCTTTCAAATGAGTTGGAAAAGTGAGTTTCCCCTTTCCCATTTGTTTCCGAAAACAACCAAACAGCCCCTAATTTCCTTTGTCGAAGGAAATCAAATTCCCAGACTTCCCAGATGAAGAATCCCCCGAAGCCCTCATCCTCTTCAAAACCCCCCTCGTCTTCGTCCTCCGCTCGGAAATCTCGATGGGAGACCGCTCCCGATGGTGGCCCTTCAACTTCCAAGGAACCGGCCAAGCCCTCCTCAACTCCTAACAATAAAGATCCGGACAGAAACAGGGATGCTCCTCCTCCCTCCTCCTCCTCCGCCCCCCCTCCGCCTCACCCCTTCCCCGCCCCAACCGCGCCGGCCTACGGGTTCCAAAACCTCGAGCGCCGAACCATCGTCCTCGCTGACGGCAGCGTCCGCTCCTACTTCGCTCTGCCCCCGGGTTATCCCCTCGACCCCTACGGCCAGGGCGGTCGCCCGCACCCTGGATTCGGCCGAGGCTTCGACGGGAGGTTCAGCCCTGACTTCGGCCCGCCCCCGCCGAGAGACTACTGGCTTGACGGCCCACCGCCCGCGGAGGGCGGGCCGTCTGCCATGAAGAGGAAGTACCCTGACGACGACGAGTTCGCCTGGCACAGGCATCACGTTTCTCAGTACGGTCACCCTATCCCTCCTAACCTGGATCGGAATCAGAGGTACGAAGACGATCTGAGGATGCCGAAGCAGATGAAATTAGGCAGGGATGAGCTGCCTGCGCCCTCCGCGCCTGCTGTCCTGGATGTGGACCCGCAGGCGCTGAAGAGGGCTTTTCTCAAGTTCGCTAAGTCCATAAATGTGAATGCTGCTCAGAGGAAGAATATTCTGGAGGATGGGAGGAAGGGCCGGTTACTTTGCGATGTCTGTGGCAGGTTTGATCTTCTTACTATCTCTACATGCAATGAATATATCAGGCTTTCTATTAACTTTGCCTATGCTTGCGGTCTGTGCTCCTATTTATCTCTCGAATTGCATGGATTGCTGTTGACTTTTAGGGGATTTATTAGTTTTATTATTTCCAGCCCCATTGAAATTATGCTTAGGTAGTTAGGTTTCGTGATTTAAAATGACATTGCGCTCATCCACCACCGGGGGTTTAGGTGAATTTATGTGGTTTCCTTGTGAATTATTTCACAGTGCTAACTTGTGGATCATCTCATTTTTCCTTTTAATCTCTGATGACATGCGTTGAGCACATCTGTTTGCGCTTACTCAGTGCGCTTCTATTTTATCTTTCGTATTTTCATGTCAATGATCGCTTCCCTTCCGCTACAACCTATGTCGTCACAACTCCATTTATAGACAGATGAGGTTATCTAATCTTCTTATTTGCCGTATATGAGTTAATTAGTTGCAAGTTGAATGCCGCATTCTCTTGAACCTCCATGTTGAGTTTGAAGTAGCTTTATTAGTGTCATTGTTAGTGGGAAGTATAATGTTGTCCTCAAACTTTTATCCAAGTGCTTGACACGGGATTCAAGGTAAGGTTCATGGGTGTGATATTCAGACTTGAGTGAGTTGTATTAATAGGCCTTTTTCTTATTCAATAAAATTTGATTTTTTTTGGCCTGGTCCTACTTTTGCTCGAACTCTGTAGTTACAGCTGCCAAATCACATTATCTCGATAAGTTTCTGTCAACTAGTCGGTGATGGTTTCTTTTATTTGTGGGGTACAGAAAACTTGTTGAATTTATTCTGTGAAAATCACTCTTTTCTGCTGCAATTCCGTTTTGAAATTACCGTTATCTATTTTCCAGCGTTTTAATGTCATCTAATTATCATGATGTATAGTTGAAAGTGGATGCAATTCACGATGGTAAAGGTAATAATGCACTTTCTAGATTTAGCATTAAGGTATATGCCCCAAGCATAAATTTGTATATCAAGTAGCTGGATGTCATAATATGGTTTTATGAAATGTAGTATGTAGATAAAAGGAAGATTGAAATCCAAGGGAAAATTTTAAGAGGTTTGAAAACTTTTTATGGATAATGAGTAAATAATAGGAGAAGGGCCATGCGTTTAGTCATCTGAAAAAAGTATTGAAGTTTCTTAAGGAATTGTCAGGTGTTGATTATTTTATCTTCAAGAGCCTGGTCTAGGCTTTTTTTTCCTTTGTTTTTTTCTTTATCCTCTACTTCTGCATTGATGCTTTGAGCATTAAACAACACCAACCCCTGTTGTTCTAAGAAGGATGTACATACTCAGAGTGCTTTATCTATTTGCTTGATTGAGCTTTCTTTTGTTTTCTTTTTCTGCAGTTATCACATACCTCCTTTAATATGTTTTCTTATATTCCTTGTTAAGTTTGTTCGTTTAGATTTCTTCAGATGCTTTGTTGGCCTAATATTGTATGTGAACACTTTAAATCTGTGAGGTCTTAGGTCTAATCCTGGTTCATGATGATCTTTAATATATGTACACTGGTCATATTTATTCTTCCTCTGCTGGTTCCTTTGAGATGCGTATGTGATTCTAAATGTTGGATATCAAGGTTATATCAAATGAAAAGGATGCATGTAGGATGATGGAAATCGACAACATATCAGGGATATTTGGTAAAGATCAGATGGAGTATGTTAGATAGCTATATACATTCTGTAGATGTATTAAATGAAATCAAATTATACAAAAAAATCAAATCATGTATATGAAATATATTTAGAGGTTAAATGGTTGTGGATAGATCTAAGATGAGTCAAGCAGGAGATAGATAGAAATTGAGAAATGGGAAGGGAGGTTAAATGGTTGTGGATAGATCTAAGAGGAGTCAAGCAGGAGATAGATAGAAATTGAGAAATGGGAAGGGAGGTTAAATGGTTGTGGATAGATCTAAGATGAGTCAAGCAGGAGATAGATAGAAATTGAGAAATGGGAAGGGCTTACCTGCGGCAACACACAATTAAGCGGTGAAGGGATGAACAACAATCAAGTATGAGAGACTCTTAAGTCGAGAAAGGTGTGGTGAAGCACTGGGGCTTAATTGAGCTCTAATATTCTATTGAGATCTATATAAAGCAAGTTCCAGTTGGGATTAGGGCTCAATTGCCCAAACCTGACCTTTAAAGCAAAATGTTAGATTAGATTCCGATGTAAAATCATTTCAGCTGATTTTTTTGCTGAAATGTCGTCCAATATTGGAAAAAAATCCAAAATGTCACTTGATATATTGAGAATATTCTAAATTATTGACAATAGGTTCCCAAAAATGTCAAACATTAAGTATAACCTTTCTCGCTCCAGTGAACCCTATAAAAGAACATTTCGGATGACATGTTAGACATAACAGTCGATTTTAAGCTCTAAATGCATTGATGAGATTTCTGAGAGCATGGTTGTACGCGGACCCATCATGTTGAGTTTTCTATTTATAGTTAAGTATATGGTTCTTAGTCACTAATATAGCGACTTGAAATGATTAAAGGTTTAAAGTAGATGCATTTACTTTCAATTAAGTGTGAGATAAATATGCATATTAAGAGTTTCAAAGTAGGGTTTGCGTAACTGGTTTTGTGAGGTTAGGTAAAAAGCAACTGAATTTGAAACTAAAAAATTCAACCAATTCTCTTTCATTCTCACTGCGATCAGGGTATCAAGCACCCTTCACTCTCATTTTAACTGTTGGGGAGGGGCTTCGATCAAATTTCCTGCGACAGAATGATCAAATCAAAGAAAACAAAGATGAAGATGAGATTACTAAGTAGTTTCAATATTGTAGCTTGTTTTTTTCTCAGATTCTTTTTTTCTTGTTCATTTTCCTTCTGCAATCATCTGCTATCTCTTCTTTCCGCTCCATGTTAATCTTGCTTCGTTTTCTTTCTCTGCTACATGGTAACAGCTTTTCTATCTTTCTTTCTTTTTTTCTCCTCTTGTGCTTGTTCTGCAAATTTTAACTTAGAATATTTAAATTATTTAACATTGAATATTTAGCAGCAACATCACTAATATTGCAATTTTAACTTAGAATCTTATACTTCATTATATTTAAATTATGAAATTTACTGTGCTTCACTTCAAGGAGGCACGCGCCTCGCCTTGTGCATAGTGCAGGTCATGTGCTTTTGTGGCTCGGCATTGCATCATCTGCGTTAATAACATTGTTGAATATATTGATGGACTTTGATATTAGGTGATGTTGGACAAAATGGTTTCAAATTGTTGTAGCTGAGAGTAGGAAAATGCATTAGGTTTTTAATGTTAGTTAGAAGGATATAGTTTAAATACGATTGGATTTATTATTTCGCTAAGATTGTTATTTTGTTGAGATTTATTATTTGATGTTATTTGTTAGTTGGGATTTTGTATGTTGCTATCTTCTTAAGAGTTTATTTTGTCTTAGTTTATTCTTATAAATAAGTTGTAGTTCTTCATTCAGGGAAAGAGAGAAGTCTATGAAATATCTGACTATGCATTGGCGTTGCATTTATCTTATCGTATGAGTTGCTATCATGTTACACATATGAGTTATCTAGGGTGTGAATCTTAATTTTATATTGCTGTTAATACGTAGTGGATTTTAAATACATTATCTCCACAAATCAACCACTTATTAGATCTATAAAATCCAGAATGGAAAACACAATACTTTATTCCAATCTTCTATCAAATAATCCTTATCAAACAAAGCCTGCTGCCCAAATTAATTCTTAGTCCCTGAGTGCGTGTTAACCTCAATGATTCATAAACGTTAATGTCATCATTTCCCCTTCTCTTCATCTCCTCTTCTCTCGTTCTTCATGACCACATGAACCTATCAAACCCGATTCCTTCAAAACTTGATTGTTGCCAGCAAAGTTGCTAATTTGAAGTCGAAAGAGATTCACTTCTGATTAATGTTGTTTCTTTGATCCCCTTCATTTGGTAGTAAAGATGAACCGGGTTCGTGGTTGGCTTCAAGTCAATGACTACTATGGAGAAACAATGCAACGTCTGACTTATGTACTTAAGATTAGTGAGGCCTGTAGAACTCTTGAGAAATTCATGATAGAAAAATATGCTCTGAACGAGGAGTTTAGACACATTTTGATGTACTAGAAGGGGATAATCAAGAAGCGACATCATGTTGAGTAAATATTTATACTAATGAATATGTCACACCTCGGTCTGGGAGCTTGTTGTCGCGATGTAAATTGTAAGATTCACTGAGTGAAACATGTGGTTTAGCTCTATCCATTGCCAAAATTAGCTAAGCAATGTTGCACTAGAATCCCTTCACATATTATATGAACTCGTTCAATTCTTTGTAAATTCCCATCTCCCGATGTGGGACTAAACACCTTGGGTCATCACAATCATCCACCTTAAATACACGACGTCCTCATTGCAGCTTTTCTATTTTTTTTACTTTTTAGTATAATAATTGATAACAAATATCGATGTTATAAAAAGAGCTAGGCACCGCTAGGTGCTGGTCTAGGGCCTAATGCTAGACACCTAGGTGGAGTACTTTCTTTGTTTAAGTGATGATAGAGGAGGTTTTCTGAAAGGTGGAGGTGCGTAGTAATGGTGGAGGACGGAGGTCTTCGGAGGAGATAGGAGGATGTAGAGACTGTAGCGGAGGAGATCATGACTAAGACATGAGCGATGCAGTTCGTGTAAACGATCACTCTTGTCTAGGTGCTTTTTAAAACATTGTCTCTTAGCACCACTACTAGGTGATGTGGATTCTAGAGGTGGCTCCTATGAGTCAAAAACGTGACTCCCGCAGTGCTCATATGATGTAGCACTCAGTTCTGCATAACACTTAGTTTTGCTCTTCTATCTAACTACTCTGATATTATTTATCATGCCTTAGGCCTACGAGCCCGTTGGCGCGATGTAAATCGCTGAACCCATTGAGTGCAGCACGTGGTTTAGCTCAATCCACTGTTAAAATTAGCTAGCCAATGTTGCACTTGAATCCTTTCACTTACTATATAAACCCATTTAATTCTTTCATAAATATTTCCCTTGAGATTGACTCTGCTATTCAAAATGGGGCATCTCAGTCGTTTTCTTTTGCCTTATAATTGACTTGCATGTGTTGGATGTAACTGATCCATTCGGCCAACAAGGTTTTAAATATCAACCGATAATCCGATATTATCCCCGATTTTCGCTATCCGATAAAGATTTTGGCCGTCCGATAAATCCTCGATAACTGATATTTAAAACATTAGTTATTATTCATGAATAGCTGATAAAATATTTAGCAGTCTTGAACAGTTGCCACATCTCCTATGCTCATCTTATGGATTAAGTTTATGCTAAACTGATTCATATCAGTGTTGTTAAAAGCGATTTAGACGGACGCCTAGGCGTAGGCGGAGCCTTGGCCGCCTAGATTTGGCTTGAGTGGCCAGTCTAGGCGACGCCTAGGTCCGCCTAGCTTTTTGAACAAAAAAAAAAGATAAAGAAAAAAAATCTAATTTTAAAGTAAAACCCAGCCCAAACCTGAACCCATTACTAACTCTTTAACCTAACCCTATCTCTCTGACTCTTTCCCCCTCTCTCTTGCATATTCCTGCCGCTGCCTCTTCTTAATCTCCCCAAGCCTCCTCTTCTACAACTGCTCCTCTCCCGCCGCCGCCGCCTCATCCTCTTCGTCGCCACCTCTTCGCCAACATATCTTCTTCCCCACTGCCTTCTCCTCGAGCTAATCATAACACTTCCTCCTCGTGCCACCTCGGCTTCTCCTCTTCGCTGCCTCTTCCTCTTCTTCGCCAGCCAGGTCTCCTCTTTTCAAGGTAAAATTTTCATTTTTCCCCTGTTTTATTTTCTTCATTGTGATTAACTGATTATGTTGGACATGGTGATGTTTCTTAGTATTTGGTTACTTTTAGCCATTTAATATTATGCATGGTTGATTATGGATCTAAGGTTATTATTTATGTTTTTTAATAATTTTATATGAAATTAACACATATTTTTGTTAATTATTATAATTAAACAAATTTGAAAATAGTCAAATGCGTACGCTAGGCGCTAGGCCTTAGCTTGAACGCCTAGTCTGTCTAGCGTCTTCTGTAACATTGATTCATATTTTTTGTTGTGTTTGACAACTCTTTCTTGTTATTCCATATTCAAAATGACATCAAAATACTTGCATGTTTTATATTGTACTTATCAAAGGACAAATCAGTTGGCTTTTAATTAGTGTTTTTGCATATGAGCTATGATGTACGATATTTGCATCTAGCATCTATTCACTTTAGTATAGTTACATTGAGATTTTGCTGGTTGCATATACTCAGAAGTAAGCGCCCAGATGCTGCACATATAAAGATCTTTTTTCCCTCCTGGATATTAGCTGTTTGATGTGAAACACGTGAACATGTCTCTTGGGACATGGTTCTTAACTTCAACTGTTTGTTGCGTCAAATATAAGGACTTATGAGCTGGAAGAAGAAAAATTCCACATGCGTTCTTGAAACTGTTGCTTCTGTGCAGTTATCTTCTGTATTTGACACCTTTTTCTGCAGCTACAGACGGAGCAAGAGAGGATGAACCAGGAAGGTGAGGGATAGGGAGGAAGTAGGGGTTTTAATAGGAACAATATGATTTGATGGGTTTACAAATTAAATGGGTTGTGAACTCATTTAACGGGTCATTTGAAATGGTTTCGTAACTTTAAACCCATTCAACTTATAATCAAAACCAACCATATTAACTTCTTCCTTAAGTGCAAACTTTTCGATCCTCCTTATCAATTACAACAGTTGCAAGAAGCTAAGGGAAGTTACATGATGAGTTTTTGCATTGTATGATCCTTTGTGCTACCTTTGTATTCGCTGTTTTTGACACAACTAAACAAGTCACTCGTACTTATAGAACTTTCGTTTAAAATGATATGTAGTAGGAAGTTTTGTCTTTTTTATTTGAACTACATAATTATGCCTGTCTGTTGCTGTCTGGCTGAATAACACCAATGTGTTTCAATAATAATGGTCGATGGTCTGGCCGTTTGATCCAATATCTTCTGGGAATAATTTTGCGAAGATTTATCTCTAGACATGCAGGTTTTTGAACTTTTCTTTCATAATAGATAATCTAGGTTGCTTTCTTTTTTAAGAATGAAGATTGTTTCCAGGATGTTAACTTATCATACATGGGTTGCGACCCATTGGTTTAATCAGATCTGACTCAGAGTTACTTAAAAAGTTAAAACATTGGGTTGGCTGTGTAGGGTTGTTCATATTTTAGGTTCTTTTTTGTTAGCTGCATATTTGAATTTATTTTGCTATTTTAGATGAGAGAACGTCTGGTTCAGGTTTTATTTCTAACTGTTCATGTATAAATATTGTTTATAAATTGGGTGAACGAATGATGATTCAAGTTGAATTTTGTGTGGCATTTATATTCTCTCTTTCTCTCCTTATGACTGTCCTACTTTGTTGTTCGTGGTTTATGTTTCTATTTGCTGCATGAGGCAGCACATCTAAGGAAATTTGCTAATGTCAACTTGGTGCATCCTATATGTTTTTATTTCCACATGTGATGGATGGATTCTATTATCACTCATCACATCACTTTTTCTTTTATTCAACTTGATGATATATACTGAATTACTTTGTCAGCGAGAACTCCTTAAGTTTTATGAGGGATGTTTGAATTTGCTCTTTCTGCTTTGGCTTTTCACGTATGTGAATGTTTGAATCAGCGCATGTTTAAGGCCATTTCTGCATGAGGATTTTCTTTCTCCTTCAACTATTATTTTGACAATAGAAATTGTGTCAGTAGACGAGGATGAATAATGCAGTTCACATGGTGTTTATGTTAAAATAGAAGGATGTATTGTCACTTCAGGTTCAGTCCCTTATGAGATGTTGACGATTCAAAGCGATTGTTATCAGGTCTTATGAATATGGGTGGCAATGGGAAATGAGATAACTTTGTTTACCCATTTTTCGGGGTAAGGGTGAGATTTCTTAACCGTTGATCTAAACATGTAATGTAAGGTAAAGGTAAGATATACTTACCATTTTATCTAGACAGGTAGGGCAAAGGAAGATATTTTTACCTACGCGTTTCCCATCTAAACAAAGTAAACAGTTACTTTCTTACTCTGTAGATGTATAATTTATACAGATTAAATTTAGTTGATACCTTTTTTTCCTTTTATCTCAAAATTGAATTTAGTCAGTACCTGTATATTCATTTTGCTTAATGGTTGTGCTTGCTAATTATTGGTGCTTGCATTTTGTTTTTGAGTGGTGCCGTGGTAGCATCATTCGTTGATTTTTATGGCTTCATATGTAGCTATTAAAACAATTTAATCAGTGTATTAAATATCGGCCGATATATCGCTATATCGGCGATGTATCGGTTTTGATGCTCTTCCGATACGATATTTATGAAAAAAATTATTGTTTTCCGATTTTTACCACTTTTTCTCGATAAATCGGAACTATCGGACGATATTTCATTAAGGAAATATCGGACGATATTGGATATTGGCTAATATCCAAACAAAAAGGGTTATTGAGTTTGTGTTTGGTTTTGGTTCCCACTAGACCTGAAAACTTAATAAATAACCAAACCTAAATACCCTAAATCCCTAGTCAATCTCATATTTCTCCTCCCTCTTCCTTCGACGCTCTAGCTCAAAAACGCTAAGCGATCTTAGGTACGAATCTCTCTCTCTTCACTCTCTCTTTCTCTTCTCCAGTTTTCCTCTATCAGCTCTTCTTCAAACCCCTCTGTCTCTCTTCTTCTCTCCTCTCTCTCAACTTCTTTCTCCCTTATATGTATTCCTCTCTTCCTCTCTCTCCTATATTCATGTCTTCTCTCATTCTCTGACCTCTACCTATATCTAATGCCTAACCATCATGTATCATTATTCATGATGTAATTTCTTATGTTTAGAATACATTAAATATGTTTTGATTACATGTTACATTGTTATGTAACATATGAACATCATACGATATTATACCCCGATATTTTTCACATATCCTTGATGTATCACTGATTTCACAATCCGATATGGATTTTGGCCATCCAATATTTTTGATATTTTGATATTTAATACATTGAATTTAGTAGAATGCTTATATTCCATCTGTCTCTTTGATATAATTTGGAATTGCTTTAGGGCTGCATTTAAGGAAAAAGGTTGGTGTATTTGTTAGTTCTGATAAAAAAGTATTTTATGTAACTATTTTTTACCCTGTGGGATGAAGGAAATTTTTTATCCATTACCCATTAGGTGGGATAATTGTAACTTCTAAAGTTTTAGGCTAAACATAGAGAATTAGATATTTATGGCTATGTCAAGGATAAAACCTTACCCTACTGGGTTTCTTTCCTACTCATGAGGCTAGGAACTTTGATATCTTTACTCATGAGCATGCGGTACTGTTTTGACATCCTCTGTTATTGATACCTTGTATATATCGTTTTTTATGTTATCTGGAAATGAGGCATGACACGACTACATTCTGACTTTCTACGAAATGTGTATGTTGATGGTATTGAGTATTGAGTCACTTGTTTAATATATTTATCTTAGTCTCTGTAGTTGGTAGCATTTTCAACTTTATGAGAGCACATGAACGAGAGTTCTTCAGCACATCTGTGTGAAAAAATAAAATAAATAGTAGCTTGAAGCAATTTGTTTGTGATTCATTTTGTCCCTTAGCTTTATTAGGATGATGATGTATTGGATTCTACAACTTGAAGATTATAGTAAGAGCTGGAGAAATTTTAGCTTTGTACCATCCTCTTGTTTAAAAGGAAGCTCTGGTTCCTCTATTATTAAATGCACTTTGTGCGCACATTTCAGGGCTTCAAAAGAGTTCTCAGATGTACATGGGCTCATCATGCATGCTTACTGCTCACAGAATCCAGACCTGCGTGTTGATCATCTTGGGTTACGTAAGGCCATGTGTGTTCTTATGGGATGGGACTACACAAAGGCACCTGAAAACTCTAAGGCATACCAGTCATTATCTGCTGATGATGCATCAGCAAATAGGGAGGATTTGGTTATGTGGCCACCTGTGGTCATAATCCATAACACGAGTTCTGGAAAAAGAAAAGATGGCCGCATGGAGGGCATGGGTAATAAGGAAATGGATTTGAAACTAAAAGGTATAACTTGATGCATCTTTCTTTTTCAGTTTCCCTTGGTTACATATGTTTGAATGCTTGCTCTGAAAACTGCTTCAGTTATATTTTTTTGTGTAGCATAGGTGAATTGGTTGATCCCACTCAACTGTTTATTAACATCATTATATTTCATTTAGGGAAACTTTATCCCCTATTGACATACAAGCTGTAGATTCTGAGCAATTACATTTTGTAGATTTTTTCACTTTCACCTTGCATTTGGTTCTTTTCCACTGTTTTCGTGCTCTTGCACTTTGGATGCTATTTCTTAAATAGCAACGTTGCATGCAAGCATGGATAACTGGAATGCTGCTCAAGTTCACTTCCCTATCTGGTTCCTAGATTTTTTTTATCTCCCCTGCAACCAGAAGTTGGGATTTGCCCTTGGTCCTTCTGTCGTCTGCACATGTTTCTATGTGACATGTGAATTTAAGGTTGAGCATATAAATTAGAACCACCACTGTGCTTCTTGTGGGCTGATCTCAAGCTATAGGCATTATCCTGGTTGAATGACAAAAGACCAGGATTGACAAAAGAGGTGGTGATGCTTGACAGAGTTCTAGCATATTTTGTCTAAAGTGAGTGTTTATAAGTAATTTGCAGTGGTTTTAATTTTTTTCTTTCTCTAATAGGTCCTATATCCAGTAGGTAGTATCCGCAGAGTAAATATAGTTGCTGTCTTAGCACTATAATTAATTGGGTCTTTTATGTTGTAGAAGACTTTAATCTGTACCGTCTTATGCAATTATTTCATTGAAGGCAATGGGAACCTGGAGATTGTGCAACTTCAGATAATACCTTTTATGTTGCCCAAGGGCATGAGTAGTTACCCTTATGGATTTCCTTCGGTAACTCATTTGATGTTATGGTTAACTTGTAGATCGGACTTATGCTGCTAACGCACTGCATATCATGAGAAACTTCATTCTCTAAGTTTATTCTATTAACCTCAGTTTGTTCACCTTGTTTCTTGATTAATTGTATGCCTAT
This sequence comes from Asparagus kiusianus, assembly GCA_022839385.1. NCBI lineage: Eukaryota > Viridiplantae > Streptophyta > Magnoliopsida > Asparagales > Asparagaceae > Asparagus > Asparagus kiusianus. The sequence goes on from BQKN01062907.1 coordinate 18,991, forward strand.
ATTCTGCAAGCACAAACTTATGTTTGAGTCTGTCTCCTGCATCAAATAACATCTGGAACTTCCCTTTGCATATTACTTTTGTATTAAAAACATATACAGACACTTCAGTGCCTTGTGTTCGTCTCATCAGTCTTCCAATACTACCGGTGGATGCTCAGTAGGTAACGCTAATATTATCATTAGCATTCATATTTTGTATTAAATTTTTGGAACTTAAGCTGGGTTAGCAATTTCATATTTACTTTCACCATGCATTCCCGTTTGTACATAGCAAGTTAGAAACATGATTTTTGTATTCTCCACTGTTCAGAAGACCACCTTGTGGTGCCTATAAATGTGCCAAATTCATTTGTGAAACATGCCCTCATCTGAAATTCTTATCTGCATAGATTCCATCGCAAGCTTAGATATGTTAGGAATTTTAGTGGGTGCAATGTGTGTTTTATTTATTGAAACACCAAAAATGGTGATAGCACTCCCTGGTTCGTTGACAAAATATAGTGCGACACCTTTGCATTCTGCAGAGAACACCTCTAGATGTATAGTGGCATCCTTCTGGATACCATGTTTTTTTGTGATCAACATGTTGAGGCTGCTGTGTGGCAAAGTGTGGCTAGTTACTGGTTCGTGCCAGGATTTTGCCACCAAATACTTAGGGAATAGATCATAACCCCTCAGGTGAATATGCTGCATTACAGGTATGCTATGCAATTGTTCCTATAAATTCAATAATTAATTATAGTTTTCATTTGCAAGGAATGAACTCCTTCCAAAACTTTGTAGTTAAGAATGTCGTGAACTGAGGCTAGTATGGGTAACCTCTGTCTTTGCAGGAGCGTAATATTTTGATCTTTAAACTTTCTTGATAGCACAAACATTTCTTCACCAAAATTAATCCATTCCTCAAATAGCCCACAATCACTTAAGGAAATTGATTGTCTGCGGGTAAAGAGAGCTCATGTGAAACTGTCAACTTTCTAACCAGGGTTCATTGTTATTTGTATAATTGGCTCCTAGTGTGTAGATTATTCGTATAAAGTTAATAAACTGGTGCAATAGATTTCGACATATTGGATATGGAGGTGGTTTCTTTTTGTTTTTTCCTTAAATTTCTTTCAGGCCTATCATGCGGCCAAGAGGCCGTGTGAAGCATTCCAGATTCCAGCGTAGTGCTGAATAGATTTCAACTCCATCCATGTATTTTAGGCTATTTTCAGTCGTTGCTTCATTGACTAGTATGCTACCGCCCCTTCTAATTTGTGACTCATTGTCATTGCTTACATGTTAGAACTATTTCAATTGATTCTTCCTCATTTACCCTCAACTTGTTCCTCTATCTAGGGAATTTGGCAACACTACAAATAGTTTTTTTCCTTTCTTGTTGAGTATAACCCCATTGAAATGTCCCCAAGTCATATCTAAAAAAACTAATGCTCAACTATCAATTCTTTCCTGGAGCTAACTTGAGATCATGTTTTTGCTCCATAATTGATATCTTTTTTTAAGAAAAAGGCCATCTAGATGGCAATGGTGATGGTCTTGGTGATGTTCATGATAATCAGTATACATTCAAGATCGTTGTATTGATTGTAGCGAATACTAATTATAAAGTTGCCGTGACGTTTGCTATGCATGAGAGGATAGTCTAAGAGCCCTGAGTTGTAGCCTGCTCTTTTAAGAAGCCCTCAATTTTCTTTTTTGATAAAGAAGGCCCTAAGTTTTACCCCTCTCTTCTTAGAAGCCCTCAACTTCCCCTTTTTTTAATTTTATTTTAACAACGAAGCCTGTTAGTTCTACTTCTCTCTTCTAAGAAGCCCGTACTTCTTGTTAACTTACAACTTTAGTTGTCAAAAGGGAAAGTCAGGGACTTCTAGAAGAGAAGGTGTAAAGCTTAGAGGTGTTGCTGTCCAATGGAAAAGTTGAGGGCTTATTAGAAGATAAGGGTAGTAGTTAAGGGCTTCATTGTTAAAAGAAAAAAGTTGAGGGCTTCTAAGAAGAGAAGAGTAAAACCTGGGGCTTCATACTGAAAAAAAGAAACTTATGGTGTGTTTGGGAGTTTACTAAGGGATGGGAAGGAAAGGTAAACAACGGGAAGAGAAGGGAAGGAAATGGAAGAGAATTGTAATATGTTGTTTGTGAGTTGAGTAAGGTGAATGAAGGTGAAAGGAAGTAAATATATGTAAATTTACATAAATGACTTTATACTAATAACACATCAGCCCTTTTATTTGTTTTGATGGGGGTAAGAATGTCATTACACCCCTTTACCCTTCTTTACCCTCCTCTACCGCCCAAATCGGGGGGAAGAAAACCAAGTAATTTTACCCTCTGTTCCCCTTCATTCTCCCTCTCTACCCTCCTTAAAAAAACTCCCAAACAAGGTGAAAGCCGTATTTCTCTTCCCCTCCCCCCCTCTACCCTCCATCCAAACAGGGCATTAAGGTCTTCTGAGAATAGAGGGGTAAAATTTCGGGCTCTTTAGACTGTCCTGCATGTATGTCATGATAATTTTTCTAGCTGAACTATTCTACATAACATCCCTGCATAAATATATATTGTAGCTAAATTAGCAAATAACACCCATAAGTTGGCGGAAACTTAAGTTTTTGTTTTCCTAATTGGACGACATGGCATTAATTTTCTGTATAAGTTATCTGATCGTACTCTGCACATAAGATTAGACAAGACATAAAAGTGTCACGGATCTTAAAGAAAACCTGATGATATGTGGAAATCTATAACTAACGAGTTATTTTTATGAGAGGTGATTTACCTTGAAATTGTCGTACACTCAATAACTTCATGAGCATGTGAGTTTTTTGGTGTGCTCATTAAGTTGTGAATTCGTATTTACTATTTTACACTACATGACCTCAAAGCTGAAAAATTATTCAAGGGGTTTGACAACGCTTATAAGTAGTGAATGGGATCATAACTTGTAGATCAAGACTAGTTGTAGATCAATAAATTCACTTGATCTCATCATCTCAAATGTTGTAGATCATGACCACTTTCTTGGGTTAGTTAAGAGGCAATATGATTTCTTTTTAAAATTTATTTGTGCATCAGTTGGATTTGGTTTGGATCTCGTTTAGTAATGAGCATAGTGGCCCTATTGTTCCGATGGAAAGAAGAACCTGTAATTAGCTTTTCGGGAAATTTCCAAACGAACGACCAGTTTATTGGGTTAGTTAAGAGGCAATATGATTTTTTTTTAATTTTTTGTGCACCAGTTGGAGGTTTGGATCTCTACTATTGTGCATGTGCATGCGTGTGGCCTTGACACCGCAGATTAAAGTCACTTAGGTGTATCCCTTTTAAAAAACACGTCTGGGTTTTTTCCATGCGTGACATTTGTATTTTCTTGGCATTATACTTTCTATTATGCTCTATAGAATAAAATAACTTATATGTAACCTTCCTTTTCTATTCTAGTGAACAAAAGAGAGGAAGACTTATAGCAGATATAACTTGTAATAATTTTGCTTCTTTTGCATCTCTGTCCTCATCCATCTCCCTTCATCTTCTTATTTATCCTTTTTTCTTCCTTTCGACTCTTCTGCCTTCTTTCATTTCTTCCGTTTCTTTGTTTGTCCCTTATCTCTTGTCTTTTACCCCTTCTTTCTCTTTGTCATCCTCTCCCTTCATTGTTTCAGTGAATTCATTTTCTTAGCCTATTGTTTTTATGGTGAGTAAATTGTTCAGGTGGATCTCTTTGCGCACACTTAACATTGATGTGGCACACATTGTCTTTTCATACATGTGTCCTGAAAATCATACCTCAACATGGCCCTCCTTAGTTGTGCTGATTCTACACCTGTGATATATGAAGTCTTCACACTTTTGTTATTTGTTCTGAATCATCAACATTCTCTTTTCTGAATATGTATGCCATTTCCCTTAGTTTTATTTCATCATAAAGCAGGTCTTTTCACTGTTATTAAAATATTTTCCGTGAGGAATAGAAAATCAATGTTTTAAAAAGCCTCCGCTTAGGCCTAGGCAGTACCTCGGCCTGGTGCCTAGGCTGGGCACCTATGTTTCGGGAGCTCCTGGAGGAGTGTGGGCTGCTTACAAGGATTGCACCCTTTAAGCCTTTGATCGTGATTTTCTCTGTTGCAGTCTCCATGTCTTCTAACCTTCTCCAGCCTCTTAATTGTGAACACCTCCTTTCCCTCCTTCGACCTTCAACAAAACCTCATCCGCCGCCACTTAAACGAATAAAGAAATCTACCTTGACGCCTGTCTGACGCCTAAGCTTTCACTAACTTTGGCATTTACTATCAATTATTGTAATTAAAAAATGAAAAGAAAAACCGCCTAGGCTCTAGGCGTTGGGTCCAACGCCTTGGCAGCCTAGCGCTTTCTATAAACTTATAGAGAATAGAGGAATGTAGACCATAAGCATTTTAGTTTTTAGGAGTTATCATGTGGGTTTCTTCTGGTAGAGCCAGATTGACGTGAATGTGTTATAATTGTTTTGGACAGTGCTTACACTGATTTTATGGATCTTCTCTGTATTTAATTCTATTCTTCTTTTCCCAACACGACATCTTTTCCTTCAGATCTAGGCTTTGCTGGTGGCAAGTCGAAGTCTATGTATGGTAAGGAGGGTCATTTGGGCATCACGATGGTGAAATATGCCAACACTCAGACTGGGTTGAAGGAAGCTGAGAGATTGGCAGATTACTTTGAGAAGGAAAACCATGGACGCAAAGACTGGGCTAGGGCACAAGCTTATAAGTCGGGGGCCGACGAGGAGAAGAACCCTGCCCTTGTGGAAGTCGACCCAAAGAGTGGTGAGAAGAAGAGGATTTTGTATGGGTATTTGGCAACAGCTTCTGATCTTGACAAGGTTGATTCTGATACCAAGAAGAAGGCTGATATTAAGAGTAGGAGGGAGTTTGATTCATCGGAATAGGTATATGATCAAGCAATGCTTGCTCTTTTAGATGGACTGGTCAATCAATTTCCATGTTGGTGGAGGTTGAGCTGCTTATGTGTTTGAATTGGCTAGCACTTTAACTTAAGGCAGTTTGCCCTATGGAAAGAAAGGTACGCAAACTTTGTCACATTAATGTGTGACTTTATTTATTTGTGGAATTACTTGGGAGCACATCTTTTTGCTGGCTTACTGAGGGTTGGTTTTCATGGTGATTTCACATTTGTCATAGTTTAAAGCCCTCTCATTTGCTATCTGAAATCAACCAATTGAATTAAATTTCGTCCGAGGAGAACAGCCCAAGTTTGTTCTGTTAATTTTGATTTTTCTATGCGTCTCAGAAATTGCTTGGCGCTATTGTGTAATGAGTGCCAAACGAATAAATGGAGCTTTTCCTCCAGAATTCAGGCGGGATGCAATTATTTTAATGTGGTTCTTCTTCATATGTTAGTTCTGTCTGGAAAACATTATGGTGTCAAATGCAGTGATTAGTATGATGGGTGCTTGCGGATAAATTTAGCAGGGTCTTATGCAATGATTATGATTATTATTATTGTTAAGGATGCCTGCTGGTAACTTAAGCATGTTACGATGAACCAGGTAGCATGTTTTTTTTTCTTATTCCTTTTTATTTTTTGAGGTTTTTTTTTTGGAGGAACAACCAGCAAGCCTGTTGATATCCTTCATCTATTGCACCGGTGTCTGTTATTCTATCTGCTGCCTGTAGCCTTTGTCACATTGATGTCATGCAGGTTTATTTCTTTGAACGGTGCAAAGTTTTGGCGGTGCATTTTTCTATAGCGCCTTACCAATGCTTAGGGGTGTTAATGGAGCGGATACGGCTTGGATATGACACTTATCATATCCTTATCCGCTTACCCATTTCGGATACGGATACGGATATACGTTGGTAGGAAAAATTCATATTCATATCCGTCAAATTTGGATACAGTTACGGATATAGATGCGGATATATAAACAGATATGCACGTGAATACAAAAAGGATGTGAGAAAACTAGATAGTATTAAGAAAAATATAGTTTATGTGATACAAAAGAGTTTGTTAATATGTTCACTATGATTGAAAATATAAGATAAGACATCTTGATCATCAATATTAACCACAAATCCATAATCTTAGAATCGAAAATATCGTAAGAGTATGACCAATATGTATTCGGATATCTCGGATACAGATATTTTACTACAAAACCATATATATATATATATATCCTATCAGTTATACATTTGAGTAACCATATCCGTTACGGTTACAGATATTTCTTCGGATACATATACGATTTAGCAACTCTACAAATGCTTCTTATTAAAATTGAACATGTTGATAGATATTTAATTTTCCGTATCTGGTCGTATATCAAGGTCATTGTCTGACTGGTTAGTATGACGTAAGTTAGCATTTTCTTTGAATCCAGTGACTGTTCACTTCTCAAAGGGTCAGTTAGTATGACGTAAGTTAGCATTTTCTTTGAATCCAGTGACTGTTCACTTCTCAAAGGGTCCGAGCTGGGGTGGTGCCTTTGGTGCTCTTTTTTCACTAAAAGCTAAATAGTCATTCACCTAGGTTAATGAGCGTAGGTTTTTGTTCCTTTTGTTGGGGGTTCAAAACAATCAAATCGAACCTTTGTCCTTCCGGACCTTATGTTGAAAGTAGGAAAGTAAGAAAATTCACCACAAATAAAAATCAAAACTTGCAGGAATAATAAAGGAGACGAACACACAGATTTAACGAGGTTCGACAACGTGCCTACGTCCTCGGAAGCCACACCACACAATTCTTTTATTGATTAAAGAAGAAATACAAGCTCTCAAACTAGGGTTTTATCTCTCTGAGATCTCTCTATCAAAAGCTCTCTTTTTTTTATGGTTTTATGGTGCTTTTTTAAACCCTAAAAACGTTTGAGTATTTATATCAAACCCAGCCCAAACAGATTTCCTGAACTCATAAGAAATCTGGCAAATAGCGTCGCGGTCGACCGTGGCGGTCGACCGAACCAAAACTTGAGAGCAGAAAACATTACAGGGTTGGTGTGGTCGACCGTCTTCAGCTCCAGTCTCTCCTTGAGTCCTGTGCACGTTCGCGGTTGACCACCGCTGACTCGCGGTCGACCGCTAGGCTGACTGGCAGTTCTCCTGGACTTTTTGGACTGTGTTCTTCGTGATTCCAGCTTCGACTTCAACTTTGGGTCTACACTTTAGACTAACAATCCCCCACTTGGAGACCAAAGTGTCATCAGTGAGTTCACCCGAACTCTCCCCTTCTTCGCATGTATCTTCTCTTTCCCGGAAAAATCCTTTCTTCAATCAATAATATCCCGGTGATCTCGCTAATCCTCGTAGTGTGGTTCCGCCTTCGTCTTCTACTCGTGAAGGCCAACTGAAGTTGCGCACAACTTCACTTTCTCAATGGTGACTGCCTTCGTCAACATGTCCGTCGGATTTTGACTCCCCAAAATCTTCATTAAGTGTAACTTTCCGTCTCAAGTAGCGAGCGTATAAAATGATATTTGACGTCGATGTGCTTTGTTCTGGCATGATATACTAGATTCTTAGCAAAATGTATAGCGTTCTGACTATCACAATAAAGAACTCCTCTCCCTTGCTTCAGATCCAACTCTTCCAAGCACCCGTTCAATCGGATCATTTTCTTGCTTCGGTCACCGCAACATACTCAGCCTCGGTTGTAGATAAAGTCATAATGTTCTGCAGACGTGAGACCTAGCTCACTGCTGTCGACGCTAAGGTATAAACATACCTCGTGGTGCTTCGTCTCATATCATGATCACCGGTAAAGTCCGCATCCACGTATCCCTGCAGCACCAACTCCTTCCTCCTGAAACATAGTGATCTGTTCGTTGTTCCCCTCAAGTACCGTAATATCCACTTCACGGTCTCCTAATGCTGCTTTCCTGTATTGCTTGCAAACCTGCTCACAACTCCCACTGCATGGGCGATGCCTGGCCTCGTACAAACCATCGCGTACATGACTCCTAATGATCGAAGAATATGTCACTCTGCTCATATGCTCTCTATCTGCATTTGTCTTAGGCGATTGATCCTTAGATAAGCTTAAACTGACTTCCAAGGGGCGTGCTAACAACTTTAGCATTCTGCATGTTGAACCTTCGAAGTACTTTCTCAATGCATTCAGCTTGGCTCAATCTCAACGTCCCTTCAGCTTCATCTCTACTGATTCGCATCCCTAGAATCTTCTTTGCTGCACCCAGATCCTTCATTGCAAACTCCTTTGCTAGTTGTTTCTTCAAACTGTTTATATCTTCTAAACACGGTCCTGCTACCAACATGTCATCAACATATAATAACAAGATAATGAAGGTGGACTCGAACCTTTTAAAATAACAACAATGACCCGAATTGCATCTTTTGTAGCCATTGTTTTGCATGAAGTTATCAAACTTTTTGTACCACTGTCTCGGAGCCTGTTTCAAACCATATAAGCTCTTCTTGAGCTTGCACACCATCTCTTCCTTCTTTCTTCAATGAAGCAACATATTGTTTCATGTAGATTTCTTCATCCGAGTCACCATGAAGAAAGACAATCTTCACATCTAACTGTTTAAGAAAGAGGTCTTCTGCAACTACCAAACTCAACACCACTCTGATAGTTATGAGCATCACGACAGAGAAAAATATCTCCGTGTAGTCCACTCCTTCCCGCTGTTGAAACCCCTTCACTACTAATCTGGCCTTGAATCTCTTGCTTCCATCACTCTCCTGCTTGACCCGATAGACCCATTTGTTATGTAAGGCCTTCTTCTGTGCAGGTAGCTGGACTAACTTCCATGTCTCATTAGTGAGTAGAGAATCCATCTCCTCCTGCATCGCATGCTCCCACTGTTGAAATTCACTCGCTTGCATAGTCTCCTCATAGCACTCCGATTTACTGCTATCTGTCAATAATAAGTAATCAAGAGATGAAAGATATCTGGGATTTGGTTTGGGTACCCTGGATGACTTCCTAAGCTCCACGCCCTGGGTAGTTGTTTCTACACCTAGAGCCTCCTCCGTTCTATGGTCAGAACAAACATCATCACCCCTATCTGAAAATTCCTCTAAATCCATGTACTCGGATCCACATGCATTCGTAGTGTTGCTCCCGCTGCTTTGGATATCCTTTGTATTTTTCCTGTTCTTGTACATCACCTCCTCATTGAATATCACGTCCCTGCTTCTAATGATCTCATCCTAAATACGATACTCGTACTCATCAATATCATATCCAATGAATGTGTACTTCTGTGACTTATTCTCTAGCTTGTCTCTGACATGGTCACTGATATGAACGTAAGCCACGCAACCAAATACCCGCAAGTGTGAGAGATTTATCTTCTTTTCACTCCAAACCTCCTCTGGAATCCTAAAATCCAATGGAACTGATGGCCCGTGATTAATAAGGTAAGCTGTTATATGCACCGCATCCGTCCAAAATGTCTTAAGCAGACTTACATGTAATCGCTTGCTCCTGACACACTCCGTTAAGGTTTTGTTTATCCTCTCTGCAATGTCGTTCTGCTGTGGTGTCTCTGGAGTAGTCCTTTCTAGACAAATACCATTTGTAGCACAAAACCTCTTGAACTTCTCTAGCTCATATTCTCCACCATTGTTTGATCTCAGACACTTCACCTTCAGATCTGTCTCGTTCTCCACCATGGCCTTCTACTTCTTGAAGACTCCGAACACATCTGACTTGTGCTTCATAAAGTAGACCCACACCTTCCTCGAGTGATCGTCAATAAATGTGACATAATATCTCGAACCGCCAAAAGAAGACACACTGGCTGGACCTCATACATCTGTATGAATCAACTCTAGTTTCTGAGCCTTAGGTGGCCTTCCACCCTTCTGGAAACTAACCATCTTCTGTTTTCCAAAGATGCAATCTTCACAAACCCTGACTTCCACGGAGTCGATCCCGGTTAGCTTTCCCTGTGAATGTAAGATCTTCATCCCCTTCTTGCTCATGTGTCCTAGCCTGTTGTGCCACAAATCTGTACTTTCTTTGCTAACTGTAATTGCGAGGGTGTTACTCGCATGTAAGGTGAGATAGAGAGTCCCTAGTTTGTTGCCTCGAGCAACTATCATCGTACCGTTGGAGATTCTCCACGAATCCCCTATGAATGTCAAAACATAGCCTTCTGCTCCAGCTGTCCCACCGAAACAAGACTCCTCTTCAGCTTCGGCGCGTGTCTCACGTTCTTCAAGGTCCACTTAGAATCCTTCATCTGGATCTGTACTTCACCATTTCCAACAATATTACAAGACTCGTTATTCCCCGAACAAACTTTTTCAAAGTCCACTGCTACATAATTCTGGAGAAGCTTCCTGTTAGCAGTGGCGTGAAAAGAGGCTCCTGAGTCGATGACTCAAGAATCCGAGTCGTTATCCATAGCAAGGATCAATGCATCCTGCACGATATGACCCTCCTGCTCACCAGTATCTCCCAATCATCATCTGACTCCTCTTTCTTTTGTCCCTTATCCTTGCACATCAACGGGTGATACAAGTCCTTCTGGTACATATAGTCCTCCATCTGTGACTTTCAGTAGGCGAAGTCTGAGCCGTCAAATTTCTCGATCTTAGATTTGATTTCCTCTGCCATGTCTTTCACACAAATTGCTGAACGAAGCTCTGATATCAGTTGTTGAGGATTCGAAACAATCAAATTGAACCTTTGCCTTTCCGGACCTTGTGTTGAAAGTAGAAAAGTAGAAAAGTAGGAAAATTCACCACAAATAAAAATCAAAACTTACATGAATAACAAAAGAGACGAACACACAGATTTAACAAGGTTCGGCAACGTGCCTACGTCCCCGGGAGCCACACCACACAATTCTTTTATTGATTGAAGAAGAAATACAAACTCTCAAACTAGGGTTTTATCTCTCTGAGATCTCTCTCGCAAAAGCTCTCTCTTTTTGATGGTTTTCTGGTGCTTTTTTAAATCCTAAAAATGTTTGGGTATTTATATCAAACTCAGCACAAA
>BQKN01062907.1:29968-39979 GCA_022839385.1 Asparagus kiusianus
AGCTCCAGTCTCTTCCTGACTCTTGTGCACGTTTGCGGTCGACCACCAGGCTGACTGGCAGTTCTCCTAGATTTTTTGGACTGTTTTTCGTGATTCCAGTTTTAGCTTCAACTTTGGGTCTACACTTTAGACTAACACCTTTCATGTATGTTAGCAGAGTATTATTTATAATTGCCAATGAGTTAACTTTATAGTGCTTGCTGCGAGAGGGGGAGAGCGAGGGACTTGAAAGAGGAAAATGGGAGAAGCTTTTAATCTGCGCGCGTTTCGTGAGTGTGAAATTAGTATAAAAACCAAGAGTACTTTTTATGTAGGGCTATGAATTTCTGAAAAGCCCCTCAACCTAAGACATGCGGTTCCATCTTCTCATGAGAATGTGGGTTTTTATGTGGTGGTTGTTGGAAATTACGAACGGATAGGTTGTAGTAGTAGTTTGGAATGATTGAAGTTCATATTTGGTTTGTTTTACAAGAGTGGTGAGCTAATATGAGTAGTTAGAAGTTTATCTTCTTTAGACAACCATTGGTAAGATGTGGACGCTACTTTTTTGGGAAGAAATTGACAGCTATTCATCGACGCGTGGCGCTTATTAATACAGAAATGGGGTCTCGTCCCTTGTGGAAAAATCGATGTAGCGTAGTTCTATGGATGTGATGTGATGTAATAGTCTGCTAGTCAGTTTCATAAATTAAACCCAACACCCCATGTTACGAACTAACGTCTGTCGACGTCCTAAATTTAAAACGATTAATCATAATAATAACCAACCGACAAAATAAAAAAAGAAAACTCCGCCAGCATACGGGAGCATGTCATGTCACGGTTATGTATGTCTTTTTTGAAGATAGGTAAAGAAGTCCAAGCTTGATGGCTGATAAGCCTGAGGACAGTTTGCCTGATAATTGCTAGAGAAATTTGTTTGTTTAATGGGTTAAAAAAAAAGATGACAAACGTCTGGCCGCACATGCGCGCCTACGCCATAACACGACACAAGTCAGTCGTGCAACCCCCCCCCCCCTCCCCCCCCCACCACCACCCCCACACACACACACACTCGCGCGCGCGCGGTATCCCTCTCAAATTAATATCTCCCCGTATTAGAGAATACTTCGCCGGAAGTTTTCTTTCTTTTAATAACTCCTCCAGAGCTAACACTTGAGTTTACATTTTCAGAGGAGTACAACAATATAATGGAATAGTTAAATGGGAGGTTTTGGGGAGGTTGGGTCGGTCGATTGGTGGGACTGGGACGGAGTTAGGAGTGTCCAAAAAGCCCGCGGCCTGGGCCCGGGCCTAGGGTCGGCCCGGAAACCTGGGCCAAACCCGGGTCCGAGCCCGGGCCCGGGTCGGCGCAAACTCGCTCGGTCCGGATCCGGGCCTGGCCCGGGTAACAACGGTCACCATGGGGTGATCGTTGTCGAAAAAAACTGGGCCGGGCCGGGCTGGCCCGACCCGGCGCCAACGGTCACAACCGGCCCGGCCCGGCGCCAACGGTCACAATTTGTGACCGTTGGCGGAATTTGGCCGGCCCGGCCCGGGCCGGCCCAGACCGGCCAAACGATCATATTTGGACATTTGATAAATTTGCCCCTTAAAACGGTCAAAAAACGGCTAGAATATGAGGGTTTTTTTGTCATTTGCCTAGAGGACTGCCTCTATAAATAGAAGGGGGGTTTCACTTCATTTCCTCACAACAAAACTCATCTACTTCTCTTTAATACCCTCTTATACAATCTTATACTATCTTATAATCTCTTATATTTTCTAATACTTCCATCAAATGACTTCTGAATCTGATTATGAAGAGCAAAACCTATTTCCTACCGATCCAGAGATGAGTCCTCCTACAACAACTCCTCCTCCTACCGGTGTTAATTCTGAATCTGGAGGCGACGAATCTACTGCACCAAGAGCTCCTAAAAGGCCGAGATCCGATGTGTGGAATTTTTTTGAGAAGATAGACGTCACTAAGGATGAACACGGTAGGATCATCACCCAGAAAGAAAAATGTGCATAGTGCGGCCAGGTTTTCCAAGCTCATCATAAGAGCGGCACCAATCATCTCAAACGCCATATAGAAAAACACAACAAAGGCCAGAATCTTTAAGGTGACATCCGACAGTCTATAATTTCCCAATCCTCCTCTTCTGGTATCCCCGGTAGTTGGAATTATGACGCTGCCCGAGCTAGGAAATGCGTAATCAGATTTATTGTTCTTAAAAACCTGCCTTTTAAATTAGTAGAAGATGATGAATTTGAAGATTTGTTTAGAGATGGTTTTATCCCGCATTTACAAAATTTTCTCGTCAAACCTGTCAACGTGATATTTTAAATTATTATCAGGAGGAACAATGAAAAATAATTTCTTATTTTAAAAATTTAAACTGTAAATTTTCTTTAACTTCTGATATTTGGACATCTAGAGTGCAAACTGGTTATTTATGCATCACAACACACTGGATTGATAAAAATTGGCAAATGTTTAAAATAGTTGTTTCTTTTATTGCAATTGAAGAGTGATACGAGTTGCCGTGCGAGCACCTTTGATCGCGGAGTTATCAAAGGTGGGTTGAGGAGAAAATAATAAGAACACAAGAATAACTCAGGTTTTGGGCGAAGGAAAATACCTTTTCTAGATTATGAGTATGCAATTTACAATATCTCACAATCTCACTCTAGAATTGAAGAACAAGCTCTCCAAATCTCAATTACAATTTTAATCTCTCTTGCCTAAACTCTCTGATTGTTTTAAACCCTAAAACAATTCCTTATATAGGTGTACAAACGAGGGTGGCAAAGTGGTAAATAACCAAGCCCAACCCAAATAGGAAAACGCGTAAATAGAGTCCTTAACGAATCTGAAAAACTCCGATGAGTCGACTCGTGAACAGTTATGAGTCGACTCGTGAACAGTTATGAGTCGACTCATGACCTCATATGAGTCGACTCATAACTGATGAGTCGACTGGTCAGAGACTTTTGCGAACATGGCTTGATTTCGTGAGTCGACTCAAAACTGCATATGAGTCGACTCATGACTGATGAGTCGACTTGTAAACTGATGAGTCGACCGAGCAGAAATTTTTGACAAAACGGCTAGGTTTCGTGAGTCGACTCATGACAGGCATGAGTCGACTCAACCTGATGAGTCGACTCATGTACATGTATGAGTCGACTCACAGGCTGAAATCTGGATTCTTCGAATCTTCGATTCTCTGCCTCGTTCCTCGCTTTAACCTGCGTTTCCTTATACTGTTTGACACCTCTATTCTCATGCTATCATGAGAATCATCTATCCTCAAGCTCCCATGAGGATCGCTAAGTTCTGAAGAGAAGATACACCCGTATCATGGGTCTCCCATTTAGGAACTTGAAGTCCCGTTCAAGTTAGAACTTCAGCTGAGGAAACTCACGAGCTCCTCCTTCCCTGTTGAACCACTTAGCTTTGCTAGGAACTTGACCTTGACGTCCAATGAGAAACGACTCCTTCATCCCCGTCTCGTCATGGTCGTCTTTCGTTCCAAAATGCAATCTTCCTTTAGCGGCTCCTCTCTATCAAACCACAAGTCTTCAACATGCGGCAAGATCACCTTGTCATCACCTTCATCATCCAGCAATGGAGGCTCAAATAACTTCAAGTACTCGGCATTGATCACCAAATACATGCCTAAGTAAGGTGGTAAATCGAGCTTGAAAGCGTTGTCGCCAATCTGATCGAGAATCCGAAATGGACCATATCGTATCGGTTTCAACTTCTTCCCTTCTCCCTTTAGTCTCTCCTTACTCAATTTTAGCCACACCATATCGCCCACGCCAAAGTTACAAGTAACCCGATGTTGATCATGCTTCGCCTTGTACCTTGCTTGTGACTTCTTCAATTGTGCTTCAACTTAATTACCTCTAGATTGCTTAGAAACCCTAAAACAATCCTTTATATAGGTGTGCAAACGTGGATGGCAATCTGGTAAATAACCAAGCCCAAACCAACAGGAATTCGTGTGAACAGAAACCCAACCAAACCAAGAAACCGTCGATGAGTCGACTCATGACTGAGATAAGTCGACTCATGACCTCATATGAGTCTACTCATAACTGATGAGTCGACTGGTCAGAGACTTTTGCTAACATGGTTTGATTTCGTGAGTCGACTCATGACAGTCATGAGTCGACTCAACCTGATGAGTCGGCTCATGTACATGTATGAGTCGACTCACGAGCTGAAAACTGGATTCTTCGAATCTGCTGCTCGTCGTCTTGTTCCACGCTTCCTCCTGCGTTCCACTTTACTGTTTTACACCCCTATTCTCATGCTATTATGAGAATCATCTATCCTCAAGCTCCCATGAGGATCGCTAAGTTCCTAAGAGAAGATACACCCGTATCAATTTCGGTATCGGCAGAGGCTAAGGACGAATCGATCTCGCGTAGGTGAGCCAATCTTTCGGAAAGAACTTCCTCCGCTTGGTCGACCCGTTTTCTCTGCGCCTGAATCCCAAGCCCAATGGATGCTCGAGCTTCACGTCATGATTATAGACGAGTCTCCATTCGCGCAGCAACATAGCCAGAAGCACCAACGGATTGGAGTTCTTGTAGTTTCACAAATTCACACTCTAATTGATTTACATGGTTAATCAAAGTGTCGGCTATATTGAGAGAACCAGTGTCTTTTATTGAGGCTATTTTGCGCTCAAGACACGGCCAGAAGTGGCTGAAAGGGATCCTCTTCTCCAGGAGTTTGTCAATTAGCGACTCTACAAAATTAAAGAAGTTGCCGATTTCCAGGAAAAGGAGGAGCTTATCTGGGTCATCGTCAGATAATAAAGTATCTACGGCCTCGCACAGATGAGACGACAATCCTACAACCACAAAAGAAGAAGAGAGCGCAAGATCATGAATATCCCATAATTATAAGTCAGAAAGATAGAAAAAATATATCGCGCGGGATTTACCAGTCCCTGAGGAGCTTTCTCCAACCGAACGCACTACACCCGTTTCTGGTCGCTCAACTTCATGTGTCGCAGGAAGCACTATGGGTGTAGCAGCCGTTGAAGCACCAACTCCTTCAGTTGGTCTCACGGCCTGTTCAGTCGAACTCCCGCCGATAGTTGTAGCAGGTACGGTAGTTGGCATTCCCAAGGAAACCGGGAGTTGTTGCTCAAAGCTTGATGACCGAGCGTCAATAACAACCCCTGCCAAAAGCAACAAATCGAGACCCTCAGATTCACTAGACTTTCCATTAGGAGTAGTTGTATCAGTCTTAATGACTGGTCCTACGATCAGAATCCTCCGATGATTAAATGTAAGATGACAAGTAAATAAGTGAAACATGGGAATAAGAATCATACTTGCAGGCGAACCAGTTGTGCTTATTGGATCGGCGACCTCGTATTGGGCTTGTTCAAGCAACATATCATCGAGCAGCATATCCTCAGAGGCCGATACCGGATCAAGTGAGGTTACACCCTCCTCTTCAAAGGGTGCGTCTCGGGAGCCTCCCTCGTCACCATGACCCTCTGTTATCGCATCTATAAGAAAATTCAAGAGTCAAAATACAAATTTTCGGAAACAAAAGTCAAATAAGATTCACCTTCAACTACGACGCTAGGTTCCTGCACCTTATTGCTTCAATCCATCTCTTGCAGCTTTTCTAATAGAGTAAGAAGTATAGAAACAGTTAGCGGGGATACGAATTCTTCATCGTTCAGTTCCCGCCACCTGAAAGATGCGCTACTGGTTTTAAGTATACATGGACTCTCAGTCTATTCAATTAAGCCTGGCTTGACGTCGTGACCCGCGCCAGTCCTATCGGGAATACTTGTCTCAGCGTCTACAGGCTCTTCGAGCCTGATTCCAGGAGTTGGTTCCGAGAAGTCAATATCAGGGGAGGAAGTGTCAAAGATAAAGTGGCTTGCAAAATCTTCTCCTGCGAAGTGCGAAATTGTTTAAGTTCAAAAGCTCAACATATACCGGAAGAAATAATACGAAGAAGTACTCACCCCTTTCAACCGTCAGTCCTTGATCCACCAGTCCCGTTTCGGGAATTAGAGGGTTGCCCCGTCGCTTAGAAGCTAGCTTCTTGCGCTTAGCCAGACGCTCCTCCTCCTCTGGATCAACATGCCTCTCCTCTGAAAATTTAGAGTGTAATTCATACCCTGGAGTGACCTGAGTTGCAGGTCGGGACCGCGTCCGGTGAATGAGGCTAGGCTCTTCTCTCTCCTCTTTAGGAACTGCACCTGGGATTTCAACCGACATCTTATTAGGATAAGTGAACAAGACTTGCATCTTTGGCTTCTTTAGAGGGGGCAAAGGTTTGGACAGTCGAAAGGGGTGAGTTCTTTCAGCAATGGCTAATTCAAATAATTCTAAGGAGAGAGGATCTGACACACCTGTTTGTAGCTCTTCTTCTTCGCCATCGCCTCCAATCTCTGCACCACCCCTAGCATAAGGTTCCGTAGTTTCTTTACCAGAGGGAAAAGTAGACTCCCTCTGCGTTTTATGACTAGAAGGACCCATCGGTTCCCTCCTCCTCCTCTTTTAGAGTTCGGATTCATATACTGTTCGAGTAGCAACCCGAGAAGCTTCTTCGTCAGTTGACTCGGTGATCGATTGAATGGGTACGTGTTCATTGACCGCCAAGAGCCACCGGCACTGTAGAAAAGTCAGCTCCAACTTACGCTCGACACCGGAAAGGTTGAACTTGGCACTAGTATAGCCAGTGATGTTCCAAAGCCATGCTCGAGCCCCATCTACTAAACCTCCACGAGTCTGGAGCTGTCGGTTTGGGTTCCCGATATAAATCTGATCATAGTCGAACTGATGGGCGAACCGACATGGCAAGTAGGGCTCTATGTAACAATGGTTTTGTACGCGGAAGATCACATAGCCCGATCGGATATTAACTAACCAATCAAAACAGCCAGAATCGAGGGAAGTCCGACATGTACTCAGCTCCTCTACATCGATCAATGAGTCGTCGTATTGATCCGAAAATCGTGGGAAGCAAGTAGGAAAGACCCAACACTTTTGATTCTGAAATTGCTTCCTGATCTCTGCAAAACCTCGTCCCTTCCATTTGCAATTTTCTATTAGTTGGATAAAAGGAAGGGAGGGATCCACATAAGTTGGGGCCGACATCAAATTTGAGCGATAAAGCACCAACCAAGCCAAGCCATTAAGTAGGTGTAGGGGAGTTCCACCTTTGTGAGGGGATTCTAAGCTGGTGGTGAACTCTCCCTCTGAGTGAATGCATTCACAATCTGGCGAAGCCCTCTGTGAATATCAACAGTCATTGCTGGAAGAAGACATAAATTTTTCCGGTGAGCCAGTAGAACTGCGGGAAACAAAACTTCCAGGGGTAGTGCGTCAGTAGATTGGTATGGCACTACGCACTTCTTCAGCCAGATAGCGAGATACCCGGCAAGCAATGTCATGGGCCGGATCAGTTTACTCCTTGCCACAAGAATGTTTGTAACTTGGTTCCAGCAGCAAAGCCATCCTCAATGCCAGCTGTAGTATAAGATTGAGCGTTCGACTTCTTGATCAACTCATTCACTTCAAAGGCGGTCAGCGGTGATAACTCACAAATTGTTTCGCTCAGGACGCTGTTCGTGTTCTTGAATAGATAATCCGCGAACTTCTTCAAACTAATCTGCGGCCGCGACTTCTTCGATAATGGATCAGTTCCCGCCAGAGCTATGTGGTAGTGGCAGGTGGGATCCCAGAAGGTATTGTAGCGGTTGGGTGTCTGCGACTTTAACTGCTGCAACTCCCTGTTAGAAGGAAAATACTCTTGATAAATCATATTCCTCATTGGAAGACCAGAGACTTTATACATTTCGTGCAACGCCAATCCCAACTCTCCATGCTTGGTCAGAAACGTATTTGTGTCGGGATTGCAGAGTTCCAACAGCGTCAAAAAGTGAGGGACACTAATGGTCAGTCTATAAGTGGTGGCGCAGACAGCTGCATACAAGCCACTAGCCTTCAAATCCTCACCGAACTTGTCCAAGATATAGTTGCTCAAACGAATCCACCATAGCCTATCCAATGAATGTACTCATCCATAACATCGATGACCGGTTGCTGGCATTTCTCGACCCAAAGCTGCGAGCCGGTTCTTCACGGTGTTAGCAATAGTGAATATCTCACCTTTGGGTGGGTCATTCAATCCTGTGATCCCCGGATATAACCCCGTTATCCAGTTCCGATTACTTGAGCCGGGAGTTGCGCCATGGGTGATATAACCACAATGAATGCGCTTGTGTTCTTCTGTTAGCCTTCATGATATTTACTGCAGAACAGCTTGGCACCGAAGCTCGGCAAGCGAACGGTGACGGGGAATCGGAGGAAGATATAAATGGTCACCGTCATCATGGTGCAGCCATTGCTCCATTCCAAGAAATACAGCGGCGGGATCTTCTATGGAATCGCCAAATAAGTAGTCCGACTTCCTCAACGGATGTGTAGAACTTGGGTCCTTCACTAGTGGCGCATCCGTGATAAGTTGTCTTAAACTATGGCGCCCTCCTTTTCGTATTAACCGCGGAAGTTCTTCCGGTACACTCGAAGAAAACTGAGGAGTTACCGGAACGGGGATCGGTTCATCAGTAGAGGCATAAGCCTCACTGCAGCGGCCTTCCACTGAATGAGCACTAAACTCTCTCGAGAGAAATTCAACTGAGGTAAAACAATAGGTAATTATTAAGTACAGTTATAAATGCCTATGTTAAGGCAGTACAGGCGTCGAACTCACCTCACAAATCGTGAGATAGAGTCATGACCTTATAAATGGTGAGACGATCTTAATTATGTCACACACGCAAACGACAAAGCATATTAACGTGCGAACAACACGATGATATACCCGAGTCTGTGGGATATGGCACAACCTAAGATCGCCTCATATTGTCTTAAAACGTGTCTTGACTAAGTAAAACATGACTTGTGAAGCGTCCACCCCCACGAAGGAGGATGGCGGCTCTTCCCAATTGCCTCACAAAGGAGAGCAAAGATATTACACCAACTACATATTCACAATGAATTAACTAGACGAGACGATTAAGAGCCGCACTATACACACGAGGTACATGATATATAGTCGCACGAATAATGCGACGATATACCTATCCTTCAGAGTATAGTACAGCGGGAAATCGCCCCAAGCTAATTCAGACATGTCTTGACTAAGCAAAACACGACTTGTGAAGCGTCCACCCTCACGAAGGAGGATGACGACTCTTCCCAATTGCCTCACCAAGGAGAACAAAGCGGGGATGCAATATGCAGTGTGATATATCAATATTTAACTCGTGAATAAAAGAGGCGACGATGATATACCTGTGTAGCTAAACGGCACCGGCTCGGGCGACTGAGTCGTCGAACAACCTCAAATAATGCGGGATCTCTTAGGCGACATATCTGCAAAGAGAGTTAGCAACTCAATTACGACAAAAATTAGGAAGTATCAGATTAATGCAAAGAGAAAATTGTGCTATTATACGAAATAGGATTGATCGGTTTAAGATCCGATTAAACCTAAGTGGTGGGCCTGATGCAGATTCAGTTTCAACCCATAACAGGTCGTGCAACAAATTAAGCCAGAATTTCAGGAATTTGGCCGAAGTCATCCACGTGGCCAACAATAACATACGACGTGCCTACAAATCAGGCTATCATGTACGCTAAAAGCCCGAAGATCACAAACCTAAGTTTAACCAGATTCGTGCATACAAGGGTCCAGTCAGGATTACAAGTCCCAACGAATTTTAAGCACACACAAACTCAAGAATTGAGTACATGGGTCTTAAATAGGGTCGAACAAACCAAGAATTGGGGTTCAAGTGGGCAACCAGACAACAACTCCTATAAGTCTGAGAGTCGGAATCAAACCAAGAACAAGTTAAAATCAGGTTCGGCCAACTCTCAACCACTCAAAAATTTCGGCTATCATTCAAGAACCTAAAATCAAGCTTTAATTTCGGCCATACAACTGAAATATCAAAGCATATAAAC
>BQKN01062907.1:39989-57102 GCA_022839385.1 Asparagus kiusianus
AGCATATAAACCCAAACTAAGCCTCCCTCAAATGCTCGGCCATCATTTAAGAACCTGAAATCAAGCTTTGTGTTTTCCCCCAAATCAAAAAGCTAGGGTTTCGGCTATACCCTTAAGACCGAAATTCAAGTGTTAAAAGGGCTCAAATTGAAGTTATGGGGAATGAAGCATACCTGAAACCTGATCAAGAACAGAGAAGGTGAAATAGGAAAACCCACGTCGTGAATGCTCTTGAAAATCCGAGCGAAAACCCTAAATCCCCAAATTGAAGCCTCAAGATCCGAGATAAAGCCCTAGCTCTCAAATTGAATGAAAAAAACTTGAAGAAGTTGAGGAGTTTAAAGAGAAAGGAGGAGGGAAGAGATGAATTTTTTTGAACTGGAGAAGAAATGCCGAAATAGAGAAAAGAAGAAGAGATCGGGTTTTATAAACCCTGAACCAAGCCAAACCTGACCATAGCAAATCGCTGGCTCGCACGCATGCGAGCCACGAAATGATGGCTCGCACGCGTGCGAGCCACGAAATGCTGGCTCGCACACGTGCAAGCCACGAAATACTGACTCACACGTGTGGCGAGCCTCGAAGGTGCTCCGCATGTATTTTTGCCTGTTTTTGAGTATTTTTGACATATACGGCACCCATATTCGTACTCCAATAGGTATATGAGTTTAAATTATTTTCTACCCTCGACGGGAAGTTTCTGGAGAATATCATGTTGAATGTTCTTAAGAATAACCCGACGAGTAGATTGAAGACTGAAGGAGTCAAGAGCTGAAGCCAATTACAGGTCCTTTTACACCGATTGAAGGTTGGGCTTATTACATCCAAAGTATTTCAGGCTCTTCTATAAAAGAAACGAGACTGAAAAACTTTGTAGGTGGTATCTGTAGGCGTCAAAAATTACCTACAGCTCCCCAAACACAGTTCAAGACAACGAGAAGATGATAAACGTTATTATCCGAGTCAAGGGAATTTATCCAACACCAGTAAACGTATGAAGTGGATCAGTAAAATGTGCAAGTCAGCGAAACGATGAACTGTACGCAAAACAAGCGAACTTGAGGGGTCACAAATCGCCGAAGTATCAAAAAGATGAACAAAACACACCCGGAGGCTTGCGTAAGCGCGAGCCACCAAATGGTGACCCGCATGAGTGCGAGCCACCAAATGGTGGCCCGCACCCATGTGAGCCACCAAATGGTGGCCTGCACCCATGCAAGCCACCAAATGGTGGCTCGCACAGTACCGAGCCATCACGATTCTTTTTGAGTCCCAAGACTCCCAAAACGTGGATTTCGATGATTTTTAAGGATTCTTTTGTCCCAGGACCTCCCCAACTGTTTTGAGGCTATCCCTAAATGCGTTTAAGTAGTTATTAACTGTAAATAACGTTTAAACATCAATTCTTATTCAAAAACACGTCTCCAAAAGCCTATAAATAGAAGCCTAGGGTCTTCTTTCAAGAGGATCTGAAGTTGAAGAGGGGAGATGCTGTCAAATTGTCCAGCTAACCACGAATTTCAGAGGAGAATCATCAGATCTTGGTGAATACTTTCATAAAGAAAATCATTCGAAAGGTTTGTGATTCTTTCCCCTTCTTTCCTCCGGATTAAACTTGGTTTTAATCTCGAGAAGAGCTACAATCTCGTTTGGTCGTGATTGTCGCTTCCGTAATTGTTTCCTTTGTGAAACAAGAGCGTAGTTATACTGTCAACCGGGTTTGATCTGCGGTGGTCCACGGACTAACGCGTCCCCGACACAGGCAAAGATCTCACGCAAAGCAGTGGGAGATAAACTATTGCTGCATTTTGTTTGATAAAGTTGTAATCTTTATTTTTCATTGTGTAAGGAGATCTTATAAAAAGATCAACTTTTCTTTCAGTTTGAACTTGTAATCGATAAACGGTGTAACAGGTTCTAAAGCAATGGAAAAATCAACTTTTGACACAAACATAGGGGAAGAAAAAGAGAGGTAGACATGACATATAGCCTTGTGGGCTACTATTCATCAAGTCGGAATAGAGGCCCATCACCTAGTAGGTCACTATCTGATGAGTTTGACTATCAGAGGTAACTGTTAACGTGATAGGTTTGATAGACCCACCATCCTACCGAAGAGGATTGGTGGGGGAATTTGGAAAAAATGACTATCATAGGTGATTATTAACGTGATAGTTTTGGTGGACCTGTCATCCTACTTGAAGAGAATTGGTGGGGGAATTTGGAAAAAATGGACTATCAGAGGTGATCATTAACGTGATAGTTTTGGGGACCTGCCATCCTATTGAAAAGGATTGGCAGGAGAATTTGGAGGGAATGGACTATCAGAGGTATATTGTTAACTTGATAGTTTTGGTAGACCCGCCATCCTACTTGAAGAGGATTGGTGGGGGAATTTGGGGGAAATGGACTATCAAAGGTGTATTGTTAACTTGATAGTTTTGTAGACCTACCATCCTATTAAAGAGGATTGGCAGGAGAATTTAGAGGGAATGGACTATCAGAGGTGTATTGTTAACTTGATAGTTTTGACGGATTTCGTGGTTGACAGAGGAATTCTATTAAACACGACAGCTCAGAAAATTTATTACTCATAGTCCAATGAACTACAAATAAACCAAACCCCAGTCTTGAACAAGTGCAGGGGAAAAAAGGATAGACATGACACATCGCCTAGTGATCCACTATCTAATGAGTTTGACTATCAGAGGTAACTTGTTAACGTGATAGTTGTTGGACCCGCCATCCTACTAAAGAGGATTGGCTTCAGTAGCCGTAGTATCTTCCCATTCTGACTAAAAAGATTGGGCTTGGTCCGATTGCTCAAGTTGATCCTGCCTACTTTGTTCTTCAGCTTTGATCATGGTAATAATTTTTTGAGCCTGTTCACCTTGAGAGATTATTTATCTTCAGGAACGGCATTCTACAACCCTCATTTGTGCTAGAAGGTCGGTCTGCAAGTTATGTCAACAGGTCTCCACTAAGGTAGACTGTGTCATACCTGTCGGACATCGCAGAGTCATGTTTCAAAACCTTTTGACGAAGGCTTTGACGGACTCCCTCTTTTTCTGCTTAGTGGCGAGAAGGGTATGGATGGAGACTTCTGTATCCTCTTTAAAGAATCTTAACAGGAAGAGTCTCTCTAGATCCGCCCACTTTTGGATACATCCCGCATGCATTTCCTGAACCATTCAAAGGCCACTCCCTTGAGGCTGCTGATGAAAAATCGAGCCAGTATGGCGTCGTTTGATATCACATTCCCAGTCTGTGACTTGAAATGATAGATGTTGGTTTGGTGATCCCGGTCCGTCAAAAGTTTGTAGCGTCGGGACCTCAAATTTTAGAGGATAAGGGGCTGCATCCCATTCGACAGGATAAGGCTTGGCAATTCCCTCATCTTAGAGCTTGCTTTTGTTAGCAATGGCATTGAGGCGGGCTTCCAATTCTTCCATTTTGGCTCATTGAGGATTCTGCTCATTCTCAGTCTCTCTTCCTTCATCAGAGGAAGATTCCAGGTTGTGGGCTTCTTGGTCAGAAGCAGCGTCATCAACCACTTTTCTCTTTCCTTTGCTTGTGTGAAGTCGGGATGAAGACGCTTTTTCTCTCCGGGAAGATTCTTGCCTAGGTGGCGAATCTGTCTTCTGAGATTTGGCCTTGTCTGCGACGATTTGAGTTAACAGGGCCAGGAGTTTATTGAGGGTCTTCTGCTGTGATTTGAGCATGACATCTTGCTCAGCAATCCTCTTTGAAAGATCTTCAGAATGTTCTGCCATGTGGGCGAAGCTCTCATGCCCAACGAAAGAGCTTGATGATTGGGACTCCGTAATGGCTGAGTGTTCATCATCGGAATTAGTTCCTCTTGTTGGACCCTAGAGGGGGGGTGATTAGGGTCTTATGCTAATCTAATCTGATTTTATGTTAATTAAAACTAATTAACAAATATATTCTTGCAAGATAGATATACAAGAGTTATAAGCAAGAATAAGCAATATGAATAAAGAGATATATCCTATATAATAAAAATATATGCAAAGATATATAAACTAGCACAAGATGATATATCCTACCAAATAGATATACAATATGATTTATGCAAGGATATGTAAACTAACACAAGGGTAAACAATATGAACTAGATAGTGGATGATAAAAATAATGAGCTATGGACAATGGCGACAAGAAATATAAACATAAGATTAAGTGCGCCAAAACAAACTCAAACACATGATATGATCACAGAGTTCGGACCTTCCATCCTACGTCTCCGCTCTCCACTCCCGGGGAGAAATCCACTATCACAACCGGGTTTTCTACGCTCACCCGAATAACGTTTACAACCACACTATGTCGGTTTTCAACGCTCACCGATCAACGTATACACTCACACTCACAATGTAACAAACAATAAATTTGTGCTCTACAATAGATGAGAACATAATGAAAGCTCACACTCAATTGTTACAACTCTCACCAACCCAAATATACTATGTATGAAAAATACGATAAGCTCATGTGGGTGTGTGTAACAATGAGAAAATGAAATCAAATCTAAACTCAATATAAAAAACTAGCTTTAAAGAATGATAATCAAATAACTATGCAAATATAAAGCTAGATAAGAGTTTAGAAAACTACTCAATAGATGATAA
This sequence comes from Asparagus kiusianus, assembly GCA_022839385.1. Taxonomy (NCBI): domain Eukaryota; kingdom Viridiplantae; phylum Streptophyta; class Magnoliopsida; order Asparagales; family Asparagaceae; genus Asparagus; species Asparagus kiusianus. The sequence goes on from BQKN01062907.1 coordinate 44,639, forward strand.
GATGGAGAGATGGAGATTGAAGCCCAAACAAGAAGGTGATATCCTCCACTTGTGAAAACTTCTTCACAAACCAAACAAACACTAAAACACACTTGTTTAAAACTTGTTTAAAAACACTTCTTGGATGGGTATGAGAACTGAGATCAATGGGGTATTTATAGCCTCCCAAAACCTCAACCAAAACCCCAAGGAAAAAGACCAAAAAACCAACATAATCGAAAATCAGATTCTGTATAAAATAGCTGTTGGGATAAACGACGGTCGACCGCGGCGGTTGACCGTGAGCAACAAAAACAACAGAAAAGACTCCAGAGAGTTCGACGGTCGACCGTGGCGGTCGACCGTGGGAAATCTCGAGCTCACGGTCGACCGCGGCGATCGACCGTGAAAGTCTCTGCTGCCCATTGACGAATGAACTCAGGCGCCAATAAAATGTGTGTGTATATGATATTAAGTTTAGAGTACCAACACACATAATATAAAAACCTAAACTAAATTACCTAAGCTTGATCTTGATCTTCAATAAGCTTGACTTGGTAATCTTGCGGATGAAGCTTGAACTTGGATCTTCAACTTGAATTGCAAGGCTTCACTCCACAATTCCGCCAACCTCCATTAGATATGATCGTGAATGCTTGATTCCATCCATCCTCCAACTCGTTGTTTGTCTAGAATAAATATGAAAACACAAACACTAGACAAACAATATTAGAAGTAAATTGTTTGTTAAACATCATCAAAACAAGAAGACCAACAATCTCCCCCTTTTTGATGATGACAAACAATTTACAAAAAAAGATATATGCATGAAAGGAAATGAATATACAAAGTAAAATATATCATGCATATAAACAAGAAGGAATATACTCACAATATTTCTCCCCCTTTGACAACATCAAAAAGGGGACAAAGGGATGAAGAGAGCGAAAGCTCCCCCTATCAATAAGCATAGGTGAGTATCAAAAAAGAATAGGGATTGCTCCCCCTATCAAAATGCTTTACAGAATGTATGCAATGAGAATCAAGGCAAACATATGTGAGCAAGAATAGATGGAAAATATGCTAAACGCTCCTCACATACGAAAAAGATAATGAGAACACATATGAATATATCAATATGAAAAATAGTGTCTCATATCAAAGAACATAAAAACCATGTGTAAAGGTAGATTTATGAAATCAAAGGACAAAGAGCATGAGAATCATGCAAAATGTTTTCAAATGAAAACAAATCAATCACATAAAATCATAAATCAAAATTTAAATCATAAAACCAAAACATCATTGATTTTAAAAAAAATCAAGAGAGTCAATTATATCTAGCTCTTGAGCTAGTATCAACCCATATAAACATTTTAGCATCCGGTAAACAAGATTTGGGAATAAACACCCAATAAATCCGGAGGGTTATATGAACACAAACCTCTCATCAAAATCGAAACAAATAATCATGAAAACAAAAGATTTGATTAATTAAAAATTGTTTTCATATAGAAAGTTTAGAACACGTTTTTCAAAACCAAGAAAAAGAAAAAGAAAAATACTAAAATTCTTGGTTTAAAAATCAAATTTGTTTTGGTACCCAAGTAATCTTGGTACCAAAAGGTTTAGGGACATGACCCCTATCATTTAAGCTCAAAGCCCTAAGGTTATGAACCCGTTTGGGCACATGTAGTGCACTAACACGGTCAAAGCAATAATCACTCAAATGACCATTCCGATTGTAATTTGTGCAATGAAAGAGATTCATTTGTTTTTGTGGACTATTAGCTCGTGCATGGGAATAATTTGCCAATGAAGATTGTCTTTTAGAAATATTTTGCAAATGAGAAACATTCTTAAACAATGGTCTATTTGGAACATATTATAACTTAGAAGCTTTTTGCATATCAAAACAAAATTTAGCAAGATATCCAAACCTACCACAAACATCACATTTAAAAGCATGTGGTCTACTAGAAGCATTTGGCAAACTAGAATTCTTTCTCAAATCAAAGCAAAACTTTGCCAAATGGCCAAAACGACCACAATGATCACACTTGAACACACTAGCATGCTTATGATGAACTTTGTGAGAATGAGCATGTGAATGTGTAAGTGTACAAGATGAAGAAGCTACATGAGATGCACAAGGAGCATTAGAATTCTTATGTTTGTGTGCATCATAGCAAAATCTAGCAAGATGGCCTTTATGATCACAATTAGAGTATTTGTAAATTTTGCTATATATGTGTGCATAATGAGTAGATGATGACTTAGACTTGGCACACATATCCATAAGCCTCTTATGATTATCAATGCATATTTTCAAAGTTGAATCTAAAGATGAAATATGATTATTCATAAGATTCAAATCTTTATTTTTAGGCACATATGCATGTTTAGAAGTAGAACATAAATAGTCATTTATAAAGGAAGCAGTATCATTTTATATGTTCTCTACTTCTAACATGGCATTATTTTTGTCATGAGTCAAGTTAGCAATATCCAATTTTAAATTTTTATTTTTCAAATTTAACATATCATTGTTTTTTTGAAGAGCAATACTTTCTTGAGAAATGATATCAAATTTGGAAGCTAACTTCTCATGATCGGATTTTAAATCTTCATGCTTGCTTTTAAATCAATAAAATTATTTTACAATTTGTTAAAGGCATGCAATAATTTTTTACTAACACAAGCAAGTTCATCACTAGATAAATCATTAGTGGTTTCGAACTCGCAAACCTCACTAGGGCTATCGCCTAGTGGCCATGTGCATGATGCTCCACATGAACTTAAAGCCGGATCCTCCAAAACTTGTCGGATCGCCTCCAAGTCCCCTTGATGTGCTTCAATAAATTTCCATAAGGTGTAAGCACTATCAAAAGAATCAAGCTTGTTAGACATAAATGAATCAAATGCATTTAATAAAAATTCTAACATAAGCTTGTTCATAATAAACATCTTTTTATCATGTTTGCTCCACTTGGATTTCTCCAACGTGGGCACAATATAAACACAATCAATGATTTCCCATAAATCGATATTTTTAGATTGAACAAATATTTTGAATCTAAAACACTATTGAGCATAGGGGAAAACATTGAATTTAGGAGCAATACTAGAATCATAGCCTAAACAAGATGCATCATTCATATCCATGATTTGTAAAAATATGCAAGCAAGATACAAATGTAATCAAAACAAGATTAGCACAAAGAGATAACTTGGATCTTTAACTCAAGGCGATTAGACCCTAAATCAAAGAGCACTAAGCTCTGATACCAATTGTTGGACCCTAGAGGGGGGGTGATTAGGGTCTTATGCTAATCTAATCCGATTTTATGACAATTAAAACTAATTAACAAATATATTCTTGCAAGATAGATATACAAGAGTTATAAGCAAGAATAAGCAATATGAATAAAGAGATATATCCTATATGATAAAAATATATGCAAGGATATATAAACTAGCACAAGATGATATATCCTACCAAAGAGATACACAATATGATATATGCAAGGATATGTAAACTAACACAAGGGTAAACAATATAAACTAGATAGTGGATGATAAAAATAATGAGCTATGGACAATGACGACAAGAAATGTAAACATAAGATTAAGTGCGCCAAAGCAAACTCAAACACACGATATGATCATGGAGTTCGGACCTTTCGTCCTACGTCTCTGCTCCCCACTCCCGGGAAAAAATCCACTATCACAACCGGGTTTTCGACGCTCACCCGAATAACGTTTACAACCACACTATGTCGGTTTTCAATGCTCACCGATCAACGTATACACTCACACTCACAATGTAACAAACAATAAATTTGTTCTCTACAATAGATGAGAACACAATGAAAGCTCACACTTAATTATTACAACTCTTACCAACCCAAATATACTATGTATGAAAAATACAATAAGCTCATGTGGGTGTGTGTAACAATGAGAAAATGAAATCAAAAACTCAATATAAAAAACTAGCTTTAAAGAATGATAATCAAATAACTATGCAAATGTAAAGCTAGATAAGAGTTTAGAAAACTTCTCAATAGATGACAAGATGGAGAGATGGAGATTAAAGCCCAAACAAGAAGGTGATCTCCTCCACTTGTGAAAACTTCTTCACAAACCAAACAAACACTAAAACACACTTAAACCCTTGTTTAAAACTTGTTTAAAAACACTTCTTGGATGGATATGAGAACTGAGATCAATGGGGTATTTATAGCCTCCCAAAACCTCAGCCAAAACCCCAAGGAAAAAGACCAAAAAACCAACAGAATCGAAAATCAGATTTTGTACAAAATAGCCGTTGGGATAAACGGCGGTCGACCGCGGCGGTCGAGCGCGAGCAACAAAAACAACAGAAAAGACTCCAGAGAGTTTGACGGTCGACCGTGGGAAATCTTGAGCTCACGATCGACCGCGGTGGTCAACCGTGAAAGTCTCTGCTGCCCACTGACGAATGAACTTAGGCGCGGTCGACCGTGGCGGTCGACCATGAACTGATATATGAAAATTGAAGTATAGAAATAGTTTTCTGATTTTAAAACCCTGTTTAAAAATATCAAATAAATTTAGAAAAATATAAAACTTTGGGAAATGATTGTAGACATGATAATAAACATGTTACAAAAACTGGTTTACAAAAAGGACTTCCCAAATGAGAAATATCATCATTTTGTAAAATAGTCCAAAACACGAAAATGTAAACATATGAATTTTAACATTTAGTTTAAACCATGTTTTGAAACTTTGCACAATGATTATGTAGACTTAATAAAATATGTATATGATTATTGTTAAGTCCAAAAGCTAAGAATACAATATTTTTACAAATATAATAGTAATAGAAAATGAAACATATGAGTATGTATATGAAAATATATTTGTTTCATATCTAAGTAGTTAAACCAAATCACAACAATAAATATGAAATATGTAATTTTATATTTATAAACATAAAAACCAAAACTTGTCTTGTATATATATATGACTACATATATATACAAGGAAACTAATAAAATGTGTGTGTATATGATATTGAGCTTAGAGTACCAACACACATAATATAAAAACCTAAACTAAATTACCTAAGCTTGATCTTGATCTTCAATAAGCTTAACTTGGTAATCTTACGGATGAAGCTTGAACTTGGATCTTCGACTTGAATTGCAAGGCTTCACTCCACAATTCCGCCAACCTCCATTGGATATGATCGTGAATGCTTGATTCCATCCATCCTCTAACTCGTCATTTGTCTAGAATAAATATAAAAACACAAACACTAGACAAACAACATTAGAAGTAAATTGTTTGTTAAACATCATCAAAACAAGAAGGCCAACACCTCTGGCTAACCTACGATAGTTAACAGGGGGAATGGCTCCTGTTAACGTCTGAGGGCGTTGGTAGATTCCTTCAAACCCGTTAGCGATTTCTCTGACGGTTGGTGAACGACTTGTCTCAAAGCCATCGGGACTAGGACCTGAGGTTTTCCCTCTGCCGATCACATTGATAGTGACTTCAGGATACTCAGTCTCTGGAGACTTCTTCTTGTGCGAACATCGTCATTGGTTGGGCAAGGCAACGTTCGTTAACTGGTCAAACACCAATGGGTTAGCCGCATATGAGCAACATTGACATCCCGGGAGGACCGTAAGAATCAGTCATTCACATTAGAATGAACGAATGAATTGTTGCATCTGTCTTTCTCTCAATATGGACTCTCTCAAATCTGTTACAAAGATTCGAGGAGAATTACTCACTGATCATGAGGTTTGAACTAGAACCAACAGTCCATGATTGGACAGGACTGGCTCTTGGTGAACATGGATCTGGTTGAGATGCTTTGAATCCATGGACTTATTATATCTGCCTCTTGATCTAGTCGCGCTACGCAGAGTATTCGGGGGATCTCGCTGACCGGTCAGCGAGCCGGGGGTCCAGGGGGCGGTGCGCCCCTAGCCGGGGGTCCGGGAGGAGTGGACGCCCCCCGGCGGGGTTCGGGGCAGCGCCCTGAAGCTCCACCGTATATACTAGGTTCTGTATTGGATTTCGTTACCCGAACACATGCATGAGGTTCAGGTTTTGCTGGTGAAACGCAGTCCTGAAATCTGCATTTTGCTAGTGGAACACAGTCTTGAAATTTGCTTTTTGGTTCTGAAACGTATGCCTGAGAGTTGCATTCAGTTAATGGAACGCACTCCTGAAGGCTGCGGTTTGACTGTACAATGCACCACTGAGGGCTGCGTTCAGTCTTATTCACACAGAGCCTATGTTTGGGCTCATAAACACAAGGCTTGTGTTCTGAAGCAGAAACGTAGAGCACAGGGTCGCGTTTAGGCTCACAAACACGAAGCTCGTGTTGACTTGAGGATCGGCATTCACGGAGATGTGCTTGTCATAGGGATCTCCTCCTTCGTCGAGCGGCGTTCTTCTTAGCCTGCTTCAAGGCCTTTGTAGCGATGTCACCATCTGTGTTGATCAAGTTTGTAGTCTTAATAGGCCTCTTGCGATCTGATACTCATCGTCTTAACGCGGGTTTGGCTGAAGCTGAGCCCACTCCATCGGAGGAGGGGCTGTCTGAGCAATCTGGCCCAAAGGAGAGGTCTTCCTTGGTGATTCGGCTACAATTAGAGCAGTTGGAGCTTTAGTCTCTTTGGAGACTTTGTGGATCTTGAGTATATCCTTGTGGCTAAGGGATCCAAAGGAAAGAACTTTCTCATACTTGGCTTGATCAAACTCTACGACGAGAGTTTCCACGGTCGTTCCAGTGAGATGAACATCGGATTGTGCTATCACTTCTTCGTTAGAGAAGCTTGTCCCCAGCGGAGTCGCCATCTTTTGTTTAGTGGAAAATTTATAATAAATAAAATGAAAGAAATTTGATTTGTATTCTCTCGATCTTAATTACAAATTTGGATTTCCGGTTACAAAAGAGAGGAGAATTAATCTGAATTCTCCCCTTTGTTTAAATCTGGGTTCTTCACGGTAGCGATGAGATGTCTCCCTCGAATGCTCGCGTTGAGTTTGCTTCTCGTTGACGATCCGAACGTCTTGCTTCACTAGAACGGTATTTTCTCCTCACGATTTGACGCTATGGAGGACTTGCGTGGCAAGTTTGAAACTCTGAACGAGTTGATAACTCAGAGCAAGTTTAAACTCTTGTAAAAGAGTTGATTGATCTTAACCGTAATTGGTTAGACAAGCCAAGCACAAAGATAGCCCCCAGAATCTGTTACCGAGAAGATGATCCGAAGAAGCCGATCTATAGATCTCTAAAATTCTCAAAGATCCAAAGATATCCTTCTCTCTCTCCTGATCGATCTCTCTGATACTAAGCCGATCTTTCAACTATTTATAGGCGATTAGGGGGTGTAACCGCCCCTAAAATCGCTCCTTTGTGGGGCTAATAGGATGTAATCACCCCTTAAATCACTCCTGAGTGGAGTTATGATCCCCTCAGATCATAGGAAACGGTTTTGAAACCGTTCAGCTCGTGTTTGAATGAGTCAAACGCAAAATCCGCGTTCTGACATGAATTCCGCGTTCGAACACAACGTCTGGAAGCTGCGTTTGCAGCATTTGGAAGTTGCGTTAGCATCTTGTTGGAACCTACGTTGGCAACTTGGAAGCTGCGTTGGCAGCTTGTTGGAAGCTGCATTGGCAGCTGGATCTGAGCTGCGTTTGCGGCTAGGTTTGAGCTACGTCCGTGGGCTTGAGCTACGTCAGTGATGGCTGATAAGAAGCTACGTCTGCGGTTGAATTGTCGCTACGTTTGTTTTGCGTTAGCAGCTATGAATGCGGTACGTTTTGATGCTGGTGCACAGGGAGGACCTCCGCGTCTTGATGCTGAAATGCGGGGAGGAATTCCGCGTTTTGGTTTGAGGAGACCGTTAATTTGTAGTCTCTTTTTGTCAGAGCGTTACAAAGATCGTCGTTTTGTAATCTTTGCTTCAGCTCTTTGATATGTGAGAGTCGTCAGGTTGTAACTCTCGCTGTTGATTGTGAAGACTATTAATCAGAGCTTTCATCGGTTATTGTGAAGGTCGCTAATTGTAACCTTCATTGATCTATGCGAAAGTCTTCAAATTATAGTCTTCTGGAAGTTATCAAATTATAACTTTCATCATCGGTATTTGATGGGGATCAGCTATCTGTAGTAATTTTTAGACAGCCTACAGGCGTCATGACTCGTTCAAAAGCAATAAACGAATATGGTAATGTAGCTTTCTTATCCCAAATTGAGCCTAAACGTATTGATGATGCTTTAAAAGATGAGTTTTGAGTTTTAGCTATGCATGATGAATTGAACAATTTTTAAAGAAATAATGTTTGGAAACTAGTTCCTAGACCTAAAGATACTCATGTTATTGGAACTAAATGGATTTTTAGAAATAAACTTGATGCATTTGGCATAGTGACTAGGAATAAAGCTCGTTTAGTTGCCTAATGATACAATCAAGAGGAGGTCATAGATTATGATGAAACTTTTATACCAATTGTAAGATTGGAATCAATAGGATGTTTTTGGCCTTTGCTAGTTTTAAAATTTTTAAGTTATTTCAAATGAATGTTAAAAGTGCTTTCTTGAATGGTTTTATAGAAGAAGAGGTATATGTTGAGCAACCCTCGGGCTTTATTGATTCTTTATTTTCAAATCATGTTTACCAGGTTCAAAAATCTTTATATGGGTTAAAACAAGCTCCTAGATCTTGGCATGCTTGCCTCTCAAGTTTTCTTGTTGATAATGGTTTTTTAAAAGGAAAAATTGACAATACTCTTTTTGTTAGAAAAAAAATGATTTCATTATGGTTCAAATTTATGTTGATGGTATTATTTTTGGTACCACTAATGAATCTTTGTGTAAGGATTTTTCTAAAATTATGCAAGAACAATTTGAGATGAGCATCATGAGAGAGCTTACGTTCTTTCTCGGTCTCCAATTCAAACAAACAAATGATAAAATATTCGAGTCGAAAAGCAAATATGCTAGAGAGTTGGTCAAGAAATTCGAGATAGAGAATTCCAAACATGCACCAACTCCAATGAGCAAAACCATCAAGTTGGATGCGAATGAGAGTGGTGAGAAGGTAGACCAAAAATTTTATCGAGGTATGATTGATAGTCTACTTTATCTTAGGCCGGATATAATGTTGATGTTTGTGCATGTGCACGTTTTTAAGCTTCTCCTAAAAAATCTAATTTGGTTGCGGTCAAAAGAATTATCAAGTATATTAATGGCACCATAGAACTTAGTTTATTTTATCCTAAAAACACATCTTTTGATCTTTGTGGATATTGTGATGCCGACTTTGCCGGTTGTAGGGTAGACCGCAAGAGTACGAATGGTACTTGTTAATTTTTTGGTAACTCTCTTGTGACTTGAGCATCCAAGAAATAAAATTATGTTGCCTTGTCCACTATGAAAGCGGAATACATCACCGTCGGCTTGTGTTATGCACAACTTTTATGCATGAAACAAAATTTGGTTGATTTTGATTTACATTTTCATGATACAAAAATACTTTGTGATAATACTAGTGCTATTAATATTTCAAAAAATTCTGTTTTGCATTCTAGAACCAAGCATATAGATGTACGCCGTCATTTCTTACGTGATCATGTAGAGAGGAAAGATGTATCCCTTGTTTATATTGATACTAAATCACAATTAGCGGACATCTTTACCAAGCTTCTTTGTGAAGAAGATTTTTGTCGCATAAGAAATAAGTTGGGCATGTGCATTCTTTGATTGGTTGTTTTAATGACTTTGTTTGATATTGGTTTTTGATCTATCACTTTTATATCTCAATATTTGCTTTATATTCATTGTTATAACATGTTTAAACACACTAGGATACTTTGTGTGAGTAGTTGGGAGAGACCGGGTCTATTCCAAGAGGAGTGAGTTGGTAGTAATGCCTAGGGAGAGGTCGTAAATCCAAACACCTGAGGAATGTGACACGGGTAGGCCAACACTTGGCCGGTATCTTGTGGGTTTTTGCATGCATCTTGTTTTATCTACCCCATTTTTGAATGGTGCCAAAGGGGGAAAACATCTCTTTTGTGCACATAGTTAGGGGGAGAAAGCCTTATAGATAGGGGGAGCAACTATCTATAAGCTAAATATTCACTTTTATTTGTTCTTGAATAATGGTTGTTTGTCATCATAAAAAATGGAGAGATTGCTAGCTTTTTTGTTTTGATGATGATTTACAAACACCATTATTGGTGCTAATTGCTTGTTGAGCTATATTATGTAGATTATAATTTATCAAGCTTGTTAGCACCATTATTGGAGGATTGGATGGAACAACAAGCTACAACGATGATATCCAAGGAGGTGGATGCAAAGTGATGAAGCAAAGCTTTCAAAAAGCACAATATACAAGAGAAGCTTCATCAATATAGAAGCAAATATCAAGACTCAAACTAAGTACTTATATATGAGGGATATTTGCATTTTTATTTCTCTCTAGTGCTTAATGTAGACAAGTGGTATGATAGATTATATTTGAAGTTCTTGGGATAACACACACATTTTCAAAACTTGTATTTTGACATTTTTTGCTAAACATTGAGTTTTCACAAATACAAGGTTCTTTTTGCAAAAAAATTCAAACAAGTTTGTTATTATACTTGAAAACTTTTTTCAAAGTTACATATTTTTTAGAATTTATTTACTATTTTTAAAGGCCCTGGAAAATCTTTTTCAAAAATCAAAACAGGTTGAAAATCTGTTATCAGTCGACTGATGCAAATGATCAGTCGACTGAAGAAACTGGCCAGAATCATCAAAATTTTTTGTTTTTGCGACTGATGATCTATCACTCGACTAATGAATCCTTCAGTCGTCTGATGAGCTCTTTAGCCGACCGACGAGCTGCAAACCGCTTACAACGGTCAGCTCATCAGTCGACTGACGAACTACATCAGTCGACTGATAAGCTTCTAATGACTAGCTTTGTCCTGTTTTCAGATTTTTCGGGTTTTGAACGTTTTTATCTTTTTCTTTGGGGTTAGGGCTGATCTCTTGAATGCTTATAAATATCCAGCTGCCTCATTCATTCCAGTCGTGAAGAAATCCTTGAGAATTTATTGAGTTTGTGTTTTGGTGTTTAAAATAGCTTCAACTTTCAATTCTCTCAATTTGTTTTCACACTTGCAAATCCCAAGCTTCAACTGCAATCTCTTCATCTTGCCATAGTGTTGTTGTAAGAGAGCTTCTTTTCTTTCATTTGTAACGTGTGAAAAGCTTGATCTCGTGGAGATCTACTGTGTGGTTATGAGATCTCAAGATGAGATCGTTGTGAAGAAGTTTCGACTTCCAAACCGGGTTATGATAGTGAAATTCTCCTCAAGAATGGGGAGCGGGGACGTAGGTCGGAGGACCGAACCTCGTGAACATATCACGTGTCACAATTGGCTAACTATTCCCTAACTCATCTCCTTTATATTGTTTTAGCATTTAAATTTTGTGGTGTATTGCATTGTCATATTTTAATTGCACATTTATTGTCTCATAACCCTATTCACCCCCCTCTAGGGTATTTCAAGGTTTTCATGAGTAAGGTTCATATTTAAAGGAGAAAAAGGGAAAGCATACTTTTGTCTATATCTTTTTCTTTTTCTTTTTTCTTTTTTGAAAAATACTTTTGTCTATACCTACTGGAGAAGAATTGATGAACATTACATGGATAGTCATACTGATCCTTGAATATTTCCTTTCTAGGAGGGTAAAATTTAAAAATTAGCATTGCTTAAGAGAAGCAACAATGGACAAATCAGTGGCTCCATGCACTAATCAATCAAAACAAGACAACATATACAAGAGGCCATTTCAATGCAAACATAATAACTAAATGTGTAAGATAATTCAGAGCAAGACAGCATATCAAAAGACTGTTATAAAAAAAACCCAAAAACAATAGTTCAAAGGCTTTGTAGAGAAGCAATGTCAATTTTAAGGGATTAATTGACTATGAGTTCCCAAACTGAAAAATGATTGCAGCATTTTGCTACCTCGACATCTCAGTTCGTAAGATCAGTAGAACCATGAATCTCAAAAGAATTGAGACTTGGAGAGGGCGTTCTCTGCAATTTCACCCTTTTTTTTGGCCGATTCCCTAATTCTAACGAGCGGCTGCTGCGTTTTGCTACCTCGCCATACAAGTTAGGGTTAGTGTTTGTGGAATCACAGAGAGAGGGGATTGTACATTTTACCGACCAAAGATGAGGCGACGGTTGCTGGAGCTCGAATCACCGGTGGCTCTAACCTCGATCTAATCGCCATGCGCCGCTCTCATCGCTTAAACCCTACATAAGATCTAGGGTTTCGACTGTAGGAGGACAGGGGGAGGGGAGAGGCGGGAGGGAGTGGGGAGAGAGAGAGAGAGATTTTACCTACGAGCTGAGAGAGAGAGAGAGAGAGAGAGAGAGAGAGAGAGAGAGAGAGAGAGAGA
>BQKN01062907.1:57112-127426 GCA_022839385.1 Asparagus kiusianus
AGAGAGAGAGAGAGAGAGAGAGAGAGAGAGAGAGAGAGAGAGAGAGACGGGACTTGAAATGATAGAGATCGAGTGAGAGAAACAGGACTTGAAATGAGAGAACGAGGAAAGAACAGTCGGGTTGGGATTTGATAAATGACAAGGGGTGGGCTCAAATTTGAAATTAGTTCTTTTGGGCTTTCAAATTCCTCTTTGTTAAATTAATTGATTCAAAATCTTGGCTCAAATCAGAACTCAAACTAGATATTTGGATTTTAAATACCCTGAATTTGAAATCCAGGCCCAAATCACAGTTCCCAAACGTAGTCTTATTTGACTTGTTATCAGGGGGGAACAAGGAACCCCCTTTTCTTCTCTGGTTATTTTCTCTGATTAAGCTTTTTTTGTGCTAATAATTCCTCTATGATTATTTCTTTTCTTTTATTCCCCCCCCCCCCCTTTCCTTTTTTGTTGGGCTTCATTATTCTTTTTCCTTTGATCATTCTCTCTCTGTAAATTTATACATGGGTTGGAGGTATGTGGCTCAATAGGCATGTACGAGATATGTTTCTCATAGATTTGTGCATAAAGCAAATCTGAAGTGGAAGATTCATTGGTGTTCACAATTTTGGCTCTCGAATCTGGGCATGGTTTAGAGTCCTGGTTGAACTCAGAGTCCACTCAAAGCAACGGGGTTCTCGTTGTATATATTGCTCGATGTGTTATTGTATGTATTGCTCGATGTAGTGTGGACACTTTTGTTCCCCTAAAGTTGTTCTATTTAAATTGGATGCAACTGTGGCTTTTTTTATACTACAGGGTGTCTCCTTTTCATCCTTAGCTTCTCGCGAGGTGGCCATGGTTGTGGTTTGATTTTGTTATTGTAGTGTAGCTTCTGCATTCTACTCTTTAAAAATTATTAGAAAAACATGTATCTTGCATGCATGAGCAACACAGAAGCAAAAATCAGCAATCTTAGTCATGTAACGATTTGTATTAGTGAATAATATATAGTTTCATCATAAATATTTGATGTTGAAAATTTATAACCATAAGAGCTTACAATTTTTACAATTGTTTTCTTCTCGAAGATAAACTTTTACAAAATATTCATTTTTTGGGTCGAATAACAACACTAGGGAAGGTAAAACCAGTCCGAACTCCAAAGCAATCTGGGCCTATTGGGTGAAGCCAAGATTGGCCTTCCGTCCGGTGCGCTCTTAAACTTACACAAAGTAGGAATGCTTGGTCCTCGATTGGGCTTTAATAGATATGCCCATTTCTTACAAGGGTGGTTTTCTCCCGCCTCGCCGTTCATAGGAGACTCTTTTCCTTGTTTGTTTGTTGATCGTTGGAACTAAATAATAGTTAGGCAGCGACTATATATGTGAGGCTTACAGAGGCTAATCTCCAGAGGTGAGAGAATCAGGTCAGAGCCAGATCGGCGCCGTGACTCAGAAGTCGGCCATCCTTGTCCACCCACCTCGACTGCTGGCTATGCAGAGATCCTCTGAGAGTGAATAAACAGAAAGGAGATCAAAGAAAGGGAAGGCACTAGCAGCCGAACAACAGAGCAAACTGGACCGAGAGCAGAAGAGGAGCGTCTCTCTCATGTCAGCTTTCCAGAGTCTGAGGAATAGAAACCAAGACGAAGTGGACCTCATCATTGTTGGACGCAGCTGTTACTAGCGGTAGAGTGATCAAGGACCATAGTCATCAACACGATCATCAGATAGAGACGAGGAGGCTTCTGTGTTCGGGCACAGTGAAGTGTCAGTTGTGTCAGGCGGGCACAAACGAAGCAGCTACGGGCACGAGCCTAGGGAGGAGGAGGATGAGGATTACCATTTCAAGAGGAGGCCTTCAAGACGAAAGATTATGGAGGATGAGGGTGAGGTCTTCCTGTTGAAATTGTGTCTTTGATTCTTTGTATAACTTCATGAAAATTAGATAGGGCTAGAGATCTATCATGAGTAGGAGATTGTATCTCGTTATGATTAGGAGTTTGTATCATATTCTAATTAGGAAGTTAGGCTAGGGATATGATTTTGGTTTCCATATATATATTCTTTTATTGTTGGAGGAAAAACCAAGCAGATGAGAGAGCCAATATTCTTGTAATCTAGCTAGGGTTAGCAGATGGTGTAGCCTAATTCAAGAATATTGTGCGAGAGCAGGACCGTACCTAGGAATTTTGGGGCCCAAGGTGAAATATTAGATGAGGCCTAAGTGATATAATTCATAATAGATTTTATCTCATTCTTCTTATCTTTTGAGCTGCAAAATTACTAATTAAAGTTTTATATTCAATATTTTCTAACATATTATTTTTGATAGATAATATTGCTAAATCATTCAATTTATCTTGCTAAACCATTCAATCTATCTTTCAATGTATATCTACAATATCTCTAATTAAGCATAAAATTAATATGAATAAATGATAAAGAAAATTAAATAGCTTTAGTTAGAAAGATAGAACCGGAGATTCGGAGGCGGTGAGCCTAGAGAAACGGGTCGTCTCTAATAAGACTTAAATGTCAGTCTGCTGTTTTGTCTACTGGATCAAACAGCTGCAAAAGAAGATCAAATTTAGCAAATATAAATAGCCTGAATTTGGTGCAGGCATGAAAATGCATGAGAATCTTGTGGACTACTGTATGAGATATTATTATTATTATTATTATTATTATTAACATTTTGGACGCTTGCCGCAACAAACCAATTTCTAAGTTATTAATGCATTTAAAATTAATGAAAGATAAAAGTTAGAACAATGTCATTAACAACCCACAATGACAAAAACATCATCAATCTGTCTACAACGGATAAAAATTCAATCTAAACGGCTTAACACAAGACAAAACCCCAAGAATTCAGAAACAAGAGAAATTTCTCATGAATGCGCATATTCAATGATTGGGTCCCAAGAAAACAAAAATTTAGAACAAGTTATTCTCTAAAAAAGTATTGAAATTTGGCCCCCAATTGAGGTTTTGATAGAAAACAGTCGCTGATAGGCGGATAATTGGAGTGCACAATTCAAGTCCCATTACACATTTGCATGAGTGATGCTAACAATTGTCGTAAAAATTTAGAAAAAAAACTTTTTTTTACAACAACGGGCTTTTGAGGGTGGCCAAGATCGGCAAGGAGATAAGTATAAGTCGACGATTCCTTCTCGAACAACTTTCAGAAAAGCAATCTCGACCATATGCTGTAAGGCGAAGCCGTTGTCGACGCAGCCCCAAATCTGATTGCTGATCTCCGAGGAGAAACTGAAGAGAATCACGAAGAAGATGCTGATGGGATGAAGCGGCCAAGCGGGATCGGAGATTCGGAGACGGCTGACAATAGGAGCGGAGGCGGCTGGCGGTGGGAGCAGACTCAGCGGAGGTGGCTGGCGGTTGGAGAGGAGGTGGCTAGCGGTGCCACCTAGGATTCGTAGGAAGAGCTTGGGGGAGACTAGAGCGTCGGGAGTCTGATGTTTGAGAGAGGATTTCGCAGTCTTTGTCCGTTCAAAAGATTGTTAGGAGAGAGCTTTGGAGAGAATATGAGAGTTGATTATGTATGTGAGATTGAGAGACGAGAGTTGAGTGACTCATCTTGTAGTTCTCCTTGATACATAGTAGCTTTCTCGTATTGTTGCCCCGTGGACGTAGGTCGATGTTGGTCGACTGAACCGCGTAAATCTCGATGTTCTTTCTTCTTGATTGTGATTGTTTTATATCTTGTTGATTGTGGTTGGCTTACGAGTTGCCCAGATCGTAGTTCGCGAGGAGACTAAAATTCCCCAACACTTCCAGAGCATCAAGGGGAAGGGTGCGTGGTTATGGGAAGAGAAGATGAAGGTGGATGCGTTCTCTTCCTTAAATTTATACTGGAAGTTCAGTGACAGAGCTTCATTTTTTTGAATGAAATGCAGCTATCTTAAGTGAGGAGAGGAGATGAACCCGGAGCTCCTTCTCTAGTGATCGGGTGAGGCGAGGCCCCATCCTTTTTTATTTTTTATTTGGGTTATCTCGGCTGTAGCTTGTCCTGCTGTGAGGCAAGAAGACGAAAAGAAGCCAAGAGAGCCATATAATCGCTCCTCTGTTCACGTGCTAACGTTAATTAATGCCCCCACCTCCACCACCATCATCGCCATGTCCGCCAGCAGCCAACAGCCTCTGCCCTCAAACCCTGGCCTCCTTCATCGAGCGGGCCATCTCCACCCGCTCCCCCCTCCTCGGCCGCTCCGCCCACGCCGTCGCCCTCAAGTCCCTCTCCCCCTGCCGCCTCCCGCCCTTCCTCTCGACCCACCTCATCAACTTCTACTCGAAGCTCGACCTCCCCCTCCCCGCCCTCCGCCTCCTCTCCCTCGAGCCCTCCCCCTCCGTCCCCTCCTTCACCGCCCTCATCTCCGGCGCCTCCCAGAACTCCCGCCCCCGCCTCTCCCTCTCCGTCTTCCGCTCCATGCTCCGCTCCCCCGCCCGCCCCAACGACTTCACCCTCCCCTCCGCCCTCAAGGCCTCCGCCTCCCTCTCCGACCCCCTCACCGGCTCCCAGCTCCACTGCCTCTCCCTCAAGGCCGGCCTCATCCTCGACGTCTACGTCGCCTCCGCCGCGGAGGACATGTACTTCAAGTCCGGGCGCCCCCTGGACGCCAGGAGGGTGTTTGACGAAATGCCCCGCAAGAACGTCGTCGCGTGGAACGCCGTCATGACCAACGCGGTGTCTGGCGGGTGCCCCGCGGGCGCCGTTGCCGGGTTCCTCGGGCTTATGGGCTCCGAGGGCCTGTCGCCGAACGAGGTATCGTACTGCGCCCTGCTCAACGCGTGTGTGGACGGCGGGTTCGTGCGGCTGGGGGTTCAGACCCATTCTTTGGTTGTGCGGTCTGGGTACCGCTCTAACGTCTCGGTTGGAAACAGCCTGATTGATTTTTACGGCAAGGCTCATCTGGTGAGCGAGGCGAGGTCAGTGTTTGACGAGATGCAACGGAGGGACGAGGTCTCTTGGTGCTCCATGATCGTGATCTACGCGCAGAACGGGCTGGAGGAAGATGCGTTCGGGACCTATCTGAGAGGGAGGAGAGACCACGAAGGGTTGGTGCCCACTGACTTCATGCTCTCCAGTATACTAACGACGTGTTCTGGGCTGTCGGGGCTGGATCTTGGCAGGGCGGTGCACGCCGTTGCCGTGAGGTCCTGCGTCGATCGCAACATCTTCGTCGGGAGCTCACTGGTCGATATGTATGGGAAATGCGGGAGTGTTGTAGACGCGGAGGCAGTCTTCAACGAGCTGCCCGAGCGGAATCTGGTGACCTGGAATTCTATGATCGGAGGGTTTGCGGCTCAAGGGAATCCTGGTCTGGCACTGGAATTGTTTGGAGAGATGCTGAGGGGAAGAATGACGCCCAACTACGTGACTCTTGTCTGCGTGATATCCGCGTGCGCGAGGGGAGGGAGGATGACAGAGGGTCTAGAGCTGTTTGAAACAATGAAAGAGAGGTTCGGAATTGAGCCAAGGACGGAGCACTATGCGTGCGTGGTGGATTTGTTAGGGAGGGCAGGGATGGAGGAGAGGGCGTATGAGCTGATCAAAGGAATGCCGATGAGGCCCAGCGTTGCCGTGTGGGGAGCGCTCCTTGGCGCTTGCAGGGTCCATGGGAAGATGGAGCTCGGGAGGATCGCGGCCGAGAAATTGTTCGAGGTCGATCCCATGGATTCTGGAAATCACGTGTTGCTGTCTAACATGTATGCCTCGCGTGGCAGGTATCGCTAGCCCTTGTTCTCAACCCCGCTTTGCATCAGTCTCCTGCTGCTGGCGCTTAATTCACGACGTGGAACTAGCTAGCTAGCTAGCACTGTTGAAGTTTGCCAAGATTGCTGCCTGAAGCAAGCTAGCTTGTTTGGTGGTTGTCTCGTGCAGGTGGGAAGAAGCGAACGACGTAAGGAAGGAGATGAAGGGCGTAGGGATCAAGAAGGGCGCCGGCTGCAGCTGGATCACTTGGAAAAACGTGGTCCACGTCTTCCAAGCGAAAGACACGTCCCACGAGCGGAACGCCGAGATACAAGCAATGCTAGCAAAGGTCAAGAGAGACATGCAGGCTGCGGGTTATGTGCCTGACACCAGCTTTGCCCTCTACGATCTCGAAGAGGAGGAGAAGGAGTCTGAGGTTTTTCAGCACAGTGAGAAGCTCGCCCTTGCCTTCGGTCTCCTTTGCATTCCCGATGGGCTCCCCATCAGGATCAACAAGAACCTCAGGGTCTGCGGAGATTGCCACAGAGCTATAAAGTTCATATCGGGTATTGTTGGAAGGGAGATCATCGTGAGGGACAATAACAGGTTCCACCACTTCAGGAGTTACCAGTGTTCGTGTGGGGACTATTGGTGATGATGGCACGGCATTTAATTTAATTTATTTATTTCACAGAATTCTCTTTTAATCTCCTTGCTCTGCATTTACGAGTGAGCTTCTTTTTTTATCCCTCCCCTCCCCTCCTTTACTTTTAATAAGACTTGGTCTATGATGAACAGAGGACGGCAACGGCTTGAGAATGTGTGCGTGCGTGCGTGGGGGTGGGGGGGTGGGGGGGGGGGGGGGGGGGGCGGCGGCGGCGGAAAGCCCAAAATTGCGTGCCTGGAGCTAGATCCTTCACCCAAAACATTAAGCAGCTAACCGTTGCATAACAAAATTTGTCAAGCGTTCAGGGTATCAACTCATCACCTCAAACTCTCCGTAGCGACCACGTGCCCCGGCCTCTCCCAAATACTCGCTACGTCTCCTCTCCTCACGCGTATGATCCGTCCAAATACCATATCTGCATAAATACCGTGCACAGTTTCATCTGCTCATGCGGTTCATCACTGAGAATCGGGGAGTAGAGATCCTGTGTCAAATTGCTGTCAAAAATGGGCCAGCAACAGCAGCCAAGAAGGCCCCAACCCGACGAGGCCATCAAGTACGGGGATGTGTTCCCTACGGTTCGAGGAGAGCTTGCGTCCGAACTGATCAAGCCTCAGGATGCCGCCATGATGCAGAGCGTTGAGAATGCCGTCACGGGTCATACCCAAAAGCGTGGCCCTGCCGCCGCTATGCAGTCTGCGGCCACAAGGAATGAGCGGGCTGGCCTTGTTGAGCACGACGACGTAAGTGACTTTCCGGCTGACCGTGGCGTGACTGTCAGTGAGACCAACTTGCCTGGTCGCACGGTCATCACTGAGAAGGTCGCAGGCCAGGTTTGAGGGTTGCACTTTATTATTGCCAATTAATTTATAAATTCATAACTCATTTAAATGTTTGTGCAATCAATCATCTGGACCCACTTTCCAGATCATAGGCTGACAAATACCGAGTATATTGAGAGATTGATCCTTAGTGGGGTCAGTATAAGTGATAAACATAGCCGAAAAAAATGGGTCCAAGTTTGTTTATATATTAGTTTACAGTTAAAAGTGCATGGTTTCTGTACGGTGACACTGTTTTAAAGGGGGCCTTCAAGCGTACGTGGATTCCTTGTGCTGATATACTTGATCTGATTAGGTTGTAGGTCAGTACACGATGTCAGCGGCGGGGGCCACAAACGCTGCAGCTGGAGAAGGTGCTGGCAAGACCCAAGGGGCAGCAACTACTACTGCACCTAGCTACCGGCAATAACAAGATCACCATACAGGCGGCAGAGGTGAGGGCCACCGGCATCAACAATCTTCCTGGTGGTGTTGCTGCTGCCTCACAATCAGCTGCCGACGCCAATGTCTGCACCACCACGAAGACTACGTACACTGGGAGATATTCTTGCTGTTTTATATATTTAACTAATTAGCGTGCAACTCTACTTGAATTGTTGGCGCATATGCATGGTTTATAATTTGGGAAATCAATTCTACATGTATCTTGATGGTGCAGGATGCAGCGGAGAGGCTTCCCTCGGACAAGACAGTGACGAGGGGGGACGCAGAGGGGGTGATGACTGCGGAGTTGAGGAACAACCCTAACATTCAGGCGGCTCCTGGTGGTGTTGCTGCTTCCATGGCCGCAGCAGCCCACCTCAACCAATTAAGAAAAGCAACTCTAGACACGACCGATCGGGGGGATATTTAATTACGTCCGCGTGTATATATGTTCTGCAGCGCTTAGTTTGTTATATATGCTACTAGCTAGTACTGGGACCTGCATCTTTGTTATTGTCAGTTTGAATTTATCTAGGCATGTAGTTTCATACGCTAGTCTTCCCATCTTTGCTTGTGCCTACTCCTTGTATACATGGTTTAATTTCTACTGTACCTACTCCTTGTATACTTTTGTGTTCTGGTCTTTTAGGTGGAGTTCACATGGATGTTTGGGAGCCTTCCAATAATGCATCATTGAGAGGTAATAGATGCTTGGTTTCTTTTGTTGGTGGCTGTTCTAGACGTGTTTGGGTTGCAATCAAATCCCCTTTGGATAAAGTCCTAATAGTCTCCAACAGATTGAAGAAGTGTGAGATTGGCAGAAAGGTGAAGATACTTCATTCTGATTTTGGTGGGAGGTACAAAAGGAAACTGTTTTGCATTCGAGTCGAGCTCACGGCATTTTGAGACACTTCGGTGGAAATGAAATCTTGGGACAATAAGATGAGATAGCAGATTTGGTGAGCTGTTCCTTGCTGGAGGAGGACCGACGTTTGATGTCGAGCATTGATTCTGGTGTTGAGGCTTTGACATATTTGGATCATCTTGGTCATAGGTTGTCGACTGCTGCGATTGGAGGTAAAACTCCATTGGATGTTTGTTCTGGTAGTGTCACTTCGCTTGAGGCTTCGATGAGGGAGCTAATTGACTCTCAGCAGGTGGAGAGTTTTGGACTGGCCTTAGATGTATCGCAGCGGGTGGAGAGTGATGCTACTCCACATTGGATGGAGATTACTCCACATACTCCAGATCTTCTGCATCGTTTGGGGTTCCAGCCGAGGTGACACAATTAGGGGATCATTTGGATTTGGGTGCAGATGATGAGTTGATTGATTCGAATGCAGCTAGTGGATATGATTTGGATACGACTATTGGTTCATCTCAGATGGAGGTGTTTGATTTATTTTACTTTGGGGCCATTGGGAGCGTCATCAGTTGCAGATCCGTTGGTGATGTTGGTGAAGAGTTGTAAATTTTTCTATTTGATTGAGGGATTTTGGAGGCCGTTTGATGAACTACGGGCGGTTTGATCCCTTGGAAGAGGGGGTACGTAGGCAGTCAATATGATGCAGTCGGTTTGGTGAGTTGATACCGATATTTAGAGAGTGTTCGTATTCTCGTTTGGGTCTCGACTTATTGTGGATTGAGTCTGTTGTCATGGTTTTGTTCCACTTAGTACTGGACGCAACAAGTGAGACGTTTGATTTGGTTGGTCTCGGCTCAGTTTTGGAAAAACTTCGTTGATGTGGAGAATTATGAAAACAACGAAGGAATTGAGGAAAATAATTGAGAAAAACGTGAAAAATAAGCAAGACAGACTCCACCACACCCTAGTGTGGTGTTTGTCACACCCAGGTGGCAGGGTGTGGCAGAATCTGTCATGTTTGTCACGGGTGTGGTGTGTGCCACACCAGGGTGTGGCAGACTCGTTTTTAGAATCCTAATCTGTTTGAGATTGTGTTTTGTTATAAATAGAGCCACGTTTTTTAGGGTTTTCTATCGATTGATTGGGTAGCTTGATGGTGATTTTGAGCACAGAAAAGAAAGATCTTTCTGAGCAATTTGTTTGAGGGTTTAGTTTGAGAGATTTATTTAAGCGGTTAGTTGAGTGATCTTATAATCTCTACTTTGTACTCTCTTTTTCTATAGTGGAAACTCATCTCTTTTTGTCCCGTGGACGTAGGTAATTTATCGAACCACGTTAAACTTTTGTGTTTGAGTTGGTGCCGTTATTTTAAAATTGTTTTGGCTTTCTCTCTCGACGTTTGTGTTTGTTCCGTCGCGCGCAACACGATTAGTTCAGTTATGTCTAGACTAGCCTTTTAATTTGCTTGATTGTAGCTACTCTCTTGCTTCTTTGTTTCCGGGTAGTTTAATTTATTCCCTTTCCTGTTGTTGTTGCGAGGAAGGATGCCGGCAGTATAGAGAAGACAAACAGAACATAGAACAAGTGCAACTTTAGACTGAGCTTCTGACAAAAATATTTGTCCGTTACTTCTATTTTCATATTTTAAACTGAGGAGATATATAGACGGACTGGACACATGGGAACAATCTAGTTCAATTCAGTCACTAACTTATTTAAGGTTATGATTTGGGAGGACTACCTCTGGTCAACATTAATATTGTTTCTTATGCTCTAATTGATCCAAGGAAATTCATAAGCATTTTGTGGATCTTGATAATAAGTATGATTATTTCAATATTTGCGATTTTTAGAGGCTATAACATTGTGTTGTTTATTTTCACTTATTTTGAAGAGAATTAAGTATATCTACTTTAGTATTTGTTATAATCAAATTTTTTTTCTAATTTCGTTTTGACCAATACATATTAAGTATGAGTTAACTTCATAATTCTTCTATTGATTTTCGTTCATTTTGATCGTTGTCAATGGATTATGTGTTGTTAAATATTCATAGTTTTTGTCCATTTTTCATCCATGCAGATAATTAAGTAATTGTGTTCAAAATTCCTGATTTTATGGTTTATAGTCCATTATTTTATTTCATTTCTATTTTTTTGACCAAATGACTATTATATATGAGTGTCTTAAAAAGTCTTGATTTCGTAAGCTACAATTAATAGTTTTTATTCGTTCATTTTGATCCAATAAACAATTATATACATCATGTCAAAATTCTTGATTTCGTAAGCTACAATTATATACATCATGTCCAATAAACAATTCTATATTTGAGTATTTTCATTTGTTTTTATCCCAATGACAATAAATTATGCATACTTCTACGCTTACCATTTTTAGGGTTATAACCTATGATTTTCTTAATGTATGTTTGCTTCAATCTAATGACAATTAATGTTTATTTGCTTTGATTTAATGATAATTAAGCATCATGCACTTGATTAATCCAGATTTTTATGGGCTGTAATTGGTAATTTTTGTTCATTTTTAGTCATATTGACCCAGTGAAAAGTAGCAAGTGCATTTCAAACTTTTCAATATTTTGAATATTCTTATTCTTTTTGATCCATTGATAGTTAATTATGCATACATTAAATTCACAATTTTCGGCTATTGTCCATAAATTTTGTTCATTTTCTTTCATAGTGGCAACTAATTGTAATGAAATGGCAATGAAGTGTGTACTTCATTATTCATGGTCTTTTACAACCCATGATTTTTTTCGTTTTGGTTTGTGTCGACCGCGATGAAGATTAAGTAGGCACACTTCAAACTTCATGATAGTTTTTAATGTTTTCGTTTGTTTTTGAGTCTATGAACATTAATTTTAACATCAAAATTCACGATTTTTTTGGCGTTATAATGCATAATTTTTGTCTTTTTTTTTGAACAATTGACAATTAAGTATGTTTGTTTTAAGTTTCACACTATTCATGGGTATCACTCACAATTTTCATTTATTTTGACAATGGTGATTATGCATGGATAACCCCAAAGCTACGACTGCATGAGCTCTAGGTCACGGTTTATTATTCTTATTATATTAATACTACTGCTGTTGCTACTATTCATTTTCATCCTATAGCAATATTAATATAAGAAAAAAATGCTTCCAGCCTCCAAAAGCCAAGAAAACATACTTCCCACCCCAAGACTTTGTTAACGGGTGTTTTGCCCCTAAAAATTAAAAGTTTGTTCTCTGAGCCCCCAAAACACAAAACCCAAGAGATTAAAATATGTGAAGAACATAATACCCTTCTCTCTCTCTTTCTTTTTTTTATCATGATGTACTGAGATGATATTTGAAATGGCTGACGATGATTATTTTATTATTTTCATTGTTGATGAGGGGAACTAACTGTTTGTATTGGGAGATTGTTAAAGTTAGGGGTTAATTGTTAATGTTATGATTAATTGTTAAGGTTACGGGTCAATTGTTAAGGTTATGGATCCCTTCTTTCTTTCTTTCTCTCTCTCTCTCTCTCTCTCTCTCTCTCTCTTTCTATCATGATGTTACTGTGATCTTGAAATAATTGAAGGGGATTGTTATTTTATTATTTTCGTTTTTTATTATTTTCATTATTGATGAGGAAACTAATTGTTTTTGTTTGTATTGGGAGATTGTTAAGGTTACGGGTTTATTGTTAAGGTTACGGGTTTAATTGTTAAGGTTATGGGTCAATTGTTAAGGCTACGGGTTTAATTGTTAAGGCTACGGGTTTAATTGTTAAGGTTACGGGTCAATTGTTAAGGCTACGGGTTTAATTGTTAAGGTTACGGGTCAATTGTTAAGGCTACGGATTTAATTGTTAAGGTTACGCGTCAATTGTTAAGGTTACGGTTTAATTGTTAAGGTTACGGGTTTAATTGTTAAGGTTACGGGCCAATTGTTAAGGTTACAGGTTTAATTGTTAAGGTTACGGGTTACGGGTTAATTGTTAAGGTTACGGGGCAATTGTTAAGGTTACGGATTTAATTTTTAAGGTTACGAGTTTAATTATTAAGGTTACTGTAGGCGTCTAAAAATGCCTATAGGTATCCACACACAGCTCGAGACGGAGAGAGGACGATGAATGTCATTATCCGAGTCTAAGAGGATTATCTGACACCGACAAGCGAATCAACGAACTGTTGATGATATGGCCCGCACGCTCACCGACCACTAAATCGGTGAACCAAATGTCCTGTGTGCTCATCGGCCACCATCCAGTGGCCCGCACGCCCATCGGACACCAAATCGGCGTACAAGTCAACGAAATGACGAAATACGCGTAACGACGGAACAATTCAAACCCGAGAAAACCAAGAAAGCCTCTGGCGGCCGGATCGCGTCAAAACGATCCGGTCGGGCCAGTGGCTCGGCCTTGGGCCGAGCCACCATTTGGTGGCTCGGTGGCCGAGCCACCAAGTGGCAATTCGGCCAGAATCTGTTTTGTTTCGGTTCTTTTTATGGATTCTTTCGGGATTTGTGTGTTCCTAGACGTTCTAACTAATCTGATACTGTGGTTATACAGTTGTTAACTGAAGATAAAGAGAAATCCATTATTCTTATCCAAATACCCGCATCCGAAGCCTATAAATACGAGCTCGAGTGCTCATTTTTGAGGGCGGACATCAAGAGGGCGAAATGCTGCCGAATTGGAGAGTGGAGCCACGAATTTATAGCAAGGGTTAGCAGATCTTGGCGATCTCCTGTGCATAACGAGTGGAGTTTGAGAGATCTGAGACTCGTCCCCTATTCCTCCGGATTTAAGCTTAGTCTTAAATCTCGAGAAGAGCCGTGATCTCGCTTGGTCGAGATTACCGCTGCAGCGATTACTTCCTTCGTGAAGTAAGAGCTTTGATCATCAATCTGTCAACCGGATCTGATCCGCGACGGTCTACAGATATTAACGTCCCCGGCACAGACAAAGATCCCACGCAAGCAGCCAGTGATAAACGTCTGTTGCGCTGTTTGACAAGAGTCGTATCTTTTGTATTTTCATTGTATAAGGAGATCTTATAAAAAGGCCAACTTTTTCATTTGAGTTTATTGTAAACGATTAAAGTTGCAATAGATTCAATCATAATGAAAACAACGATTTTTGACACAAACAAGCTGGCGACCATAGTGGGAGCCAATAGCTTCGCTGTCGAAGCTGTCGTGCCGCAACCGCGGATCTGGATTCCGATTTACGAAGAGGTCGAGTACGAGTTCGACCAACTGAAATTTGAGGAGTATCTGTTGTCCTCCTCTTCCAGATCATCCGCCTCTCGCAAGTGCAGGAAGATCAAGGCTTCCGTTGCCGTGGCAACCCCGCCTTACAATGCCCCTCCGGCCTCCAACGAGACCAGATCTACAGATCTGGACCTTTCCTCCACCAAGGTGTCAATTGCTGAAGGCACGCCAACCCCATCAAAGAGGGCACGCCAAAGCCAGCACCAACGAATTGCGTGCCAATTTGGTAAGGTTTTGGAGCCTGTTGACGGGATCAGCTATGAGGTGGATCTGAAACGCAGAAGGCACCGAGTAGCCCAGCAGCAAATGAATGGCATATCTTCCAAGCCGACAGCGAATGAATGGATCCAAGTCAAACGGACCCGCTCAACCCTCAAGGAGCGCATTCAGAAGCGTCGTGCCTTGATTGCATACGCGCGGATCCTCGTGCAGGAAACACAAAAGTTAAAGCAGGAAGAGGTGACCAAGAAGCCACCAAAACCACGTCAAGTATAGAGACCAAAGTCCGAAACGGCGCCAACAAAAAATCAAACACCGCCCGGAAATCGCAAACAAGCCCTGGCTGGCTCGGCCAAAACCAAGCCACCAAATGGTGGCTCGGCCATGGCCGAGCCACTAGATGGTGGCTCGACCAAAACCGAGCCATCATTGGTGGGTTTGCGTCTGAACCGAACTAGTCTGGTTCGCTTTGTGTCTGGTTTACCTCTCGCGATCTGTTTTGAGTCTCCGACAGCTCCTGTTCCTGTCCCGATGAATTCCGCACTTCCAGTGGAGCCCCACGATAGTGTGGACTTATCCCATTTCAAGATGAGGATGGCGGATCACCTAGGTCCTTTACACGAGGACCGAGGCAAATTTTCGATCAAAGAACGCTTGGATCCGGCGACTGAACCCCGAGCGACTCGTCGAGCTGGGGTCGCACACGCCCTCGCAATGATTTCAAGCCTTCTCATAAAGGGAAAACTCCGGTTTCCACCCGCCTGGGGGTGTGTATCCAAGACCAGGAGCTCGTTAAGATCTAGCACTCTCGAAAGCGTGGTTCCGAACGCGTGACTCTTGGGAATGCTTATAAGACGGCAAATCCCCTGAAAGAGACGTATTCATCTGACGATGACAACGTTATATCCAAGGAGTTGTGCCAACACACGATAGGTTGCTCCGGTCATCTGACCGACGAGTTGTACTATTGGGCTGGGAGTACGAATAAGTATCAAAAAAGAAGTACCCGGGAGATGGATTGTCACTGTCCGTGTGTCAATATTATCAGGGCAGTCTTATCAGCATGTAGCTGCCCCAAGACCGCTCCGCAGAGGGTTTCGGTATGCGAGAGGATCTCTAACGGAATGACCGAGTCCAAACCAAGGCGTTTCCACAAGAAACGATCGGTTGCTCGAGATGACGAACTCTCAGAAGTTACCATTAATATGGTTGATAAGGGAAAGCCCCTGATGGTTCCAAGTGGTTCTAGCCCCAACTTTTCTCCAGGAAGAAAAGTTAATTCGAGAATAGCCCAACTGATGTCTCAACTCCAGGTGGAAGTGGTCGGACCTAAACAATCTACAGTCATAGTTAATATGGTTGATAGAGGAAAGTCAATTCAACCTTCTAGTTCTGACCCTCTCATATTGCATCGTCTAACCCGTTTACGGTCGGGAACCGTTAGACAAAGAGACTATCAGAGGATGAATCGAGGATTATCCTCGGATGACGAAGCTTCAGATGCCAACTCTGCAGTCGCTTCTGACAATACGGTATCCAGTCCTGGTCAATCCCGCGAAGCATTCATGATCAATACTGAGCAAATAGCCAAAATCATCGAGGATGCTTTGACTAAGCAAAAAAGAAAACTTCAAGTTCGAATTGGAAATGACCATGATGCGGATGAAGGAAGAGCACGACCAACAGATCCGAGCCTTGTCGAATCAGATAGGTGAATCCAGTCGTCGCAACAATGTCAACCAAGCAGAAAGCGATCCAGACATGGATGAATACATCAACGATAATAACCCCATTGTTGACCAAAATGCTGGGGGTGGTCCCACGGAAGATAATAACGCCGGGGGGTGGTCCTACCAATGATGATAACACTGGGGTGACCACGTTGTTCCTCTCAAGGATATATCATCCTAGGCCCGATACGAACGAGGATGAAAAAATAAAAGATCTCGAGAGTAAAATCAACACTCTAATATCTGCTCGAGAGGTGAAAAGGACTGGCATTCCATGTCCCTATCCAAGAGAGTGAGATTCAATAGCATACCCGGTGAAGTTCAATCTGATTAACTTCACGCCGTTTGATAGGAAGGGTTCGGCCACTCAACATCTGATCTACTTTAAGTCCCACTTAGGTATGATCTCCGGCAATGAAGCCTTGATGGTTCGGTCATTCGTTGGCACCCTTCGCGGGCCCGCCTTCGATTGGTACCGCCGTCTCAAGTCTGAAAGCATCAACAGCTGGGGCGACCTGGAGAACCTGTTCCTCGCTCATTTCTTTGATGATGATGCTGAAGTGTCAATCAGGACACTCTTTGATGAGAAGCAAAAAGACGACGAAACAGTCGACGACTTCGTCAAGCGCTTCCGGAATAAGGCGACGAACTGCCGAAATCCGATCACAGAGGACTTCATCCTCCAAACCTGTCACAACAACCTCTCTTTGAACGTGTTGGAAGTTATGGGATTAGCACTGTCCAACAACTGGAAAGAGTTGAAGGTGTGCGGAGAATGGGCCGAACGCTTCCTCAGAAGGAAGAAGATCGAAAGAAGCCAATAGTCAATACCTGTGGTTGCTGGTGATAATAATCAGATGTCACAATAATACCTCAAAAGCAGCAAAGGACTCCAGATCCGAGACTCTAAAAAGAGTACTCTTTCAAAGATGAGGAAGTTCCAGATATTTTCGAGTACCTCCTGAATAATAGTGAGATTGAGTTACCACCTATTAAAGATCAGGAGGGAGTTAAGAGGATTACGTACCCAAATTACTATGCGTACCACATGAGGGTTCTTCATCCTACTGAGGTTTGTTTCGGTCTAAAGAATAAGATTCAAGCTTTAACCGACTCTGGCGCCATAAAGCTAGAATAAGCCGAATGACGGTACCTCACTCTGAAGAGTATACGAGTATAAACTGTTCCTCGATACTCCAACAGGTATATGAGTCTAAACTATTTATTTTCTTTCACAGGAAGTTCCTGAAGAGTGCCATGCATGGTATTCTTAAGGATAACCCGATCATGCAGCTGAATACAATGATAAACCCGGTTTCGTAAGAAAAGCTGGGGGTGGATGATTCATGTAACGGGAAGTTCCCGGAAGAATGCTACATGTAACTTTCTTAGGGATAACCCGATCATTACAAAAAAAGTGATAAATACTAAACCCCCACTGTGATTTTCGAATACTCCTTTGCTGAAATGAGATTTGATCACTTTGCTGGATCAATCTTCCCTCACAAAACTCTCATTGGTGTTTGACGACTTACAGTCTTCCACCATAAAATTCCCACCGATCAGACTAATTGACGATAGGACCACCAAATTTCCTTTCGGTTGAATCCACTCAAACTCTCGCTACGTCTGTGTACTCAACACTCTCATTGTTAGAGTCTGGACATATTACTTGGTATTTTGATATCCTGGTCATTGACGATTGTTAAACCCTTCTGTGTTAAGTATTTGTCACTTAATGCCAGGAACCCCCTCTGAGTGACTTATACAAGTCAACACTCCCACTGTGATTTGTACTCCTACTCCCACTCCTAGTTAGGGTCGTCTTAAATTTCTATCTTGGTCAAACCTTTAAACAGTTAGGACCAAGACCGGAATATCCTTTCGATAAACGAAAGACTTCCACATTTTTCTATTCGGCCAAACCTATAAAAGTTAGGGCCGAAATCGGAATTTCACCTCAATAAATGAGGAATTCTTGTCTTAGATTAAGCAACCAATCCTATAAAAGTTAAGGTTGCTTGAATCTTTCCGATTCTCGGAGTGGAGATCCTACTCCTAGTTTCACTTTTCTGAATTCTTAGGGTGGAGATCCCACTTCGAGTTTCCTTGGCAACTGGAGATAGAATATAAAATTCTTCCTCTTCGGTTTTGGGAGATAGAATATAAAATTCTTCCTCTCTCATTTCGGGTTCGTCTTTTTCCCAAGAGAAGAGACCATCCTTCAACTCCAAAATCCGCGCCTTACATGCACGGGGAATTTTATCCCGAATCCTAAGTAGGGATAAGTTGGCGCCTAACACGTGTTGCCGGTTAGTCTTTGACCGTAAAAAAAGAGACAAAAGCCCGCATATGCGATATTATGGCAGGCTGTTATTAATAACGCCAAAATCCGCGCCTTGCACGCGTGCGGAATTTATTCCGAATTCTAAGTAGGGATAAGTCAACGCCTCACACGCGTTGCCGGTTAGTGTTTTGCTGTAAAAAGGATAAAAGCCCATATATTCGACATTGTGGTAAGTTGTTATTAATAACACCGTAATCCGTGCCTTACATACGTGGGGAATTTTATCCCGAATCCTAAGAAGGAATAAGTCAGCGCCTAACACGCGTTGTCGGTTTAGTCTTTCACTGATTGAAGAAGACACCAGAATCCAAGTCTGGGGACTTTTATCCCGAAGCCTAAGTAGGGATAAGTCAGCGCCTAATACGCGTTGCCGGATAGTCTATTCCTGTAAGAAAGATGAAGTCTATGTATTCGATATCATAGCACTAAGAGAGTTAACTCTCTTAGCGCAACGTCACATGCAGAACGGACTAAAAAATCCGCATGCAAGCCAGATACAAACGGTAATCGGTAAAGGCACGTCAAATCCGTTGAAGGCTGAGGATTTGCCAAAAATCCTAAGTCAGCATCTAACACGCATTGCCGGGTAGTCTATTCCCATGAGAAAGACAAAGTCTACGTATTCCATATCGTATCACTAAAAGAGTTAACTCTTTTAGCACAACGTCACATGTGGAACGGACTTAAACAATCCGCATGCTAGCCCGACTCAAACGGTAGTCGGTAAAGGCTCATCAAACCCGTTTATGGCTGAGGGTTTGCCAAAAATCCTATATATGCGAAAATCACTGACGCATCAGCTTCATTAGTTGGTCCCGTGATTTGAGCATCCAACAACCTCGGGATAAGATCCATAGCTGCAGACGAAACAACTTTAATAGTTGGTCCTGCAGCCTAAAATTTGGGACCTCCCATGCTCCAATGCCTTAAAAGCTTACACTGTGTAGACTCCAGCAAACGTACGAGTATAAACTGTGTTAACGTCAGTCAACACGTTGCGATGAAAGTCAACGCCGATCGATGCAAAACCCTAAAGTCAACGCCGGTCAATGCATTGCGATGAAAGCAACGCCGATCGATGCAAAACCCTAAAGTCAACACCGATCAACGTGTTGCGATGAAGGTCAGCGTCTGTCAACGCATTAGAAATTTCGCCAAAATAAGGCAAAGGACGATTTTGTTGGCCTTCTTGTTTTGATGATGTTTAACAAATAATTTACTTCTAATGTTGTTTGTCTAGTGTTTGTGTTTTCGTATTTATTCTAGGCAAACAACGAGTTGAAGGTTGGATGGATTGCGCCATAACGATCATATCAAATGGAGGTTGGCAGAATTATGGAGTGAAGCAACGTTCAATTCAAGTTAAAGATCAAGTTCAAGCTTCATCCGTAAAGTGTACCAAGTCAAGCTTAATTGAAGATCAAGATCATAGCTTGGGTAATCTAGTTTAGGTTTTATATTATGTGTGTTATATACTCTAAGCTCAATATCATACACACACACACATTTGATTTCTATGTATATATATAGTTATATATATACATGTATAGTTTTGGGTTTTTATGTTTACAAATATAAAATTACATATTTTATATTTATTATTGTGATTTGGTTTAACTACTTAGATATGAAACAAATATATTTTTATATACATACTCATATGTTTCATTTTCTATTGTATTTGTAAAAATATTGTATTCTTAGTTTTTGGACTTAATTAACAATAATCATATACATATTTTATTAAGTCTACATAATTATTGTGCAAAGTTTCAAAACATGGTTTAGCTAAAATGTCAAAATTCACATGTTTACATTTTCATGTTTTGGCCTATTTTGTAAAATGATGATATTTTTCATTTGGAAAGTTCTTTTTGGAAACCAATTATTGTAGCATGTTTATTATCATGTCTACAATCATTCCCTAAAGTTTTACATTTTTTGGAATTTATTTGATATTTTTAAACAGTGTTTTAATATCAGAAAACAACTTTCAAAACCTGATTTCTTGTATCAGTTCACGGTCGACCGCCACGGTCGACCGTGCTTGTGTTCTTTTCTGAGTAGGTAGCAGAGACTTTCACGGTCGACCGTCAGCTTAAATTTTCTCATGGTCGACCGCAACGGTCGACCGCCAAAGTCTCTAGAAGTTTTCTGAGGTTCTGTAGTGCCTCGCGGTCGACCGTGAGAATTTCACGGTCGACCGCCGATAGCCTAACGGCTATATTGGGTACATAATCTGTTTCCTATTTTTCTGGGATTTTTGTTGTTTTGTTTGGGGTTTTGGCTGTTGGTTTCTCTTCCTATATATACCCTTCAACCCCTCTTTTATCAGTAACCCAATGGAAAGTTTTAAAGAAGTTTAAAAGAGTTTTAACAAGGGTTTTTAGTTGGGTTCAAAGTCTGTTTGGTCTGAAGATTGTTTTACAAGTGGAGAAGATCATTTACAGTGTTTGAACTTCATTTCAATCCACCTCTCCATCTTGTTTTTCAGAGAAGAATTTCTAAACTCTATTTCTAGTTATTTATTCTTTTGTTCATAATTTCTATATGCTAGATTTTAATTGAGTTTAGTTGATTTGATTTCACTCATTTTTACACACACCCACTTGAGCTTATTGTATTTGCATTCATAATATATTTGGGTTGGTGAGAGTTGTAACATTGAGTGTGAGCTTTCATTGTGTTCTCATCCATATTAGAGAACAATCATTTGTCATATTGTGCTTATTGTGAGGATCACTTTGTAATACACTTGTACACCGAGAGGAGTGTGTAGCGAGAGTCGGGGATCGTCCCAAGAGGAGTGGCGTCGGTTGACCAACCTAGGGAGAGGTGGTATCCGAGCACTTGAGGGAGACACGTCTAGGTCCAACACTTGAGAGGGTGTAGAGTGTGATTGCATAGTGTTTGTTATGTGAGAGTTTTCGGTGAACTTGTAAACCGAGTGTGTAGAAGTTACGGCTTCCAAACCGGATTGTGATAGTGGATTTCTCCCCAGGAGAGGGGAGCGGAGACGTAGGACGGAAGGTCCAAACTCCGTGATCATATCGTGTGTTTGAGTTTGCTTTGGCGCACTTAATCTTATGTATATATTTCTTGTCGTCATTATCCATAGCTTATTATTTTTATCATCCACTATCTAGTTTATATTGTTTACCATTGTGTTAGTTTACATATCCTTGCATATATCATATTGTATATCTCTTTGGTAGGATATATCATCTTGTGCTAGTTTATATATCCTTGCATATATTTTTATCATATAGGATATATCTCTTTATTCATATTACTTATTCTTGCCTATAACTCTTGTATATCTATCTTGCAAGAATATATTTGTTAATTAGTTTTAATTGGCATTTAAATCGGATTAGATTAGCATAAGACCCTAATCACCCCCCTCTAGGGTCTAACAGATTTCAGGGAGTTCAATCGCATTCAGATATGAATTTCTAACGAGGATGATCTGTTCAAAGTCAACTCAATGACACGAGCTAAATTCAGAAACTTACACACCAACTTCCATTCAAGACTTCAACAACGATCAGACGATGAACGCAGTGCCGGAAGAACTTTATCTATTCGACAAGATACTAAATAGGCTGAAGGCTGAAGAAGTCAAGACTTGAAGCCAGCTATAGGTCCTTTGACATCGACTGAAGGTGGGGGCCTATCATATCCAAAGCATTCCAGACTCCTCTATAAAAGAATAAGTCTGAAATACTTTGGAGGGGGTATCTGTAGGCATCTAAAAATGCTTATAGGTATCCACACACAGCTCGAGACGGAGAGAAGATGATGAATGTTATTATCCGAGTCTAAGTGGATTATCTGACACCGACAAGCGAATCAGCGAACTGTTGATGATATGGCCCGCACGCTCACCGGCTACTAAATCGGTGAACCAAATGTCCTATGTGCTCATCAGCCACCATCCAGTGGCCCGCACGCCCATCGGCCACCAAATCGGCGTACAAGTCAACGAAACGATGAAATACGCGTAACGACGGAACAATTCAAACCCGAGAAAACCAAGAAAGCTTCTGGCGGCCGGATCACGTCAAAACGATCCAGTCAGTCCAGTGGCTCGGCCATGACCGAGCCACCATTTGGTGGCCCGGCTAAGGCCGAGCCACCAAGTGGCAATTCGGCCAGAATCAGCATGAGTCGACTCATCAGGTTGAGTCGACTCATGCCTGTCATGAATTGACTCATGAAACCCAGCCGTTTTGTCAAAAGTTTCTGCTTGGTCGACTCATCAGTTTACAAGTCGACTCATCAGTCATGAGTCGACTCATATGCAGTTTTGAGTCGACTCACGAAATCAAGCCCTGTTCGCAAAAGTCTCTGACCAGTCAACTCATCAGTTATGAGTTGACTCATATGAGGTCATGAGTCGACTCATAACTGTTCATGAGTCAACTCATTGGAGTTTTCCAGATTCATTAAGGACTCTATTTATGCGTTTTCCTATTTGGGTTAGGCTTGGTTATTTACCACTTTGCCACCCTCGTTTGTACACCTATATAGGGGATTGTTTTAGGGTTTAAAACAATCAGAGAGTTTAGTCAAGAGAGATTAAAATTGTAATTAAGATTTGGAGAGCTTGTTCTTTAATTCTAGAGTGAAATTGTGAGAGATTGTAAATTGCATAATCATAATCTAGAGAATGTATTTTTCTTCACCCAAAACCTGAGTTATTCTTGTGTTCTTATTATTTTATCCTCAACCCACCTTTGATAATTCCGCGATAAAAGGTGCTCGCACGACAACTCGTATCAAGTTGGTATCAGAGAAATCAGATCCGGTGAAGGGGCATCCTGTGTATGATCCTTACTCGATCACAGTACAAGAAGCTTGGCGAGATCTTTATTTCCTTGGAAGAAATCCAGAAGATAAGGAAGGAGAAGACGTCTGAAGCAGATAATTCAGCAAGACTTGATGCCATGGAGAAGCAGATCGAGACGATCGGTTCAACACTCAGTCAGCTCGTAGGTCTCATTAACAAAGGGGACAAAAGGGATGAATCTTCTTAGAAGGGTAAGAAGAAACTCATTGAGTCCGACGAAGACAACGAGAAATCTGATTCAGATGGGGAAGCTGAGATTGTTAGGACTGCTGGACATCAAGGGGGTAAAAAGAATTACCAGAATTTAAAGATAGGCTTCAAGGTTGAGATTCATGTTTATGATGGGAGTGTCAATGTGGAGAAGCTCGATGATTGGATTGAGCGTATGGAGATGTACTTCACTCTCTACGGATATTCATCCAAGGAGAAGATCGTGTTCGCGACGTTGAATTTTTTGGGGCACGCGTTGACGTGGTGGAAGTCCTATTGCAAACAGGAAAAGAAGGAGGCGTCATGGAACAAATTCAAGGAGCTACTTAGGAAACAGTTCTATCCGGTGGGGTTCCTTGAGGAGCGTTGGTACAAGTGGTACGACTTACGCCAAAGGTTCAATTAGACCGTTCAAGAGTACACGACGAAGTTCCAGCAATAGGCGATGGTTCTAAACATCGCAACGGATGAGTACTCCATCTTCATGAAGTACATGGCGGGGCTGAATGATTACATCCGTAAGGAGATGAAACTGTTCTCAGTGGAGACGATCGCTGAGGCCAGCGTGAAGGCCATTGTATTGAGGGTAGACAGAAGAAGGGCAACGAGACAAAAGGAGACTCCAAACCAGCGGGGAGCAAGTCGGGTGGCTCTCAACCTAAGGACGAGAAGAAGAAGGGTGACTCGGGGAAGGCAGGATTGACATGCAATCACTGCAAGCAGACAGGACACGTAGTTGATCGTTGCTGGGATAAGTACCCTCATCTGAAGCCAAAAGTGTTGAAGAAGAAGGAGGAGAAGAAAGCATATGTGATAGAGTAGGGTCCGAAGGAGGTTCCCAGGATGACAGAGCCCAACAACAGCCTCAACCTTATGGCGAGAAAACAAGCCGCGAAAGAAGACGACGACCCGAGGGAGCAGCTCTTTGTTTTGAAGTTGCAGGTCAAGACCAGTTTGGTGGATGCTATTGTAGATACAGGGAGTTAGAAGAACCTGATATCTGAAGCATTAGTACAGAAGCTGGGATTGAAGACGGTGAAGCATCCGAAGCCCTATCCATTAGGGTGGATTCAGAAGGAAGCGGGATTGAGTGTGGTGAACCAGTGTACGTTCAGATTTGCACTCCATGAGTCGTATATTGACGAGGTCACATGCGACGTGGTTCCGTTGGATGTTTGCCAAGTTATTTTGGGTAATCCTTACTTGTGGAATAGACACGCGGTATATGATCGGCGGACCCAAAAGTATACGTTCACCAAGGACGGCGCGTGATTCATTTTTCGTTTGGCATCTCTTCCGTAGGAGATGAGTTTGGTGACGGTAACTCAGGCTAAGAGGTTGGTGAATGCGGGTAGAAAGTTCGTTTTGTTGTTCATTCGGCCTTATGAAGAGCTGCTGAGTAGGGTATGCTTGTCCACCTTGAGCAAGCTTCAGGAGGGAGGTCTTGACAGTTTGAAGGCCAAGTATGCGGACTTGTTTTCTGAAATCACGGGACTACCACCCCAGCGAGGTGTAGAGCATAAGATTATGTTGACAGGCGAGAGTTCCTTACCAAACATAGGCCTATACCGCACATCAGTATAGGAGTCCGAAGAGATCAAGAAACAGGTTCAGGAGCTCTTAGAGACGGGAGTGATAGTGCCAAGTAGTTCACCTTGCTGGTCGCCGGTGTTATTGGTGTCCAAAAAGGATGGAGGCTGGCGCATGTGCGTGGATTACCGGGCGCTCAACAAGATAACGATTAAGAATCGTTACCCACTACCACGGATCGATGATCTTATGGACCAGTTGGAGGGACCGAGGTTCTTCATGAAGTTGGATCTGAAGTCTGGCTATCATCAAGTGAGGATTCGGGAGGAAGACACTTGGAAGACGGCGTTCAAGACCAAACAGGGCCTGTTCGAGTGGTTGGTGATGTCGTTTGGATTATGTAATGCTCCGACGACTTTTATGAGGCTCATGAATGATTTGTTACGACCTTTCATAGAGAATTTTGTGATTGTGTACCTTGATGATATTTTAGTGTACAGCAGGATCTAGGAGGAGCATCTTGTTCATGTGGAGAAGGTGTTTAGAGTGTTGTAGGACGGACAGCTGAAGCTCAACGGGAAGAAGTGCGAGTTTGGGAATGACGAGTTGGTGTATCTCAGCTTCATCGTGGGGAAGGCCCAGAGGAGGATAGATCTGGGTAAGGTGGCAGTGATCACGAAGTGGCGGACGCCGAAGACAGTGACTGAGGTGAGAAGCTTCATGGGGGCTTGCCAGTATTTGCGCAAGTTTATTCGACATTTTTCAACTTATGCGGCACCGTTACATGGCCTCACAAAGGCTAAGGTTCAGTTCGAGTGGGTTAGGACGCATGAGGAGGCTTTTCAGTTGCTAAAGAGGAAGATCTCGGAGGCACCGGTGTTGGCGTTGCCGAATTTGCAGCGAACTTTCGAGGTAGAGACCGACGCGTCTAGTTATGCGATGGGCGTGATGTTAATTTAGGATGGGAAGCCGGTGGAATATCATTCCGAGATATTTTCGGGTGCTATTGCGAACTACCCGACCTATGACAAGGAGTTCTATGCACTTTATTAGGCGATCAAGCATTGGAGGGTGTACTTGTTGGGGAAGGAGGTGGTTGTGCGCTCGGATCACAAGCCGTTGGAGTTGTTACATGCCTAGACGAAGCTACAGTAGGCGCGGCACATGAAGTGGATGTCTTATTTGATGGCTTTCAACATCATCATTAGGTACAAGAAGGGAACGACAAACAAGTTGGCCGATATGTTATCTCGTCCGCCGGTAAGGGCTTTATTGGTGGCGACGCATATTCAGCTCTTGGTTCCTTTGGAGTATGTACAGCTGTACGCATCCAGTAGAGACTTTGGAGTGTGTTTGAGCAGGCGAAGGCTGGTCAAAGGGAGGAGTATGCACTTGGAGAAGATGGCTTATTGTATCGTGGGACATCATTATGCATTCCGGAGGAGGGTGATGAGTTGCAATGGATTAGGGAAGCATATACCTCGCGTGTGCAAAGGCATTTTGGAATTCAGAAGACGCTTCTCAATCTACGGCGACATGTGTTTTGACCACAAATGCTTGATGATGTGACCAAGTATGTTGGAGGGTGTAAGTTATGTTGTATTTTGAAGCCTTCTAACAGGAAGAATGGATTGTACCTACCACTACCAGTTCCTTCTAGGCCGTGGGAGAGCATATCTATGGATTTTCTAGGAGGGTTGCCGACTACCAAGCACGGACATGACTATTTGTACGTTGTGGTGGACCGGTTCAGTAAGATGATGATTTTAATTCCATGCAAGAAGACTGTGACGGGAGCGGGTGCAACACAATTATTCTTTGAGCATGTGTGGAAGCACTTTGGGTTGCCAAGTTCGATTATTTCGGATCGGGATAGCCGCTTTCTCAGACATTTTTGGGATTCTTTCTAGAGTCTGATGGACACTAGATTGAAGAAAAGAACGGTCTTTCATCCACAAACAGACGGGCAAACGGAGGTAGTCAACCGGACTATGGTGCATATGTTGCGGGGGTATAATTCCAGGCATCCCAAGACTTAGGATGAGAGCTTACCATATTTACAGTTTGCTTTTAATCGGACGATTCATGGATCTTCGGGAAAGTCACCATTTGAGACTTGTTATGGATTCTTACCACCGAGTACGTTTGATCTCGTGTTTTCGAGTGAAGCTACGACGGACGGCAAGGAGGGGAATGAAAGATAATGTGCTCAGCGATTTCTAGAGAAGATTGCGCATATTCATGCTTCGGTTGAAGCACAATTGAAGAAGTCACAAGCAAGGTTCATTGTATTAGGGTTTAGAGAGAATTGAGAGGTTGTTCTCGATTCTAGTGAGATTGTGAGGGAGAGATTTGTAACAATTGATTCTTCATAATCTAGAGAAGGTATTTTCCTTCGCCATACTGAAATATTCTTGTGTTTTGATCATCCTCTTCTCAACCCATCTTTTGGTAATTCCGCGACCAAAAGGTGCTCGCACGGCAACTCGCATCAAGTTGGTATCAGAGCAATCAGATCCGGTGAAGGGGCATCCTGTGTATGGTCCTTACTCGATCGCAATACAAGAAGCTTGGCGAGATCCTTATTTCATTAGAATGAGTCCAGGTTTTAAGGAAGGAGAAGATGGCTGAAGGAGACAATTCAGCGAGGATTGATGCATTGGAGAAGCAGATCGAGACGATAGGGTCGATGCTCACAAAACTCGTCGGTCTCATCCAAGGAGGGAACGAAAAGGGGGAATCTTCTTCTAGGTCTAAGAAGAAACCTATAGAGTCCGGTGGAGAG
Source organism: Asparagus kiusianus (assembly GCA_022839385.1). Taxonomy (NCBI): domain Eukaryota; kingdom Viridiplantae; phylum Streptophyta; class Magnoliopsida; order Asparagales; family Asparagaceae; genus Asparagus; species Asparagus kiusianus. Next base: position 84,561 of record BQKN01062907.1, read on the forward strand.
AGCGAGCTTTCAGGCTCTGACGAGGAGGATGAGACCGTCAAGGCTGCACCGCATCAAGGGAGTAAGAATTCTTACCAGAATCTAAAGATTGATTTCAGAGTAGAGATTCCTGTTTATGATGGGAATGTTGACGTCGAGAGGCTTGATGACTGGATCGAGCGGATGGGGACGTATTTTACTCTTTATGGCTATTCGTCAAAAGAGAAGATTGTGTTCGCGACTTTGAAGCTTTCAGGACATGTGTTGATGTGGTGGAAATCCTACTGCAAGCAGAAGAAGAAGGAGGTGTCGTGGAACAAGTTCAAGGAGTTACTGAGGAAGCAGTTCTACCCGGTGGGATTCCTTGAAGAGCATTGGTACAAGTGGTACGGCTTGCGCCAAAGGGTCAATCAAACCGTTCAAGAATACACCACGGAGTTCCAACAGCAGGCAATGGTTCTTAACATTATGACAGAGGAATATTCTGTGTTTATGAAGTATATGACGGGTTTGAGTGATTACATCCGGAAGGAGATGAGGTTATTCACGGTCGAGACTATTACAGAGGCGAGCGTGAAGGTCATTGCCATCGAAGGCAAGCAAAAGAAGGGCAACGAGACAAAATAAGATGCAAAGCAAATGGGTGGTGAGTCTAGTGGTTCCAAGCACAAGGAGGAAAAGAAGGGTGATCCAAGAAAAGCAGGGCTGATTTGTGATCACTGTGAGAAGACAGGGCACGAAGCTGATTGATGCTGGGAGAAGTATCCTCATCTGAAGCCAATAGGGTTGAAGAGGAAGGAGGAGAAAAAGGCATATGTGATAGCACAGGGTCCGAAGGAAGTTCCTAGGATGACAGAGCCCAATAACAGTCTCAACCTTATGGCAGGAAAACAGGCCACGAAAGAAGACGAACACCCGCGAGAGCAACTCTTTGTGCTCAAGTTGCAAGTGAAGACCAGTTTGGTTGATGCCATTATTGATTTGGGCAGCGAGAAGAATTTGATATCCGAAGCCTTGGTTCAGAAGCTAGGTCTGAAGACAGTCAAGCATCCGAAGCCCTATCCATTGGGGTGGATTCAGAAGGAGACGGGACTAAGTGTAGTTGATCAATGCACTGTCAGATTTGCGCTCTATGAGTCGTATATTGACGAGGTTACGTGTGACGTCGTTCCATTGGATGTTTGTCAGATTATACTGGGCAATCCTTACTTATGGGATAGATATACAATCTACGAGAGGCGGGCTTAGAAGTATACCTTCACCAAAGGTGGTGAAAAATTCATATTTCATTCGGCATCTCTTCTGAGGGAGACAAGCTTAGGGACGGTGACGCGAGCAAAGAGACTAGTGAATGCCAGTAAGAAGTTTGTCTCGCTGTGCATTAGACTTTCAGAAAAGCCATCGACAAAGGATTACAATTTAGAACGAACGGTGACTACAACGAGACGCGGGACGAATGAGTTGTTTCCGATCGGACATCGAGACCAGATTCCTAGCAAGGCCAGATGGTACAGAAAAGATGGAGGAGCTCGAGAGTTTCCTCAGCAAAAGTTCTAACTTGAACGGGCTTCAAGTTCTTAAAGAGGAGACACATGATACGGGTGTATCTTCTCTTAGGAACTTAGCAATCCTCATGGGAGCTTAAGGATAGATGATTCTCATAATAGCATGGGAATAGGGGTGTAAAATAGTATAGTGGAATGCAGGAGGAAGCGTGGAACGAGACGACGAGCAACAGATTCGAATAATCCAGTTTTTAGCTCGTGAGTCGACTCATACATGTACATGAGTCGACTCATTAGGTTGAGTCGACTCATGACTGTCATGAGTCGACTCACGAAATCAAGCCCTGTTAGCAAAAGTCTCTGACCAGTCGACTCATCAGTTATGAGTCGACTCATATGAGGTCATGAGTCGACTTATCTCAGTCATGAGTCGACTCATCGACGGTTTCCTGGTTTGGTTGGGTTTATGTTCACACGAATTCCTATTGGTTTGGGGCTTGGTTATTTACCAGATTGCCATCCACGTTTGTACACCTATATAAAGGATTGTTTTAGGGTTTCTAAGCAATCTAGAGGTAATTAAGAGGGATTCTAATCATTGTATTAGGGTTTAGAGAGAATTGAGAGGTTGTTCTCCATTCTAGTGAGATTATGAGGAAGAAATTTGTGTATTAGGCGCCGAATTATCTCTGCTTAGGATTTAGACTCAATGCTACGAATTTGAATATGTAGACTTAGTCATTTTCTTATGGTAAAAGACTAACCGACAGCGTGTATTAGGCGCCGACTTATCTCTGCTTAGGATTCGAGATAAAATTCCCCATGCGCGTGAGGCATTGATTATGGAGCTATTAGAATGTAGTGTCTTTTCACGGGGGAAAGACGAACCCAATACTGAAAAGGAAGAATTTTATATTCTATCTTCAGTCATTCTTTTAAGGGAGTGAATCCGATACCAAAGAGGAAGAATTTTATATTCTATCCTTGGTCACAAAAGAAACTTAAAGTGGGATCTCCACTTTGAGGATCTGTGAAATAAAACTAAGAGTGAGATCTCCACCTTGAGAATCGAGAGGATTCAGTTAACCCTAACTTTTATAGGATTGGTTATCTGATCCGTAAATAAGTCTTCTTGTTTATCAAGATGAAATTCGGACTCCAGCCCTAACTTTTATAGGTTTGGTTAAAGGAAAAGGAGTGAAATGTTTTCGTTTATCGAAAAGAATCCCGATTTTGACCATAGTCATTTGACAGTTTTGACCAAAAAGGAATATTGAGACGACCCTAACTTTTATAGGTTTGGTCGTTCGGATGAAATGAAGGCCTTCCGTTTATCGAAAGGGAAATCCGATTTGAAAGTGGGTCTCTCATTCGTTAGAAGGACAGAGAGGGGATTTTGGTTGTGGTCCAAACTGTAGGAAGGTTTGACCAAGTGGAGGAAGTGGGAGTACAAATCACAGTGGGAGTTTGAACGGACTTGGCCCAAAGAACTTTGCTAGGCTCGCCGTGAACTGATCTGATAGTGAGGGACAATGAGAACTTTTTTGTGAGGGAAGATTGATCTTAAAGAGTGATCAAATCTCAACAAGAGAGCGCTTAGAAGATTTACAGTGGGAGTTCTCTATGACCAGGCATAAACTGTTTAGACAACGGGTCCTTATTTAGACCAACCAGTTGATTTCGGGTTATCCTTAAGAATATCGTATATGGTATTCTCTAGGAACTTCCCGTTTAATGATCTGTTCTAAGCGTACTAAGGATAGTACTCCTTCATGAACTTGTCATTTATTGGCATCATGATCTTATCACCGTCTTTGATGATTAGGCGATGCACCGTTTGAGTAGACTGTCTCTATCACAAACGGTCCTTCCCATTTGGGTTGGAATTTACCTTTTTTCTTGGAATTGAGTATCATAGGACGCCGGATGGCGAGAACCAAGTCTCCTTCCTTGAAGCTTCGTTGCTTGACTTTCTTGTCGAAAGCACAAGAGATTCTGGCTTGATAAAACTCAATTTGTTGTTGAGCTGCCAGGCGCTTTTCGTCTAACATCTCAAGTTCTTCGACACGTTTCTGGTGTTGTTCTCCCATCGTCATCCCTGTTATGAGAGCGATACGAAGGGATGGAATCTGAATTTCCAAAGGAAGAACAGCTTCGCATCCATACACTAGTGAATACGGAGTGGCCCCGGTAGGCGTACGGACCGTGGTACGATAGGCCCAAAGGGCTTCGCCGAGTTTGTCATCCCAGTCTCGCTTATTAGTTTTCACGAGTTTTGACAAAATCTTTATGATTGTCTTGTTAAATACCTCGGCTAATCCGTTTGCCGTAGGATTATATGCTGTAGAAGAGACGTCTTCAATTCTAAATTTTCCGCAGAATTTAATGAAAGCGTTGCTCACGAACTGATGGTCATTGTCGTGTATAATTCGTCTTGGAATGCCATATCAATAGATGATGTGGTGTTTGATAAATTTGACGACATCGCTTGTCTTCACTTCTTTGAGTGGGACTGCTTCGGCCCATTTTGAGAAATAATCGGTGATCGCCAAAATAAAACGGTCATCTTTAACTGATGGTGGGAAGATAGAACCAACGATATCCATTCCCCAAGTCTCAAATGGCCATGAAGTAGCCGAGGGTGGAGGTGTTCCGGGAGTTGGTGTATGTAATTTGCGTGTATTTGACATGCATGGCACCGTCGAGCGTAGTCAACCGCGTCTTTGACCATGATTGGCTAATAATATCCCATTCTTCTGAGTCGATCACAGAGCTTGGGACCGGGTTGATGTGCACCGCAGATTCCGTCGTGAGCTTCTTTGAGAGCCTCTTCTGCCTCCCTGGTTGAGAGGCATCGGAGTAATAAACCATCGTATGCGCGATGATATAATGTATGTGTTGTTGAATTGTAATAGAATCTCGGTGCTCTTCTTCGAACCGAGTCCCTTTCTTTTACGTCTTGTGGCAAAATACCATGCACCACATAGTCAATTATAGGAAATCTCCAGTCTCGATGTTCGAGATCGATCCCAGATGTATATGCTTCCTTAACGTTAATGGCGCAATCTGGCACAAACAATTGGTGGGTTCTGATGGTAATGCATTGTTCAGAGTCAGGAGGTTGTGCCAGAGATATCGCTAATGCTGCCAGCGCATCTACGTATGCATTCTGGATGCGCGAAATGTACTCAATGAAGAATTGTTCGAACGAGCTGGCCACTTCGATGGCCGCCTTGTGGTATGGAACCAAGTCTTGATTCCTGACTTCGTATTCTCCTCAGATTTGGTTGACTATTAGTTGAGAATCGCCAAAAGCCTCGAGATCTTCGACCCCCAGCTCTTTAGCGATACTAAGTCTGATAAGCAGTGCATTATATTCGGCCACATTATTGGAACACTTTCCTATCAATAAGTAGGCTCGGGGTATCACATGTTTTTCCGGAGATACTAGAACGACTCCGACTCCTACGGAGTTTCTAGAATTACCAGGAGCGCTCGCTGTATTGGTCGCTCGGGAAGCTCCATCGAAATATAGTTGCCATACCTGTTGATTAAATGTAGTATTGACTTTGTGAGCTTCATCAGGCAAATCATCATATAACTCAGTTGTATCCGTTATGGGGTTAGCCGCTAGAAGATCACAAATCGCTTGTCCTTTGACCGACTTTTGTTGTTTGAAGTGCAGATCGTATTAAGACAGGAGTAGGGCCCACTTTGCTAGTCTCCAATTCATAGAGGCTGGCTGTGTCATGAATACTCGGACCGGATTAACGTTGGAAATGACGTAAATCGTTTGTCCTACTAAGAAATGTCGCATCTTTTGGATAGCAAATACTAAAGCGAGGCACTCTTTCTCAATCATTAGATACCGAGACTCAGCACCAACCAAAGTTCAACTCAAGTAATAGATGGCCTGTTCGTGACCGTTGTCATCGTCTTGTGCAAGTAAAGCACTTAACGAGTGGTTCATTGCTTTAATATAAATTAAGAACGGCTTACCTGACTTCGGTGCCACAAGAACGGGAGGATTCGCCAAATATGCTTTGATATCCTCGAATGCCTTTTGACAAGCGTCATCTCAGACGAAGGATACACCTGTAGGCTGTCTAAAAATCACTGTAGATAGCTGATCCCCATCAAACACCGATGATGGAAGTTACAATTTGACGGCTTCCAGAAGGCTATAATTTAAAGACTTTCATGCAAATCAATGAAGGTTATAATCTGACGATCTTCACAACAACTGATGAAAGCTCTAATCAACAGCCTTCACAATCAACTTCGGGAGTTACAATCTGACGACTCTCACATATCAAAGAGCTAAAGCAAAGATTACAAAATGACGATCTTTGCAACGCTCTGACAGAAAGAGACTACAAATCGACGGTCTCTTCAAAATAAGACGCGGAAGTCCTCCCCGCGTAGCAGCATCAAGACATAATGTTTTTAGCCGTTGACGCAACTCAAGCTCGGCCACTAACGCAGCGCAAACGCAGCTCAAACCTGGCTGCAAACGCAGCTCACATTCAGCTCCAGACGCTGCAAACGTAGGTCAGATCCGGTTGCCAACGCAGCTCATGTTCGGTCGCAAACGCAGCCTCCGAAAGCTACCAACGCAGCTTTCATCCGCTGCCAAACGCAGCTTCCAACAAACAGCCAAATGAGCTTCCAGCCGCTGCGTCCGAGCTTTCAGCACTGCGTTCAAGCTTCCAGACACCACGTTTGAACGCAGAATTCACACCAGAACGCGAATTTTACGTTTGACTCATTCAAACACGAGCTAAACGGTTTCAAAACTGTTTCCCACGATCTGAGGGGATCACAACTCCACTCATGAGTGATTTAAGGGGGCGGTTATATCCCATTAGCCCCACTTAGGAGCGAATTAAGGGGGCAGTTACACCCCTTAATCCCTTATAAATAACTAAGAAATTAGCTTAGTTCGAGGCTGGATCTTTCATCCTTCTCTTGGGTAGCAAAGAAGAGATCTTGGGGGGGATTGCTGGAGCTTTGGAGATCAGCAACAGGAGCTTTCTTCATCCTTGGCTTATTGATCGATTTCGGTTAAATCGACTCTTTCATAGAGTTTTAAACTTGTTCAGAGTTCTAAATCTTGCTACACAAGTTCTCCACAATATCAAATCGTGAGGAGAAGACCATGTTCCAGTGAATCAAGACGTTCGGATCGTCAACAGAGAGCAAACTCGACGCGAGCATTCGAGGGAGGCACTCTATCGCCACCGTGAAGAACCCAGAATTAAACAAAGGGGAGAATCCAGATCATTCTCCTCTCTTTTGTAATCAGGAAATCCAATTGTAACTGAGATTAAAGGAATACAGATCAATTTTCCTTCATTTCTTTTTTTACTTCAAATTTTCCACCGAACAACACCTTTCTTGGTGAATTTGGAAAATGGCTGACATTTCCCAGATAGATTTGAGATGAACCGACGTATATAGGATAACTGCTCCTGTAATCCTCGGAGTTCCTTGAGATTTATCGAGGGTTGTAACTCATGTATTGCTTTTACTTTGCCGGGGTCAATGCGGATACCCGTCGTAGTGATGACAAATCCTAAAAACTTACCGCTGGACATTCCAAGGAAAGACTTGGTGGGATTCATTTTCAATTGGTGAGTTCGCATGAGGTCGAACATTGTCCTTAGATCTTTGATATGATCGTCTTTGTTACGACTTTTCACAACCAAGTCATCGACATAGTATTCAACAGTTTTTCGGAGGTGTTCTTGGAAAATCTTAGACATTGCCCGTTGATAAGTGGTGCCTGTGTTCTTCAATCCAAAAGGCATGACTGTATAGCAGAAAACACCGAGAGGTGTCCTGAATGCAGTATGTTTTTCGTCGTCCGGGTACATCTTGATTTGATTGTAACCCGAAAACCCATCCACAAAGGACATTCTCTCAAACACACACGTGTTATCGATAATAACATCTGGGATGGGGAGAGGGAAATCATCTTTTGGGCACGCATTATTCAAGTCTCTGAAGTCGATGCATATCCTTATTTCTCCATTTTTCTTGAGGACCGGAATGATATTCGCGAGCCAATCCGGATGTTGTTCTTCCCGGATAAACCCAGAATCGATTAATTTTTTGACTTCTTCTTCAATCGCTTCCATGATTTGCGGACGAAACCGTCTTTGCTGTTATTTGATAGGTTTTGCATCCGATTTGATGTTAAGACGGTAGGCTATCACGTTCGGATCAAGCCCTGACATATCTTCATAATTCCAAGCAAAAACATCTATGAATTCCCTGATGAGGGAGATTAGCTCCTCTTTTTCATCGGGTGGAAGACTATCACTTACGAATATTGGCTTTGGATTCACTTCATCACCCATATTCACCTGGACCACCTTATCTTCGGTAGGAGGTTCTTTTTGCTCGAATCAGTCTCCATACTGAATATTCAGATGATGAATCCATGGGTCCTCCCAAGTTGGCAATTGATCATCTTCTTGCATCGTAGAAGGATCGATCGTGATCATATTCAACATCAGGCCTTTGAATACTTCTCCAAGACTGACATCTGAATCCCAATTAGAAGAGTCGGATGAATATCCATCTTCATTCGCTAATTGGTCGATGACTTGCCAGCAACATTCGTCATCAGAGGCATAGCCCAGACCCCTTTTATAGCCATAATAGTTATCGGATTTTCCTTTCGGTACATAGGTCATATGAGATGGAACTCGTGGACCTCGACCAAAACAAAGACCTCCTTCGAGCGCAAAATTGTATCCCTATTTTCTCATGAAATCACACGCCTGTTGACTATATCGGGATAAATGAAGGCCATATCTCTCATCATCTTTATCTTCCTTTGAAAAGAGATACGATGGCGGAGATACTTCCCCTTTGCCGAAAACTAACTCCTTTTCACCCTCTGCTTTAGCAGGAATGACAAAGGATGTTCCAAACGAGTCCTGAAAGCGCTTTTTCGTGAAGCAAGACGACTGAAGCAACATATGTATGTCGGGATTATCGTACAATCCCTGCATCACATTAGCTAAACACGGTAAGTACTCTAAATCGCTATTTATTACTTCTTCGGCAAGTTGCCAATTACAACTACCGTCTAACGATCCACTATCGTCAAGACCGATTACAAAGGGTACAATATCATTCAGTACAAAACCGCCATTGTAATCAAGTCCGGCTTCGGTGTCGGCTTCTTCCCCACTATCCGTGCCTTGGGCCGATGATTTAGTATCGGATTCAGTACCGTAAAGGAGGGAGTCAGTAAAGTAGTTTTCCAATCCCTTAAACGGTTGCTTATCCGCGACCACCGTCTTGACTTCATTATTGGCGTCTACGTATTTTAGACACTGATGAAGAGTAGAGGGAACTATAAGATTACCATGGATCCACGGTCGACCCAATAGTAAATTATAGGAAGTTTCCACATCGATTACGCAGCACGTAACTTCAGACTTTAAATCCTCAAGTTGGCATTTTATCCGGATTTTACCCAAAGGTCTGGATCCACAGGTATTGAACCCGTATATAACGGTACCTATGGAAGCCAGCTTGCTCGTTAGGATTTCGAGGTTGTACATCAACCGGAGTGGCATGATGCTAACAGCGGAACCCAGATCAACTTGGACCCTATTAACAATGCTGGAGCCAATGTATCCGGTGAAGTATAGAGGCCTATCGTGCTTTGAATTCTTCACTTGCATGTCATCCTTAGTGAACGTAATACAAGGGAATTGTTTGGCCGATAAATTGCAAAGCCGAACTGATGATTCTGTTTCTTCGAGGACTGGCTTGACTTGAGTAAGGAATATGTCAGAATCAGCTAAAGCTTCTCGTAAGGTCTCTCTAGTGTCTTTGGAGAGGCGCAATAACTCATATAAAGTTATTCTCGCTGGGATGTTAGCTAGCTGAGTCATAACATTAAAGCGGTAAGGAGTATTTGAACTTCCTGGTTTATCTCTCCCAATCGGACGATTGAACCGAGACTGCTTCGGGTTCTGAGCCTCCTGAGATTGAGGCTCTTTCTCTTTTTCCTTATTGGCTGGTTTTTGTTGGGATTTTCCAGCTGGTGCAGGGGGAGTTGTAACCACCCCTAGTTCGGCTAACATTTTGGCATTCGTGTCAGAGGTTTCGGGGTATTTGAAATGATATTCATTCCCACCCCTGGTGACAAGAGCCTCTCGTTCATCTTCAGAAAGTGATAAGGTGGGGATACCTTCATCATCTTTTTCAGGAATTATTGTGGTGGGACAGCAAGTCTTGCCCTTACTTTTGGACTTCTTTTTAGATGAGGATCCTGCCCATTGCTCATCTTCGAGCAAGTCTGGGTGGACCCAAAGAATTTCACCGCTAGGAGTCACGTGTTGTACAAGTCCTTTCTGACGTTGTCCGTAAGGATCATCGTTGAAAGTCTTCACTTGTACTTTGGATACAGGCTCTGGCTGAAACCATGCCAGAGGGACAGAGCCAAAGCTAATAGAAACCGCATTCGCGCCCACATTCTTCTCTTTAGGCTGCTTCGGAGTAATGATTCCTGTTGGACCCTAGAAGGGGGGTGATTAGGGTCAAGAGGCTCTAATTATGCAATAAAAAATAAGACAAGCGAATCACAGAATTCTAATGCAATCAAAGTAAGAGAGATATGGTTAGGAATCGTTATCCTTGACGCGCGATGTGTCAACGAGGTTCGGCCCACTAACCTACGTCCCCGCTCCCCACTCTCGAGGAGAAATCCACTACACACCCGGTTTGGAAGCCGAACTTTGTTTACACAGCAATCCCACACAATCTCTCACTACACAGTTTGATCTTAACAGATCACTCCCTCATAGTTGATCTACACAAGATCTCACTCACACAGCAGAACAAAAGATGCAAGACTCTCTCTTTACACAGCCCCTATGGCAAAGATAAGGATTACTGAAGCTGAGAAGTGAACACACACAAAAACCACAGAGAAAACAGATTTAAAAATTTTCTCAGGAAGACAGCAGTCTCTCTGGTTTTTGCAAAACATTAGGGCAACGGAAGAAGAAGAAGTCTGGAGTTTAAATAGAAGAAATAAATCAATTTAAAACAAAACTCAATCTTCTCAATTAGGAAAATAATCTCCTTTTCAGACCCTTAGCTCAGACTGTGCCAAACACGACTAAGTGAAAGCACAGTGTTCTAGGAAAAAGACCGTTTGAAAAAAAGTCGCGGCTGACCGAAGAGAATTTCGGTTGACCGAAGGGGTTTTCGGTCGACCGAAAAAATACTTCGGTCGACCAACCGAAAATTCGGTCGACCGCGAACAACTTTGAAAACTCAGAAAACAAGCAGAAACATCATCGGTCGACCGGCGCGGTCGACCGATAGAAAAATCAAGATTTCGGTCGACCGCACCGGTCGACCGACGACCTCTCTGGAGTCCAGTGACAAAAGTTCTTAAGTGCGGTCGACCGGTGCGGTCGACCGCATTCTGATATGCTCCAGAACAGTATTTTTCCTTACACAAAAATATTTAGAAAATATTTATTTAACCTCTGAAAATTATGAAACTTTGTAAAATATTTTTAATACTAAAAACAAACTGTTTGGAAAAGGAATTTTTCAGATAGGTCCTCATACTTGTGAAAAACACTATTTTGTGAAAAACGCTTAAAAGCTTAAGTATGAAAATGTGTGTGAGTCCTAATAGCTTCAAGTGACATCAATAACTCTTTGCCTACATTCTAGCACTAGAGAGAAGATAAAAGATAGCTAATATCCTCATATTGAAAACAATACTTGAGCTTTGATATAGCTTGAATCGGATGAAGCTTTTATATGAATTTGTTGTTCTTGAAATAACGTTGCTTCATCGCTTGGCCTCCTCCTCCTTTGGATATCATCGTTGTAGCGTATATTCCATCCAATCCTCCAATAATGGCACTAACAAGCTTGATAAATGAATTTGCTACATTTACACTCAATAAGCCATTAGTACCTATAATGGTGGTTGTAAAACATCATCAAAATATAAGGGCTAACAATCTCCCCCTTTTTGATGATGACAACCAACCATTATATAAGAGCAAAAAGAAAATAACTTATAGATAGGTGCTCCCCCTATCTATGAGCTCCCCCTAAGTATATGCAACAAATGAGGAGATTTCTCTCCCCCTTTGTCACCATCAAAAATGGGGTAAATAGACATGAAAACCACAAAAAAAATTAGAACCAAAAGAAGCAATATAGAACAATCACATATTGCATAAGCCCAAGCCATTTCTTATGCGACAAAAATCATCCTCTCCAAGAGGCTTAGTAAAACTATCCGCTAATTGAGATTTTGTGTCAACTTGTTCATGATTATTGGAGCTATCCACATCCTTTTGAGCTTCTATAGAGGGAGTATCATTAATTTGCAAGAAGTCTAATCCTCCCTCAATATCATCATCATCATCTTGCCTAGGTAAAACAACTTGAGAAACAACATTAGTCTTATCAAAAGTAACGTTTATAGATTCTTCAACAACGAGGCTTTGTTTATTGAAGACCCTATAAGCCTTACTTCGATGTGCATAACCCAAGAAAATACCAACATCAATTTTGGAATCAAATTTATCATGGTGATCTTTTGTATTTAGAATAAAACATTTGCAACCAAAGATACGAAAATACCCAATAAAAGGAATTTTTCCATAAAAAAGTTCATAAGGAGTTTTCTTAAGCTTTGGTCTAATCAAAACACGATTTAAAACATGGCAAGCCGTATTAACGGCTTCCGCCCAAAAATATTTTGGCAAATCAAATGAGTTTAGCATAGTGCGTGCCATCTCTTGTATGGTACGATTTTTCCGTTCAACAACACCATTTTGTTGTGGTGTTCTAGGAGCGGAAAACATGTGAGTTATACCATGATGAGCATAAAAATCATAGAAAAATTCATTTTGAAATTCACCACCATGATCACTTCTTATTTTAACAACTTTCAAATCTTTTTCATTTTCAATTCTTTTGACATGATTAGCAAATTCTTCAAAACAATCATTTTTCTTTGCAAGAAATATTGTCCATGTAAAACGAGAGAATTCATCAATAATCACAAAAACATAGTGTTTGCCTCCAAGAGAGGTAACACGCATAGGACCAAACAAATCAAGATGAAGTAATTGCAAGGGTTTAGAAGTCGATACCTCATTGATGGATTTGAAAGAAGATTTTGTTTGTTTACCTTTGGCACAATCCTCACAAATGGTGTCTTTGATGAAGTGCAAGCTAGGTAATCCTTTTACAAGGTTTCTCTTGGATAATTTTGAGATTAACTCCATATTTGCATGTCCAAGTCTCTTATGCCAAATCCAAGGATTTTCATCAATTGCCGCAAAGCACTTCACATCTTGATTTACTAATTCATTCATCTCAAAAATGTACACATTTGATTTACGATTAGCAACAAAAACAACTTTCTCATTCATACTAATGATGCATTTATCCGGTTTAAATGAAATATCAAAACCTTTGTCACTCAATTGGTTAGTGCTAAGGAGATTATGATTTAAACCATTTACCAAATAAACATCTTCTATAATGGGTGAGGGTTTCTTACCAATAGAGCCGATAACAATGATTTTACCTTTCTCACCACCACCGAAGGAGACATTGCCTCCTTCAATCCTTGATAGGGTTGCAAATAACTCTTTGTTGCCCGTCATATGATGTGAGCAACCACTATCAAGGTACCACATCTCCTTACGTCGTTGCCGTGACGTTCCCTACAAAAGATGAAGATGAAGGTGTAGTAGGTTTAGGTACCCATGTCTTGGGTCCTTGGTGGTTAGTAGTCTTGGTACCTTTGGGTACCCATATCATTCCATAAGAATCATGGTTGTCTTTAATCCTACAATGGGTAGAAATGTGTCCATGTCTCATACAATATGTGCACACAAAATTTCTTTTGTATGCATGAGTGTGAGAGCCATAAAACCTATTTCTACCATGATGATAATTTGCATAAGCATGAGTGGGTCTAATCCTACCACTCTCAATCTCTAGTCTTTCAATCTTTGATTTTAATTGCTTATTCTCGAAGTCGAGATCTCCTAGCAATTCATCTTTCAATGCAAGAGAAGTTGTTAATTGTTCTAGCTTAATATCACAAGAAGCATGCAATTTTTTAAAAGAAGAGTATTCTTTAGACATTCTCTTAAATTCAAAATTCAACTCTTCTAAAGCCATAGCTATGTCACATTGCATATAGAAAGATTCACTTTCAGCCTCGGATGTTACCTCATGTTCATTCGCCATGAAACAAACATTTGGGTCATGAAGAGCAAGTTTAGCTCCCTCATCATCGCTATCCGAATCACTTGGTTTGGATTCTTCCCATCCGGCATACATAGCCTTCTTCTTCTTGTACTTCATGTACTTCTCCTTGAGCTTAGGGCAATCCTTAGCGATGTGACCCGGTTCATTGCACTCAAAACATTTACCTACACGAGAGGAAAACTTGTTGTTAGATCGGGGATTAAATTTTTTGTTCATTTTTATAAGTCTAGAGATTCTTCTAGAGAGATGAGCCACTTCTCTAGAAAAATCAACTTCACTATCCGATGACGAAGAGGAGTTGTCACTAGCTCCTTTGAGAGCTATAGTCTTCAACTTTGGTGATGACTCCTCAACTTCCTGTGATGGCATTTCCTCCCTCTCCTTCCCTTTGAGCTTCTTCTCATGGACTTTGAGCTTTCCGATAAGGCTATCGAGTGGTAGAGTGGTAAGGTCATGAGCTTCCTCAATAGCCATAGCTTTGGGCTCCCATGCCGGAGTCAATGAGTGAAGTATCTTGTAGTTCATCTCTTGAATGGACAATTGCTTATCAAGACCATGTAATTCATTGATGATATTAGTAAAACGGGAAAACATAGTATCAATGGATTCATTTGGAAGCATTTTAAATAGCTCATAATCATGCATAAGTCCACTAATCTTAGATTCCTTAACTTGGGGGGTTCCTTCATGTGTGATACATAATTTTACCCAAATTTCGTATGCGGTTGCACACGTGGAAACTCTATTGTATTCATTGGGAGAAAGACCACAAATTAAGGCGTTCATGGCCTTAGCATTGAGATTTGCTAGGTGCCTTTCATCATCGGACATGTTCTCAACTTTAGACTTTTTTACATATTTCTTTTCTATGAGCTCTAGGATGTCAAGATCAATGCAACGAAGATAAATTCTCATCCTAGCCTTCCAATAAGCAAAATTGCTCCCTGTGAAGAGTGGTGGTCTAGTGGTGGATTGTCCTTCTAACATATGCATATTCAAAGAGGCCTCCATTAGATCTTTTCTCTAAGGTGGTTAAACCAAAAATTAATATAGAGACCAAGCTCTGATACCAATTGTTGGACCCTAGAAGGGGAGGTGATTAGGGTCAAGAGGCTCTAATTATGCAATAAAAATAAGACAAGCGAATCACAGAATTCTAATGCAATCAAAGTAAGAGAGATAGGGTTAGGAATCGTTATCCTTGACGCGCGATGTGTTAACGAGGTTCGGCCCGCTGACCTACGTCCCTGCTCCCCACTCTCGAGGAGAAATCCACTACACACTCGGTTTGAAAGCCGGAACTTCGTCTACACAGCGATCCCACACGATCTCTCACTACACAGTTTGATCTCAACAGATCACTCCCTCACAGTTGATCTACACAAGATCTCACTCACACAGCAGAACAAAAGATGCAAGACTCTCTCTTTACACAGCCCCTATGGCAAAGAGAAGGATTACTGAAGCTGGGAAGTGAACACACACAAAAACCACAGAGAAAACAGATTTGAAAATTTTCTCAGGAAGACAGCAGTCTCTCTGGTTTTTGCAAAACGTTAGGGCAACGGAAGAAGAAGAAGTCTGGAGTTTAAATAGAAGAAATAAATCAATTTAAAACAAAACTCAATCTTCTCAATTAGGAAAATAATCTCCTTTTCAGACCCTTAGCTTAGACTGTGCCAAACACGATTAAGTGAAAGCACAGTGTTCTAGGCAAAAGACCGTTTGAAAAAAAGTCACGGCTGACCGAAGAGAATTTCGGTTGACCGAAGGGGTTTTCGGTCGATCGAAAAAATACTTCGGTCGACCGACCGAAAATTCGGTCGACCGCGAACAACTTTGAAAACTCAGAAAACAAGCAGAAACATCATCGGTCGACCGGCGCGGTCGACCGATAGAAAAATCAAGATTTCGGTCGACCGCACCGGTCGACCGACGACCTCTCTGGAGTCCAGTGACAAAAGTTCTTAAGTGCGGTCGACCGGTGCGGTCGACCGCATTCTGATATGCTCCAGAACAGTATTTTTCCTTACACAAAAATATTTAGAAAATATTTATTTGACCTCTGAAAATTATGAAACTTTGTAAAATGTTTTTAATACTAAAAACAAACTGTTTAGAAAAGGAATTTTTCAGATAGGTCCTCATACTTGTGAAAAATAGTATTTTGTGAAAAACGCTTAAAAGCTTAAGTATGAAAACGTGTGTGTGAGTCCCAATAGCTTCAAGTGACATCAATAACTCTTTGCCTATATTCTAGCACTAGAGAGAAGATAAAAGATAGCTAATATCCTCATATTGAAAACAATACTTGAGCTTTGATATAGCTTGAATCGGATGAAGCTTTTATATGAATTTGTTGTTCTTGAAATAACGTTGCTTCATCGCTTGGCCTCCTCCTCCTTTGGATATCATCGTTGTAGTGTATATTCCATCCAATCCTCCAATAATGGCACTAACAAGCTTGATAAATGAATTTGCTACATTTGCACTCAATAAGCCATTAGTACCTATAATGGTGGTTGTAAAACATCATCAAAATATAAGGGCTAACAATTCCAACATCGATCAAGGCCTGAATCTTGTCCTTGAGAGCGTAGCATGTCTTCATGGGATGATGGACTGTTCTGTGGAATGCGCAATATCGCGGATCTGTAATTTTCTTAGCTCCCTTATGATCAGTGATTGGAGGTAGCTTAATTTTGTTGTTCTCCAGCAAATACTTGAAGATACTAGGGACCTCATCTTCCTTGAAGGAATATTCCTTCGGGAATTTTGGCTCAGAAATTTTCTGTTGCCTTGGAGGTCATTGTTGCCATTGAGGCGTTTGTTGCTTTGGCGCTTGTTGCTTTGGCGCTTGTTGTTGTGGCTGCTGTTGGGGTTATAATTGGAATGTCTGATTTGCATCCACTGCGTTCGCCTGCCCCTTCCCTTTACCACGGGGGGGGGGGGGGTAAAGTTTTGTTTCTGGATATTGTTTGCTGGTTGCCCCCTTTTAGCTTTCTTCCTTTTAAGGAAGCGTTCAGCCTGCTCTCCTCGCACTTTCAACTCATTCTATGTTTTAGATGATGCAGTGCCCATAGCGTCCAACACGTCTAAGGAAAGGTTGTTGTGGCATGTTTGGAGGATGAATTCCTCAGTGACCGGATCTTAGCAGTTCATTGCCTTGTTCCGGAAGCGCTTAACAAAGTTCTCAACGAGCTCTCCATCTTTCTGTTTCACTTCAAAGAGTGTTCTGATCGACACTTCAGTGTCATCGTCAAAGAAATTAGCGAGAAACATGCTTTCCATATCGTCCCAGCTATTGATACTCCCCGGTTTAAGACGGCGGTACCAATCAAAGGCAGCTACACGAAGGGTTCCTACGAACGATCGTGCCATCAGAGATTCATTGCCAGAAATGATCCCCAGGTGGGACTTGAAATAAATCAAGTGTTGAGTGGGGGAACCCCTTCCATCAAAAGGTGTGAAGTTAATAAAATTGAACTTTGCTGGGTATGGAATTGAGTCTCACTCTCTCAGGTAAGGACACGGAATGTCAGTCTTTTTTACCTCTTGAGCAGATATCAAAGCATTGATTTTGCTTTCAAGGTCTTTCATCTTAATGTCTTCGCCTGGATCTTTCTTCTAGCAATTTTGGAGAGGGATATTGGTACCACCCCAATGTTAAGGACATCTTTAGTATTTTTATCCTCAAGTGGAACATCGACATTGATATTTTCCTCCACTTCTGAGTCGTTATCTATTTGATTGGTAGTCTGGCGATGACTAGATTCACCGCGTTGATTTGACAACTGTTGGAGTTGTTGGGCATGTAAGTCTTTAACCCGTTGCACAGCCATATCCATCTCGATTTTAAAGTCCTCTTTCTGCTTAGCCAAAGCTTCTTGAAGGAGTTGAGTCATTTGTTCAGTAGTGATCATGAACGATTCTCGAGTCCGTCCCGTGCTGGACACAGTGGCATCTGAAGCGATCGCAGAGTTTACGTCTGATGCTTCATCGTCTGAGGAATGCCCTATCTGAATTCTCCTATAATCTCTAGGCCTGATAGCCCCGGTTTATAACCGAGTCAATCGCTGGGATATTTGTGGAAAAGGTTCAGGACTGAAGCGTCTCGTGGATTTTCCTTTGTCTGTCATGTTAATCATGACTTCTGAGAATTCTTGTTCTTGAACGACCGGCTTCCTTTTACGGAAATGTCTTGACTTGTGTCTTAGCGTTTTTGTAGAAAGTCTTTCAAATACCGAAATCCTTTGCGAGGCGGTGTTGGAGCAGTTACACTCTGATAATACCGCCTTGATAAGTTTGGTACATGGACAAATAGAATCTGTTTCCCGGGTATTTCTCTTTTGAGATTTATTCGTACCCCCAGCCTGATAGTATAACTTGTCGATATGATTATCGGAGCAACCTATCTTGCGCTGGCATAATTCTCCCATTCTAACGTCATCGTCTTTTGACGAACATAACTCTCTTTGAGGGTACAATGCCCTGTCATCATTCTCAAGAGTCGGTCATTTGAAACCAAGCCTTCGTGCGCGTAAGGACCTAACGGGCTCTTGGACTTCAACTCGCAATCCGAGGCGAGCGGTTATCGGTACTTTCTCCGTAGGAGGGATCTTTGACTGACTGGGGAATCGCATACAACCCCCAGTCTGACGAACCATACGGGGTTCATTTGCTTGGACTAGGTGCTTTTTAATTGGAGCTTTTACTTGATCTTTATGCAAAGGACCGAGACGATCCGTAATCTTCACTTTGAATCGGGACAAGTCCACGCTGTCGTGAGGTTCTACCGAAGGTGAGGAAGTCATCGGAATAGGAACAGAAGCTGTCGAAGACTCGAAAATGATCACGGGAGGCGAATTTTCTGCAGACAGGGGATGGCTGGCTTGGAGGTGGCGCGGGCTAGCACTTGGTGGCTCGGCCCTGGCCGAGCCAGCAGCCAACAATTCGGTTTTTTCGGGCCTTGTTTTGGATTTTGGCCTCTAGATTTGACGTGGTTTTGACAGTTTATTGTCTACATCGTTTGTTTGCAATTTCTTGGCTTCTTGCACCAGAATTCTTGCGTGCACAAGTAACGCGCGGCGTTTCTGCATCCGTTCTTCAAGAGTTGAACATGTCCTCTTAACGGGGACCCATTCATTCGTCGTTGATTTGAAATAGTCTCTCGCTTGCTGTCGTGGTGGTTGGCGTCTTCTAGACTTCAGATCCGCTTCATAGCGGATCCCATCAACTAGCTCGGAAGCTTTGGTTAACTGGCGTGCAAGGCATTGACGTCGTCTTTGACGCGCTCTCTTTGATAAGGTCGGCGCGTTTTCAGTAGTGGCCTCGGCTTTGCAAGGTGTGCCTTGAGCCGCTGTGAGGATCTTGATTTTGAACCTTCAGATCCAAGTGCCCCCGAATCTTCCTTGTGGAGTCTCTCCTATTCCTGCAAGGAGAGGATGATCTGGAAGATGAGGATAAGTATTCCTCATACTTTGCCTGGTCGAACTCGTACTCGACCTCTTCGTTGATCGGGATGATGATCTTTGGTTGCGACACTACAGCTTCGGCAGAGAAGCTGTCGGCTCCCACTGTGATCGCCAGTTTGTTTGTGTTAAAAGTTAATTTTTCTATTGCTTTCGAACCTATTACACCGTTTATCGATTACAAGTTCAAACTGAAAGAAAAGTTGATCTTTTTATAAGATCTCATTACACAATGAAAAATAAAGATTACAACTTTATCAAATAAAACACAGTAGGAGTTTATCTCCCCCTGTTTTGCGTGGGATCTTTACCTATGCCGGGGACGCGTTAGTCCGTGGACCATCGCAGATCAAACCCGGTTGATAGTATAACTACGCTCTTGTTTCACAAAGGAAACAATTGCGGAAGTGACAATCACGACCAAGCGAGATTGTAGCTCTTCTCGAGATTAAAACCAAGTTTAATCCGGAGGAAAGAAGGGGAAAGAATCACAAACCTTTCAAAGGATTTTCTTTATGAAAGTATTCACCAAGATCTGATGATTCTCCTCTGAAATTCGTGGTTAGCTGGACAATTTGACAGCACCTCCCCTCTTCAACTTCAGATCCTCTTGAAAGAAGACCCTAGGCTTCTATTATAGGCTTTTGGAGACGTGTTTTTGGATAAGAATTGATGTTTAAATGTTATTTGCAGTTAATAACTGCTTAAACGCGTTTAGGGATAACCTCAAAATAGTTGGGGAGATCCTAGGACGAAAGAATCCTTAAAAATCATCGAAATCCGTGTTTTAGGAGTCTTGGGAGTCAAAAAGAGTCGTGGTGGCTCGGTACTATGCGAGCCACCATTTGGTGGCTCGCATAGGTACGAGCCACCATTTGGTAGCTCGCACTACCTATGCGAGCCACCATTTGGTGGCTCGCACTCATGCGAGTCACCATTTGGTGGCTCGCGCTTACGCAAGCCTCCGGGTGTGTTTTATTCATCTTTTTGATACTTCGACGATTCGTGACCCCTCAAGTTCACTTATTTTGCATACAGTTCATCGTTTCGCTGACTTGCACATTTTACTGATCCACTTCGTACGCTTACTGGTGTTGGATAAATTCCCTTGACTCGGATAATAACGTTTATCATCTTCTCGTTATCTTGAACTGTGTTTGGGGAGCTATAGGTAATTTTTGACGCCTACACCCTACTAAGTCTTAATCAAGACTGGAGGTTGGTTACTTAGAATCCACTGGATTAAGGGTAACGCATCTTTAATATCATCGAGTTAACATTACATTTCTGACGATCATCACCCCCATAGAGTATGAATGCAGCTTGCATCACTCCCAATTTGTCACGTTAATATCAAACACCTCTGACAATCCACCTATCAATCCTATTCAATAGGATGATAAGTCCACAAAGTTGCTCCGATCGCAACATTCTCTTGTTACGTTAATATCAAACACCTCTGACAATCCACTTATCAATCCTTTTCAATAGGATGATAAGTCCACAAAGTTGCTCCGATCGCAACATTCTCTTGTCACGTTAATATCAAACACCTCTGACAATCCACTTATCAATCTTCTTCAATAGGATGATAAGTCCACAAAGTTGCTTCAATCGCAACATTCTCTTGTCATGTTAATATTAAACACCTCTGACAATTAACTTATCGATTCTCGTCAATAGAGCGATAAGTCCTCAAAGTTGCTCCAATCGCAACAAGAATCTTGTCATGTTAACAAAACACCTCTGACAATCAACTTATCAATTGTCTTCAATAGGATAATAAGTTCACAAAGTTGCTCCGATCGTAACAAATTCCCGTCATGTTAACACCAAGCCTCTGACAATTAACTTATCGACTCTTGTCAATAGAGCGATAGGTCCTCAAGGTTGCTCCGATCGTAACAAATTCTTGTCATGTTAATCCCACACCTCGGACAAAATCCACTTATCGACTCTCCCCAATAGAGCGATAGACCCTCAAAATTGTCTCGATCGCAATATTCTTCATGTCACGTTAATCCCACACCTCTGACAAAATCCACTTATTGACTCTCCTCAATAGAGCGATAGGTCTACAAACTCGTCAAGTTAACATCACACCTCTGACGATGCAATCCATTTATCGACTCTCCTCAATAGAGCGATACGTCCACAAACCAGTCAAATTAACATCACATCTCTGACGACCAAATCAGCTTATCAACTCTCTTCAATAGAGTGATAAGTCCAAAAAATACTGTTAGGTTAACATCACACCTCTAACAGTCAACCCCCTCAATGAACTTGTTAATCCTTTTTTAACAAGAATAATAAGTTTTCATTATAAAATCCCCAGCGGATTAAAGATTTTCTGAAATTATCCTAGTGATAATGAAGAAAATTTCTGAATTTCACTCTAAGTAAAAATTCATGCCAAGTTAATACCACACCTCTGGCACTTCCAACTTTCTTTTAGTGTTTCAAGTGAAAACATAACACATGAAGAAACAGCGACAAAGCCTACGCCTAACACGCGTTGCCGGTTATTATTTCTCCGTGAAAAAGACACCAGAATCCATGTCTGGGGGACTTTATCTCGATCCCTAAATAGAGATAAGTCTGCATCTAACACATGCTACCAGTTAATCTTTTCTCGTAAAAAGGACAAAAGCTCACGTATTCAACATCATGGCAGGTTGTTATTAATAATGTCGAAATCCATGTCTTACACGCATGGAGGACTTTATCTCGATCCCTAAATAGAGATAAGTCTATGTCTAATACGCGTTACCGATTAGTCTTTTCTCGTGAAAATGACAAAGTCTATGTATTCAAAATCATAGCATCAAGTCTAAGAGAATTCATTCTCTTAGCACAACGTTACATGTGAAACATATTCAAATAATTCACATGCTAGCCCGACTCAAACGGTAGTCGGTAAAGGCTTATCAAATCCGTTGATGGCTGAGGGTTTGCCAAAAATCCTATGAATGTTTACGGGCCCATCAGTTGAATGGATGTGAGCCCTGGCGTAATATTTGAGAGCTTCTGCTCGTGATTAGCTTGTACCGTCGCAATAGTTTCTCTTCGAAGCTCAGGTCCTATGTGGTAAATCTTTTCAACCAAGATGTCTTTGAAGCGGGTGCAGAGAACAACTCCTTTATGACAAGGAATTAACAGCTCCAAGATCAGAGTTAAGATCCAAAGTATTTCGAAAATTCGTCCCAGTCAACCATGAACTTTTAAAAACTTTAGAGGGGGTTCTGTAGGCTGACTAAAAATTACTACAGATAGCTGATCCCCATCAAACACCGATGATGGAAGTTACAATTTGATGACTTCCAGAAGACTATAATTTGAAGACTTTCACGTAGATCGATGAATGTTACAATCTGATGACCTTCACAATAACCAATGAAAGCTCTGATTAATAGTCTTCACAATCAACAGCAAGAGTTATAACCTGACGACTCTCACATATCAAAGAGCTGAAGCAAAGATTACAAAACGATGATCTTTGCAACGCTCTGACAAAAAGAGACTACAAATTAACAGTCTCCTCAAACCAAGACGCGAAAGTCCTCCCCGCATTTCAACATCAAGACACGGAGGTCCTCCCCGCGCACCAGCATCAAAATGTACCGTGTTCACAGCTGCTAACGTAAAACAAACGTAGCGCCAATTCAACCGCGGATGCAGCTCCTTATCAGCCATCACTGACGTAGCTCAAACCCATGGACGTAGCTCAAACCTAGCCGCAAACGCAGCTCAGATCCAGCTGCCAACGCAGCTTTCAACAAGTTGCCAACGCAGCTTCCAAGCTGCCAACGCCAACGTAGCTTCCAAATGCTGTAAATGCAGCTTCCAGACGTTGTGTTCGAACGCGGAATTCATGCCAGAACGCGGATTTTGCATTTGACTCGTTCAAACACGAGCTGAACCATTTCAAAACCGTTTTCCACGATCTGAGGGGATCACAACTCCACTCAGGAGTGATTTAAGGGGTGGTTACATCCTATTGCCCCACAAAGGAGCGACTTTAGGGGCGGTTACACCCCCTAATCGCCTATAAATAGCTGAAAGATCAGCTTAGTATCAGAGAGATCGATCAGGAGAGAGAGGGGGATATCTTTGGATCTTTGGGAATTTTAGAGATCTAGAGATCGGCTTCTTCGGATCATCTTCTCGGTAACAGATTCTGGGGGTTATCTTCGTGCTTGGCTTATCTAACCAATTACGGTTAAGATCAATCAACTCTTTTACAAGAGTTTATACTCGCTCTGAGTTACCAACTTGTTCAGAGTTTTAAACTTGCCACGTAAGTCCTCCACAGCGTCAAATCGTGAGGAGAAGATACTGTTCTAGTGAAGCAAGACGTTCGGATCATCAACGAGAAGCAAACTCAACGCGAGCATTCGAGTTAGACATCTCATCGCTACCGTGAAGAACCCAGATTTAAACAAATGGGAGAATTCAGATCAATTCTCCTCTCTTTTGTAATCGGAAATCCAAATTTGTAATTAAGATCGAGAGAATACAAATCAAATTTCTTTCATTTTATTTACTACTAATTTTCCACCAAACAACGCCTTTGGATGGACTCCCTATAATTTGTTCCTTGGGATGATCCAGTGCAAATTTCCATGTCTTGGGGAGTTCTTCTCGATTTTGTTCATTGTTGACTATCCTAATATTTGGTGCGTCCGTTGAAGGTTTGTCATTAATTTACAAAAGCTCCAATCCTCCCTCAATATCATCATCATCCCTAGGCAAACCATCTTGTGAACTATCATTAGTTTCATCAAAAGTAACGTTTATAGGCTCTTCAACAACGAGTGTTCATTTGTTGAAAACCCTATAAGCCTTACTCCTAGATGTATATCCCAAAAATATACCAATATTAATATTTGAATCAAACTTATCATAGTGATCTTTAGTGTTTAAGATAAAACATTTGCAACTTAAGATACGAAAATATCCAATATTTAGGGTTTTGCCAAAAAAGAGTTCATAATGAGTTTTTTTTAAATAGATCTAATTAAAACCTGACCCTGACCCCCTGACCCCCCGACCCCAACCCCCCAACCCCAACCCTAAACCCTAACCATAATAACCCTAACCCTAACCCTAACCATAATAACCCTAACCCTAGAACCATAACCTAACCCATTTAAAACCCTAAACCCTAACCCTAACCTTAACCTTAAAAACCCTAACCCTAAAAACCCTACCCTAACCCTAACCTAACCCTGAACCCTAACCCTAACCTAACCCTGAACCCTAACCCTAACCCTAACCCTTAACCCTAACCCCAACCCCAACCCCAACCTGATCCTGACCCTAACGCTAACCCTAACCCTAACCCTAGTCCTAGCCCTAACCCTGGCCCTGATCCTAACCCTAAACCTAATTCTAATTTTTTATGTAAGATTGACATTCTTAGGTTTTTTTGTAAAATTGAAATTTGAAGTTGTTTCTTGCAATTTGCCCAACTTTTTGGGTGTTTTTTGTGAATTTTAATTTTTTAGGAGGCTGTTTAGGGTTCCTAGAATTTCAATATAGTGTTTGTACTTTTGAAAATTTTAGGGTTTTTTTGTAAATTTCAAACAATTATGTGTATTTTGGCAATTTTCAAAAGTTTAAGGGTGTCTTCTGTAATTTTAAGCTTTGTCTAGGGCTGTTTGTGTGTTTGAAATATTTCGTGTTTTTTTGAAGTTTTGAATTTTTCAGAAATTTTGATGATTTTTGTTGAGGTTTACATTATTGAGGGTGCTTTTATAATTGTTTGGGGGTGGGGGTAGTTTATAAATTTTTTAGTTTACAATGAATTTGAATCTTGCCAATTTTCAAGTTTGAGGGAGGAGCTTTTTGTACTTTCGCATCACATGCTTACATGAACCAAGTCTCAAAATTTCACCCTTTTTTCTCCTATTTACTAACTTGGTTAAAAGTTACCCCCAACTTTACCTAAATGAAGTTTTAGAAGGATAACAAATATGGGTAAAAATAGGATATTATTTAATATGGTAAACTTTACCCCAGTGTTAAGTCTGCCCCAAAATTTTCTAGGAGCTGAGCATGGATGATAGGGGTGAGCAAACGATCGGTTCGGTCGGTTTTTGTCAAAATTTAACCAACCGAAATCGAACAACTTGTTATTCAAAACCGAACCGAACTGCTCCATGTCGGTTTGGTGCGGTTCGGTTCGGTTTGTCGGTTCAGTTATAAGTATAACATATGTTGTTGATTAAGCTTTGTAGTACCATGAGCAGGTTATTGAAACTGAAAATTTTTAGCACACTAATATGCATAAGTATAACATATGTCAAAGATCCAAAACCAAGGCAATTCATCAAACACATGGCAGGCATAAAAGGTTACCTAGCGAGACAGAGAGGCGAGAAGACCAAGGGGCTGAGGGCCCAGTGGAAGGTCGATTGGGAATCATCGTCATCATCGACAAAGGCGTCGATGGCGAATCAGGAGCCATAACAGCAGCAGCAGAAATCAAAGAACGAGGGTCCCCGAGGATGTTGCTTCCAAGATCCTGATGCAGATCGAGGGTCAAATGTGCATAACAACAGAAATCAAAACTGGCAAATGGTAGGCAAACTCATAAGACTGAACACATAGATATACTCACTAATCAAAGAACGTGACAGAAGTAAATCAACAAGAAAATGGATCCTGATGCAGATCAAGTCTTCACTTCCTTAAGAAAAGCCCTTTCAACGACCGATTGAAAAATCTCTTCACCGTTCGCCGCCTCAACTCATTAGCCTCAACCTTTACCGATCCCATCGCCTTCATCGCCGACGTAAACAAACAGTTTCCGTCGGGATGGTTGTTTGAGGGGGAGAGAGGGAGGGGAGAAGAGGAGGAAGTGAGGGGTGGAGAGGAGATGGATTGTTATCGACTGGAGAGTAAGGGTTTAGGTGACTGAGTCTTTGAGAGAATGAGGGCATTTATACAGTCGGGTAATGGGTATGGTTATGGGTAGTGGAGCTGCGGAGGACTTGTAAAAATGTTTGGTCGGGTCGGTTAATACGGGTTGAAGTCGTCTGAACCCGACCCGAACCGTTCACACTTCAAAACCATCCCAACAGCAGTTTGGTCGGTTGGTTTCGGTCGGTTCAATCGGTTTTGACCGAATTTTGCTCACCCCTAATGGATGTAGGGCTGAGCATGGTACAATTCAAACCGAAAAAACCTACCGAACCGTCCGAAAACTGTCAATTCGGGTCGGTGTTTAAGGATAGATCAGTTCGGGTCAGGTTGAAAAGTTTTTAACCCGAACTGCCCGAACCGACCAAAATCAGAAGAATGGCGAGACTTCATCTCTCTCTTTTCTTCAAACAGTTCCCGACTACTGAGGTCTGCGACATCATCACCGAATCGCCGAATCGCCGCCTCAACTTGCCGCCTTGCTACCTCAACTCGCCACGTCTTCAGTCTTCATCATCATTCACCTCATCATCATCGCCATCTGAAACCTCTTCGAGCAAAGATCTGAGAGAAACCCTTATTCTCTTCCTCTATTCGTTTCTTCATCATGGCCGAACCATCTCACGACCCATCTCCTATTTCGGAGACACCGATAGTGAAGGTATAAACTGAAAAGACCCTAATTTTGATTCTGTTCATAATTCATTCAACAAGCAAACAAATTCGAACTTTTTGATTGAATTCTAGCGAAACCCTAGAATCTTTGGTTGTTATATGCTAATAAACTGTATTGAGTAATCCCAGTTGCAGGATTGCGTTTATAATTACTTTCTAGGTCTTCTTTTTTCCCCTTCTTCAAAATGAGCACTTCTAACTATCTATTACAAAATTCACGAATTATACAATGTCTAATTCCTATTCATTTCAATGACATAATGACATACAAATTAAAGCCCTTAGTTACGAAGGTCATTAGCAAGTCAAGATTACTCAAGTGGTGTAGTAGTACAGGCTTGCACAGCAATGATACATTTTGATCAGGTATTTTTGTTCGTGAAGTTCTTAATAAGAAGGAGTTGTCACTTGTCATTGTTACTGTCCTCACTGTTAAATACGATGTTCACTTTCGTTCAGTTGTAGGATACCTGTGCAATACAAGTTCAATTCCTTAGTCTTAAGTTTTAGGATTGAATACAGGAACCTTACTCATACATTTGAATGCATCACAGCCATGTCAGAATCGAACAAATCGACCGAACCGCCCCGAACTGACTTGGAGCAGTTCGGATCGGTTTTGAATAATAGGCAGTCCGGTTCACTGCAGCAAAATTTGATAAAAAACCAACCCGACCGACCGTTTGCACACGCATACATGGATGTATACTCTCTTTACCCCTGGGTGGAAAATTGAAGACATGCCCATACTTAGCTATAATAAGAAGGATAAAAAAGGCGTACTTATACGAATAATATGAATTGTAAATTTTATATCTTTAAGAAGATAATTTTTTAATCAAAGAGATACCTTAATTTGGTTACAGTCTTTGATAAACATTTAGGGCTCGTTTGATATAAGGCTAAAGAAATCACGGTTAAACTTTTAAATCCATAAATGCAATTAATCCTTCGTGATTTTAAGTATAAATCCATAATTTGACTCGAGGCTTTTAAATCTCTCAAATTAATGTATTTGATTCCTTAGATGATCTCTTGAACGAATTTGAACAAATAAAATCATACTATCTTATGACGGTTCAGGCAACTTTACTACTTAGGGGGAAAATTCGCGAACGAGATTTCAATTAATCCACACCCAACAACGATCTAAAGACGTGATGATGATGAATATAAGAAGCTTGTGCAAGCTAGGTCGACTCAAGGAAGCTCTTCAATCTCTCTACTCTAACCCTGCTTCTTCATCTTCATCATCATCAAACTCTGTCGCTGCCGCGGCTGTCTACTCATCTATCATCCAACTCTGCATTGATTCCAATGCAAGACAAAAGGGTCTCACTCTCCAAACTCATCTTACAGTGATTGGTTACTCCCCAGATTTGCACTTGAGCACCAAATTTATCATCTTTCACTCTAAAGTCACCGCCGACTTGGCTTCTGCTCGCAAGATGTTCGATGCAATGCCTCAAAGGAGCATCGTCTCATGGACTGCCATGATTTCAGGCTATGCTCAGAATGGTTTCTCAGAAGATGCCTTGCACTTGTTCTCTTTGATGCATTGCGGCTCTGGTTTCTCTCCCAATCAATTCACTTTTGGTGCCACTCTCAGCGCTTGTACTAGAATGGATGCCTTTGGAATTGGGCAGCAAATCCAGGGATGCGTTGAGAAGAGTAGATTTTCCCGAGATATCTTTGTTCAGAGTGCTCTTCTAGATTTTCATTTGAAGTGTGGGTCGGTTGAGGATGCCCGCTGTCTTTTTCAGAGAATGGAAAGGAGGGATGCCATCTCTTGGAATTTGGTGATCGGAGGACATGGAATTAGAGGCTTAGGGGATGATGCATTAGGACTGTTCTGCTCCATGCTAAGAGATGGTAATTCTCACTATGCCTTCTTAAATTTTTTTTATTTGTGATGCTGCTTGCTCAGACAGGCAATCTGATAACCTGCTTCTATATTTGTATCAATATGGTACGGGGACTTAGACTGGAAAGCAATGCTCAGAAAGGACACAAACCAGTTTGAGCTCTTGAAACCACATAAGATGAAATATGATTTTCCTTGTTTAATTCAAAAGCAGATGATCGTCTTTGCTATTACACATGAAACTAATCTCTTGAAAGGCACACCAATATATACCCCAATCAGAAATGGATGCATTTCTAGGGAATGTCAAACTTGAAAAGATGTGAAAACTGTGCGACACAAACGCTTCCATGTGAAGTTGTTCAATGTCAGACGGACAAGCTTGATGGATACAAACATGTCGTCACTTTTATGTAGCTTATCTTCCGTTCAACATGGTGTATAATGAACATTCTTCCAATTTTCTCATAATATAAGATTACAGTCTGCGACCTCTGCCTTGCTTCACACTGAATCATGCGCATTTTGCACCTACCAGTTACATGCTTTTTTATAGAACACTACAACTTATATTCATCAACTTTCACATCTGTTCCTAATGTTTTTAATCCATTCCTTTACGCCATCAATGGTCAGTGTAACCCATTGTTGTCTATAATTTGCTACTTATTTGTAAAATTGTTAGTTTATCAATGTTTTTATTTTAATATCTTTTATTATTCGCGCTTAAGCAGGCTTTCTTCCAGATCATTTCACTTTTGCAAGTGCTCTGAAGGCATACAGTTGTACTAAAGCTCTAAGCAATGTGAATCAGACACATGTTTTCATTATAAAACTGGGATATGGGAATCACGATGTTGTCACTGGATCACTGATAGATGCCTATGCAACATGTAGGAGGATACACAAAGCAAAGATTCTGTATGACTCAATGCTCAAACATGATCTGATATCCTGCACGGCCTTAATCAATGGTTACTCATCAGGGAGAACCTCTTATAGGGAGGCATTGAACCTTTTCCGTGAGATAAATAAAACAGGTATGGCATTGGATGATGTCATCCTCTGCTCCATGATCAATATATGTGCCAATGTTACTTCATTAAGCTTAGGAAGACAAATTCATGCATGTGCTCTCAAGAAACAACCTATCCTTGATGTAGCCTTTGGAAATGCTCTCATCGACATGTATGCCAAGACAGGAGAGCTTGAGGATGCTCAGCAAGCTTTTGATGAGATAGAAGATAAAAATATAATATCATGGACTTCATTGATCACCAGTTACAGTAAACATGGCTATGGCGAAGGTGCAATTACCCTCTTTATTAAGATGGAGGATGATGGAGTGAGACCAAATGATGTTACTTTTCTTTCACTTCTCTTTGCATGCAGTCATTCTGGATTGATTACCGAAGGGATAAATTTCTTTAGTCTAATGATGAGCAAGTATCATATCCGTCCTAGAGTTGAACACTACTCATGTGTCATTGATCTACTTGCACGTGGAGGTCTACTGGAAGACGCTTATAATCTGGCATGTAATATGGATGCTATGCCCAACTTATCACTTTGGGGCTCTTTGCTTGGGGCTTGTAGTATACATGGAAACACATCCCTCGGAAGAATTACTGCAGCAAATCTTTTTCAGTTAGACCCTGAAAGATCTGTGAACTATGTTGTTCTTGCTAATATTTATGCCGCAGCAGGGCTGTGGGAGGATGCAAAGAAGACAAGGAAATTGATTGAAGAAAGATCTGTGAAGAAAATTGTGGGTTGTAGCATTATATAGTTATAGTAGAAGACTTTCAGGTGGATTTGAGTTCTTATAAGGAATCAAATTGTGGATGATGAAAGAATTGCTCCTAGACATCTAGTTGTCGCACTAGGTATGAGATGCTCTAGACGTGTACATTTTTCTTGGACTGAGAACAGATTCAAGAATATTTAATTATCTTGTTTCTTTTGTGTCAACCCATGCAGGAAGTTCCATGTGGATTATATTTGCATCACCTCCTGCTGACTTCTGTATATCTGCTTTTATATTTAGGTATGTTCTTCCAGAATCTTCTATCCCACCATAAGTACTATATTTTCTACTTGTTTCCATTCTTGTCAACAACTATGCAACATCGTCTTCTTTTCGTCTTCTTTTTTAATTTGGTGGGGGGGAAGGGGGGAGGGGGTGGGATTTGACCTCCTAAACCTTGGTAACGGATTCGGGTCGAGATACATGAGTTTGGGTCATATATGGGATGACTTAGACTACCCGTTTTAAATATTATACCGACCCACACTTTTATCTGTCACAGATACTAAGAAGAATGCATAAAGATATGTGGAAAGGCAATGGGATAAAGTGTAATGACCTTGGTATCAATTAATTAACATTTCTTCCTCTGATCGAGCAGCTGAAATTACAGGGAAGTTCACGGGGGTGAAGAGTTAAATGCATACGTATGCAAGTGTTGATTGATTCCTTTGAACATGCCTGATCATGCAATATTATACCGGCCTCTATGATGCATACTAATCATTAGATACAAGGCAAAGGCAAAGGTAGTTAGGGACAGAAAAGGTGAAATTTATGGAGCAGCATCATGGAATGTCTTGGCATTGGCAAACACATGCACACATTCCGTCACATGGCTCTTCTATCTAGTTGGCTTCCTTTTCAACTAATCAATAATCATGGTACCCCTAATAAAGATTAAAGGACTGAGATGACACCATAACCTTTATTAATTTGTTTTGAGACTACAGCAATTCATACATTTTTGATAATTACTATTCTCTAGCTAGTCCACTTGCAAATGCTTATGCCTTATTCTGCTACCGCATGCATGGGGAGAGTATTATTTTACTTAGATCCCACCAAAAATAGTTAATTAGACTCTATAATTTTACACCAGGGCTCTGGATGACGCTGATGTCAGCAATTATATGTTAGATTAAACTTGCAGATACTGATAGTGCGACACTGAAATCAGGAATGATATGCTATTAGTAGCTTGGACAGGAGGATGATGATCAAGGTGGGGGTATTTAAAATTATGATAGGAGATGAAGGTTGAGGAGAAGGATCTAAGGGATGTTGCAATTGCTTGATGAGGATGACTTGGACATGCTGGAAGACAGGCCTCCAGTTACTACAATAAGGGGTCATGTCAAACATGGAAAGTACTTGCTTTCCCTGTGATTCTGATTTTACATTTGCCTGCCCTCAGCATGATTTGGGTTTAAATCTAAGCTAAATGCTTTTAGCTCTGGCGTATGCTCATCTATTTATGTATTAACAGACAACTCTTCTGGACTATACCCGCAAGAGCAAGGTAAATTTTGAATCTCTTACCAACTTGAGAGTTTCAATTCAATTCAGTTGCTTATCTTCAAAAGAATCTGCCAAATTGCACTCGCGTGGCAGCATCTGAAGCTGGCGGCATTACACAATGTATTGGAGCATGTAAGGTCCTTGTTCCTGTCGATGGAAAGCTCCAGCCCTGGGCCTGAGGTAAACATAAAGTATTTTTTATGTCATGGTTTTGTTTGTAGCATGCAACTCTGAATATTTTGAATTTCACTAAATTGGTGTGTTAATTTCAGCCCTTTCTTTTCTCATCCACACTTTTCAAACTCTCCTGCTTGAGTTTTTAACTAATATACGGCTTCATCCAGTTAAGTTAATGACATTTAACTGGAATTTGGTGCAGTGAGGGCACGTAGTGCAAGAGTTACTGACATTAACATCATCACGGTGGCTGCTGCTTATGGAGTCCGGCCCCAAACAAGAGAGGCAATGGCTCACGCCAAGGCTGCTGGGATGCCTATCATAATAGCTATAAACTATGTTCGCTAGATACCACTGTAACTTGTTCATTATATAATATTCTGTGAGAAATTCTGTCTATATCCTATCCATTTTTGTTCTCAGATAGACAAAGACGGAGCTAATCCTGACAGGGTTATGCAAGAAATTTCCTCAGTCGGCCTCATGCCAGAACTGTGGGGTGGTGACATCTCTAGTGTTCGGGTTATTTCCAAAAGTACGAATAGTGACTTTATGATTTTATAATTCTTAAATCTTGGAAGAAGCTAATTTTGTGTCTTTTGTTTCAGATTAGCGCTCTTAAAGGAAATAATAATGTGGACGAGCTGTTGGAAACTATTATGCTTGTTGCAGAAGTAAATGAATTAATTTCAGTGCCATATAATGGGGACAGTGATAGAGGCAGGTCTTGATAGATGAAGAGGACCCATTGCCACTCATTGTGCAGAATGGAACGCTGAAGAAGGGTGATATTGTTGTCTGTGGTGCAGCACATAGAAAGGTGAAATGAAGAACTGATTAATCTCAATATACAACCACTTAAGGCCAACCTTTTCGTTCCTAGAGATGATTTATGTCATTTTAACTGATAATCTTTGTACTAATCTTCAACTCTCATATGTGTGCTTTATTTGATGATAGGGGAGGGCGCGTTGTTGAAGCTGGTCCCTCAATGGCTGTGCAGGTATTGTCGTTCGACTGTTATGTTGTCTGCCTTCTTCATTTTCATTTATTCTTAGGTTATATTCTGAGATTTATTATACTTGCAATATATGGAACTGTTTTAGGCATAAAAGCTTATTATATGCAGTATGTGATGTTCACCTTTTCTATTTGAGTGTTCTTGTCCTCAGTTATTCTGTTTGTTTCCTGCCTCTAGGTCATTGGCTTGAGTGGTGTTCCTATTGCTGGTGATGAATTTGAGGCCGTAGATTCTTTAGATGTTGCTCGGGAAAGAGCTGAAACATGCGCTGTATCATCACGGGATACAAGGATATCCGCAAAGGCTGGGGAGGGGAAGGTCGGTATATCTTCAGTTGCTTCTGCTGTTCAGTGGGAAAGCAGTCTGGATTAGACATACACCAGCTAAATATTATTCTAAAGTTCATGTCAGGTATTGGTTCTGTTATGATTGCATTTTTTTTCTTCCTTCTTTCATATACTTTAAGTAAGCAAACAGTATGTTCATGATTATAAGTTATCCTGGTGGACATGCTATCATTTTCTTTAATGAATAGGGTTCAATTGAAGCAATCAGGAATGCTCTTCAAGTACTCCCCCAGGATAATGTAACTTTGAAATTCCTCCTCCAAGCTCGAGGTGATGTGAGCACTAGTGATGTGGATCTGGCTGTTGCCACTGAGGCCATTATATTTAGATTCAATGTCTCCAGGTTCGGTTAAGAGCTATGCAAACAAAAAGAATGTGGATATTAGACTATGTAGAGTCATCTATGAACTTACTGATGAGATGAGGAGTGCAACGGAAGGACTTCTTGAGCCTGTTAAGGTAAAATGACAAGGGATGAGCTAATTTTAACTTTTATATATGTTGAAATCCATGTCGATGAATTTCCCCCTTCGTATATTTTAGGAACAAATATATATAGGAGCAGCATATGTCCGAGCCACTTTCAGCAGTGGCAGCGGGCATGTGGCTGGATGCATGGTCTTTGAAGGAAGAGTGATAAAAGAATGTGGTATTTGTCTTGTTCGAAATGGAAAGACAGTTCACATGGGGAAGATTGATTTTTTACGCCGGGTGAAAGAAGAGGTGAAAGAAATATGTCCTACAACCAGGCTTGTGGTTTCATATCCTGAAGCTTCATGATAATCTAATAACTTAGAAGTTAAAATTATATTTTATATATTCCGAAAGATATCAATGATAATGTGATCTTTTTTTTTTTTAAAGAGAGAAACAAATGGTGAATGAGAACATATACTAGCTCAATGCAGATTCACCTGCGATAGGACTACATATTTCTTAGTTAATCAGCTTAGCTATTTGCTCAAACCAAACTCTTTGAGCTTAGCTAACCTATTCAGTAACACATATTGACAATATCCTTCAATAAAATTATCCATAGAAGTCAGGAATGTGGTAAGCTATAGCGAACTGTGGCCTGGGTTTAATCGTCCGAGATTCACATGGAACATAACCCAATTCACCAACTCCAACCGCCCAATTTAGAATTCAAACTAGTAGAGTTTTGAAAAAAATAACTCCTTTTAAAAGAATAAACTATTAAAAACATACGAATCCTAACCCTCACCCTAACCCTAATGCTAATCCTAAACCTAACCCTAACACCAATCCCAACCCGAACCATGACCCTAACCCAACTCCAACCCTATCACTAACTGTATCCTTAACTCTCACCCAAACCCTAACCCTAATGATTATCACATTTTATTAGATCCTCAGTATCTATTTCATTTTGAATAAAAATAGCTGCTAATAATGTTTTTTATTACTTTGCACGTAATGAAAATTTAAAGAATAAAAGCCGGTGGATGGCATGTGTATAGCACTTGTAGGTGTATGTTTAAATGTTAGCGTATTGCTTCCCTTCCCATAATATTCTCCAAGTGGAATACCCACCTCTTTTAGTGTCTTGTGCCTCAATAGATACCTTGTTCCCGTCATGTAAAACCCTAAAAGTTTGAATAAATTGTAATAAATGGTAATAAATATGTTATATGGTTATAAATGACACATTTTGATGTTTGAGTATGCTAGGGATTGATTTGAAATCAATCAAATGTATATATGTGAATATAGATGAGAAACATGCACGGAATCATGCACTATATACACGAGCCTGAAATCTGGAAAAACGATCAGTTAAGAGTATACGTGTTTTACACACCGATGCAGTTTGCATCTGGAAAAACTCAAAAGATAAAAGTTGTAAGTATCTTCAGTAGCTTTCCAACAAATCTTAAATCACCTCATTCTGAGGGCGGACGAGAAAATTACAGCTAAAATACCGAAGGTTATTTTTCTAGTCAGACTAGGTTTCCTGGTTCGGGTCAAACGGGTTTGTTTCGGATTTATCTCTATAAATACCTGTGTTTTTTCACGAAAATTATTCTATTTTATCATATCTCTGAACCCTAACAGCTACCCTCTCCCCTCAAAAACCCTAGATCAATTTCTTGTGAGTTTTGTGAGCTTTGTGAAGCAAAATACCGACACGAGGGCGAGATCATCGACTTGTGGCAAGGGACAATGAGTTGTTTTCACTTTTGGATTGCTTGTTGTTCATTTCAGAGGCTTGCACACGAGATTAAGGCACGATCATCTGCATCCAAACCTTACCCATAGTTTATAAATATGTTTTTATAAAGTAATATGACAGATATGATGCTTAGAACTTAATCTAATGTGAAAAAGATTAGATTTTTGATATTAAACTGTAAACAAATGTAAGATCTACATGGTTCTCTTGTTGTTTACATTAGAAACATGATCATGATCATCAGGATAAATGTTAATTTTATTTTTAATTTATTAATTAAGTTTAAACCATGTGCAAACTCTAGTTTGTTAATTAATTGAGTTTTCTTATAAATTAATCATGCTTAAACCCTAGGTTGTGAGATCACAATGACATGAACGTGTTTTAAACAAACTTATCTTCGTTAAATGTTAGTTATAACATTGTCCAAGTTAATCATGTGATAATTCATGCTTTTATGTGAGAATTTGAATAATTATAAAGTTAAACCCTAATTAGGTTTAATCAAATAGTTAAATCATGTGAACTAATCTCTGATAGTAAATTTCAGAAGACTAAGACATTTTTTATATGTTCCATGTGATTTGAATGAGTTTTGTTTAAGAAATAATCACAAAACATCAAAACCTGAGAAACAGAAATCTGTTTAACACAAAGTAGTTGACTAATAACATGTGTAGTCGACTACTCCTTTCCTGGTGCGACTCACAGAATTGTTTTTCATAGCAGAGTAGTCGACTAATGTTCATATTAGTCGACCACTCACAGTTAGTCCAATTTTCCAGATTCTGGATGAGCTCAGAGTAGTCGACTATTAAGCGTAGTAGTCGACTACTAAGGCTGTTTTCTGAGTTTGTGTTTTGTATCTGTTTGAGATGTGTTCACGGGGTTTGAGCCGCACTTCTTTACATGTAAATTCACGAATACACAAGAACAATGTCGTTTGCACACACATGAGTATCCTGAGGGGATTTTGTCAAGTGTTGGGTTGTTTATTGTTCATACACTCGTTGGATATCGTTGATGAGCACAGCTCAGTACTATATGAGATAGTGCGTTGATATACCAGATTTACATAGTTTATACATGAAATGGATAACGTTGATGAGCTCAGTTCAGTACTACGTGGGATAGTGCGTCGGTATTCCATTCGTACAGGCCATTGAGTCGGGTTTGGATGCTTTGTCTAGCAATTCGTCCGCACGAGGGTGCGATAAGACTTGTGAGCCGTCTTTTTGGATACCTATATGATAGGCCCTTCCGTACTCATGTTACACACTTAGATCGCGATGAGACTAATAAGTCGTGTACACTATTTAGGATACCTATAGGATAGTCCGTTGCACATGATGATGCTAAGTTTTAAAATCTTGCAAAGAGTTGCACTGAGATAACTAATTGATAACCTGAGTCTTTGGTGGATGTCAGTTATGAATGTGATTCATCATTGAGATATATAACCGAGATACTTTGCTCTTGAAAGTATAATTCTATCTTCACAGTAATAGTGGAGGGTAATATAAATACGATGTAATGATGTCTTTATTTCCTTTATTGCTTTCTTTATGTCTTAGTTGGGATCAATGATTAGCGATTCACAATTTGAGACATATGATATATACATGAGGATTTCCTTGTTTGGATTATTTCGCTCGAAGTATCAGTCTCGTGTTGTGTGTTTCTAATTGTTGATTTCATATAGGTTGTATTCTTAGTTCGGTATTAATGTTTAGATATTTACAATTTGAGACAATAATATATACATGAGGTTTCCTTGTTTGGATTATTTTGCTCGACGTACTACGTCTCGTATTGTAGCTTTTTAAATGTTAATTTCACTTAGATACATAAAAATGATCTAGATAGACTATACGTAATAGATAGAGGCTCCACTCCATCCAGTAGCCATTCCCCTGGGGGCGGATGGAGGTGATCTTGCTGTAGCGCTCTGAAGCTCTTTATGTAGTTCTTTTTGTTGTTTTATCTTCTTTCAAGCAATATAGAGGTTTGGAGAGCCGCATGATGACGAAGTTCTTGCATAGTCGCTGTCTCATGAGTTATTAGTAGAAGCTCCACAATAGATTTTTTTATGATTTCATTCAGACTTTAGAGTTTTATTTTTATTTTGTAAAGACAGTGTGCCTTAGTACGATTTCCAGTTGATTCATGTTGAGACATTTTCTTTATTCCATATATCATATGTATTTCAGTTGAGATATGATTTTTATTTATGAGATAGCTTTTTCCATATCATGTCTATTACGTTTATTTCTTTATTTTGCATGTTTTGTACCTATACTTCTTTTGATTCCACTAGAGGATATTACTGTGATTGGTGAAACGTGTTATTGCACAGTGTGAGTGCATGGCAGGTTTGACATCTCTGGGTTCACCTTGGACTGTAGCCATGTGTGAAAACAGGGGCGTCACACGTCATCTCTTTTTGTTGTTTCAACTATTACATTGAACTTCATATCATGTGTTGCTTACATAGTTTACTCTTTTTCTTTGTGCTAACCTACTGTTCTCTTGTGATGCCCTATACAGTTCAGCAATATCCCAAAATGAAGATGTGGTGGAGCAGTTCCTTTTCGAAAATCCTTCAGCTGGTATGTTTCGTTTGTGGATAATCATAAGGATATCTCTCAGCTAAAAGGATAGAGTTGGTTTGGGGCGTGGGTGGGGCGCGTTGGATGTATACTTCCTTCTCAATTCGCATGACCGAGTATCTACTTCTTTATTGAGAGTCTATTCAAGTAATTTCATGCATTGGACGTTAATACAAGACACGTTTAAACTTCAAGTTTTCGGTGAGAAGTGAGAATGGAACTCAAAAATAAATTGGAGGAATAAGATCAAGTTGACCTTTTATTTTTTCCTGTAATAATCTTCAAACTATCATCTTACCCTGTAAAGCTTCTTATTATCTCTCATGTCATGTGTTGTGTGAGTGGAGGAATATTTCAAGAATAAGGTCACATAATCATAGGAAAAAATACACCTCTTTATTAGCCACAAATTTGAAGATTTAAATTTTTTTAAAACATTGACATTCTACTTGCTTCAATAGCTGGCTATGAACCTAGTTAGCTAGAGATGGTTATCCACATACATAAGGACAAAATCACACAGCCTTTCTTGTCCTACAAAAATAGAGACTTATGCTGCCTCCACCTGTTAAGAGGACCTTTCTACGAACTAGAAAATTGTACGTAAACGAAAAAAGAGAGAGAGGTTGAAAGTGTGGGAATTAGATAAATCATAAATATGCTTGGTCACTGTACAGGAAGAATTCATGGAAGCTCTTTTTCAATAGAGACCATTGGAGGGAGGAGTCAACTGCTTCAAATTTGAAGGGAAAGTTGGTACGAACTTGGTTTACTCTTTCGCGAGCTCCCTGATCGAAAGCAATAATGAACTCCAATAATAACTCTTAAAAAAATGTTCCCGACCATAATCTCGATCCTCGTCTCCTCAGTTTGTGGGTTGTATGGGTTTGTTGACGGCTGTTTGCCTCCCAACTTCCAGATCCAAGTTTAGCATTGGATTTCTTTTGCTCTTTTCAATCCCAGCCGTCATGCATGCGTGTATGGTTACCATCAAATTATTACAGATAGATACCTCTTGATTTAGCAAATCCAGCGGTTCTTGTAAAGTTTTCAAGGGCCTAACGTACACCGATTTAAGGGAAATTTTAGAAAAACACCTTCACTTTTTCAACTCGGTATCTCATGTACTACTATTAATATTTTATTTGCTCTTTAAATAACATCTTCTTGTCTATTAACAATATATCATACCCTTCGAGAGGAACCCACTTGTTTGCGCATGAATCGCCCGTTCTGCAGGTGCAACTCTCGGACTAACATTCCTCCACGCTCGTCTTAATTCCGGCCTCCTACGTAAATTAAACTTCTAAATGTATTAAAACTTAAACCAGCTCTATAACTCATGCCATTTTTCTTTTCGCCTCACAAGACCACCTGCTACTCCTTGACCGCTACCGATCTTGCTTCCTTCTTCTTATCCTCCACTGCCATTACCATGTCATCATCCTTAACGATCGCCCAATGACCACTAACTCTTTGTCCTTTACCATCGTCCCCCACCGGCCACCGCCGTCTCTCTTTTTCGCCTGCCACCGCCTGTTTCTCCTAGTCATCATCTTAATTCTCTTCTTCCTCGTTATGCTCTGTAGCAACCACCATTGACACCACGAACTCTTTATCTGGTGCGGGCCAACTTTAGATACCAGCAATAAAGTCGAAATTTTATCTCGTTGGAAGAGTTCTAATTCATTTAGGATCTGCAAATTTATTTTAGGATAAGGTATTTGATTTGAGCAATGATTACATATTTCATTTCAATTCAGGATTTGCTTTAGATTTGAAATTTGAATTTGAATCATTAAGTTATATTTAATTTAGGGTAAGTTATTGGATTTGAAGTTCGAATTTGATACTTTGGTCTAATTAAGAAGTTTTGGTTATAGTTGATCATCTTGCTTCGTTTATGGATCACAGCGAGGTTCCATGAGCTGATAACCTCAACGCACTGCCAGTAGTCGCATCCATACTATAGACCAGGGCCTGTTTGGTTCAAAGAACAAGTGTAGAAAACGTGTGGAAACCGTTTTCTTGTGTCACATTTACCAAATAGAATTTTCATTCCGTTGTTTGGTACACTTGGAAACTTTTCAGAATTCTTTTCGAAAACATCAGAAAACGTCATCAAAAACGAAAAAAAGTCAATTCTGAGTTTTTAAGAAGGAATTGGGTGGAAAGCACATTGAAAAATAATTAAAAAAAATTGGGTGAAAGTGACTCGACTTGAAGATTTGGAAAGTTTTTAGAGTTTTCTACCTTTTCTCTCTCGTTTTTCAAGTTTGATCCAAATGAGAGAATGGTGTTGGTAGATATTTCCATCTTCTATCTTTTGTGGAAAAAAAAAACCTTTTTCCTGGAAACATCCGTAAAGACTTGGAGACTGGATTTACATTGGTTTCTTATTCCATTTTTATTTGGAAAGTAACCAAATAGGCCGTAAAGTAAGACCCTAAAACGCCGCTTGGCAACTTCTTAGAAATTTGGATGTCAAATTTATTTTATTACAAATTAAAAATAGTATAATAATATTGGTAATATGAAAAGTTAGCTTTATAATATATTTAACAAACTCTTAAAAACTATTCATTATAAACCCCCAAACAATTTAACTTATAAATTGAATTATATTCTTATAACCCCCATTAACATACTAGTCCCTATACAAACCCATTATCATCATCATTTTCAACCTATGACATTCATACAATAAGTTTTCTAGAGAATAGCAAAAACTCTATTAGAACTCCACGAACATGGGGAAAGAAAGTATACGCTATTTTTTTTCTTTATTTTTCTGAATTTTTATTTTTATTTTG
Source organism: Asparagus kiusianus (assembly GCA_022839385.1). Lineage (NCBI taxonomy): Eukaryota > Viridiplantae > Streptophyta > Magnoliopsida > Asparagales > Asparagaceae > Asparagus > Asparagus kiusianus. Next base: position 125,762 of record BQKN01062907.1, read on the forward strand.
CTTTCTGCGATCTTTTTTATCCTTTCTTTTTCTATATCTTACATATCATGTGTATATACGATATATAAAAGCAAGAACACATTATTTTCATTTCTTATTTCAGACAATAAGGATCGTATTCCTTTTTTTTTGTGCTTCTCTACTTATAAAATTCTTTGTGTTTACATAACTATCTATGATTTTTTTTAGGGAAAAATGTGTCCAGGCCCCAAAAACAGAAAGTTCATGTGACCCACCCCCTTGTATTTTGCCCCATGTGATTCAGCCCCAAAAAGTACCATTTAATATTTTAAGGCCCCTCCACGTCAGCAGTATAAAAAAAGAGATTGTATTTTGAAAAAAAACCCGAAATTACCCCTCCACTTATCTTCCCTAGACATCTGGTCCACAAACTACATGGAAAGTCACGCCCATTAATGCGATCTGATGAAAAAAATAGAGGGAAATTTCCCGCCATTTTTTGAACTCTATCATGAGCAATAACTCATGTTACTTCTAAGTTATTTAATGTTAGTTCTAATTTAGTTCTAATTCATGTTAGAGCTAATTTTAAGTAGAACTAATATAAATACTTTAGGCTATTTGGTCTAGTGGTAAACCTTATTTTATATTAGTTCTAACTTATTTTATGTTAGTTCAAACTTAGTTCTAATTCATGTTAGAACTAACTTTAAGTAGAACTAATATGTTTATACCATGTTATAGTGGCTATGTTAGTTGTAGTTAAGCTCACGTTTGTTCTGGTGGTTCTCGTGTTAGTTCTAGTTGATTTCATGTTAGTTCTACTTCCAGCTAGTGTTGGTTCTAATATAAGCGTTAGTTCTAGTGGTTATATTAGTTCTAGTTGAGCTCCTGTTAGAACTGGCACGATACCTATTAGAATTGATACTGGAGAAGCTAGAACTAACACATCATCAAGTAGAAGTAACATGACGTTTAGACCTAACAATTACGCTAGAACTAACGACTTAAATAAATTAGAACTAACACGATACCAGTTAGAACTAACACCGGAGAAGCTAGAACTAACACATCATTAAGTAGAGCTAACATGGCGTTTAGACCCAACAATTACGTAGAACTAATGACTTAAATAAATTACAACTAACACGATATCTGTTAGAACTAACACTAGAACTAACACATTAAATAAAATAGAACTAACACGAGCTGGTAAAAATTAGAACTAACCACATTAGTTCTAATTTATACAAAGTTAGTTCTATTTATAACAAGTTAGTTCTAATTTATACTAAGTTAGTTCTATTTATACCACGTTATAGTTCTATTTTATACCACGTTATAGTTTAATTTTATACCACATTATATCTAATTTATACCAAGTTAGTTCTATTTTATAACAAGTTAGTTCTAATTTTATACCACGTTAGTTCTAATTTTATGCCACGTTAGTTCTAATTTATGCCAAGTTAGTTCTAATTTATACAAGTTAGTTCTATTTTATAACAAGCTATCTCTAAATTATACAATGTTAATTCTATTCTGGAGCGTGTTAGTTCTAATCTATACCATGTTAGTTCTATTCTGTAGCGCGTTAGTTCTAATCTACATCGTGTTAGTTCTATTCTGTAGCGTATTAGTTCTAATCTACACCATATTAGTTCTATTCTGTAGCGTGTTAGTTCTAATCTGCACAGTGTTAGT